>JAMPIV010019441.1:40000-175000 GCA_024509875.1 Oreohelix idahoensis | reverse complement strand
CCCAGTATGCCTCAACAGGTCCGGTCTGGTACTATTCTTAACTCTGGCAAGGTCTGGTTGTCTTCTTGGCGCGAGTGAATTTTCACAGTGCTTTCAACCGACCAAAATGTCAGGTTATATTGCCCCTTTCGTTCTTGGCATGCGTTGTTTACCATTAGACCAGGCGCTAATCATAAATGTAGTTATTTTTACATCTAGAGTGCCGGCCAATAATTTCAAACATGCGTATTTAGGATGGGGTAATTCAACATATTTCCACTAAGAAATTTATGTGCATTGATACAAAGGTCATGTCTTCCAAATATGGAATGAAAACATCCGATCACTCTCTCGGCAATGTGTACAAATAAGATATTACTTTCATCTAAAGTAATGTCTTTGTAACAAGGTGTACAGGAAATGATTATTTCATTCGTTTCCGCCGAGTGCATACCGACAGGTCGATAATTTAACGCGGGGCACTTCTAGGTAAACATGACACGCGTTCACTATACGAATATTGACCGGGCCCATCTGGGGTTTTACCTGCGTCTTAATCTTAGCAAAGCCGAGAAGCGCAAAGCAAACATGATCATTTATCGCTGAAAGGAGTGTAAAATTGATAAGAAAATAGCTAATATCTGCTTGATAGCAGAGAAAAAAATGGGCCGACCACAGAAATTGCGAGAGACTTTGTACACACAAAAAATGTAACTAAATACTCCTGGAGAGGAACGGAGATCGACCCAAAAATTACGTAACAGACTAGCAATAACCCGTCAAACTTGACGGGTTTTTAATTATAGTGTGCTTTTTCCGTTCCCGGATGAGCTGATAGAAGTACATTCTTAGAGTGTTTTTGGTTTCTTTCCATTATACAGTGTTATCAAACTGTTCACGAACACCGTCATTAAAACGCTTTTCTTTGTTGATTGTAACTCTTTTCGGGAGAGTATATATAATGGAAACAATACCATTTTTCAACACGGTTGCATTCCTCAACTGTGACCAACGTACACACGGCGAGAATTATGTTATTTTAGATTCAATTTAAAAGTTCTTTGATGACAACATTTCGTGTGAAAGTGCCAGGATTGTTTTCAAAGAGTGTTCCCTGATAATAAGTGGTTTTAACAAAAACTTTCAAGTTTTCTTGATTTGTACATCGGGTGAGGGCTCATGCACACCAATTTTTACGCACTTTTTCTTTGTCGAGCGCTACTAATTTCGTGAAATAATAAATAAATTTAAAAAAAAAATAAAACCAAAGTATTTATTTTATATAACACCCACGCCGCGCAAGTTGCACACCGTGAGTTGCGCACTTTTTTTTTTTTCTGGCTCGAGTTACTATTTTGAGTGAGACCGAACGACTTAACATATATAACATATAAGGAAGGGAAACCCGAGGCCTGTAAACGGCAAATTAATATGAAACAAACATAAAGGTATGTTTTCAGGCACTCGTAAGAAATAAAGAAGTAGAACACTAGACAACAGAAAAACAACAGACATGAGTGGCTTACCCAGGATTTGAACACTGGACCTTCCGTGCGACAACCCCGCCTAGCTATGCAAGCGAATCACACTATCCTGTCTGCCATCTACACATCACCAAAAAATGATGCTTTGATGACAGGTCAATAGTGCGAACCGAAAGACATAACACCGGAAGTCCACCATGGGCAGTACGGCCTATTAATGACGCAATCACTTCTGTTGTTTCCCTATCAGACAGCATAGGCCAGTCCACACAAGACAAAGAGACGGCAGTAGTATACCATGTTGGAAACGATTATCATTCAGGCGGCGGCGTGTGACTTTTATATAGCAAAATACTCGATCGATTTCAGGCGGTGGCGTTTCAGGCGGCGGTGTATGACTTTTTATATAGCGATATATTTTAGCGGCGGGGCTTCCTCTGACGATCAGACGTATGACTTTTTATATAGTAATATACGATAATGGTGTTTGTTTATACAATATATATAAAAAATATAAAAAATCGATAATGACGGAAAATTTAAAAAATCGATAATGTTGGGTTACTAAGAGGGTTTTTGAAGTGCCTTTTTTGGGCTGGCGTGGGTGATGATGTAGCTGGTGGGTTAGGGTGGATTTTTGTGTGATGTGGTATGGTTTTGGAGGTGGAAGAGAGATATTTTAGATGTTGAGGGGAGATGTGGTGACGTTGTCAGGATGCATCTGTGGTGACGGAGGCTTAGGTTACTAAGGGGTTTTTTAAGGGAACGGGTATTGCTTTTTGGCTGGCGGTGATGCCTCATGGGTGTGTGCTGGGGTGTAGCTGGTGGATGTATGTATGACGCAGGAGTGACGTGTTAGATAGAAGTATATAGTTAATGATCTCTTTTAAAAGAATACTTGAGTAAAGAGGAAAATATAAAAATCGATAATGTTGGATTAGGTTACTAAGAGGTTTTTTGAAGTGCCTTTTTTTTTGTGTTGGCGTGTGTGCTGATGTATGTTGTAGGGGTAGCTGGCGGGGTGGGTTAGGGTGGATTTTTGTGTGAAGTATTGTGTTGATAGTGTATCGATGTGTTTGTTTATACATGTATACAATATATGTATAAAAAATATAAAAAAATCGATAATGTTGGGTTACTAAGAGGGTTTTTGAAGTGTCTTTTTTGGGCTGGCGTGGGTGACGATGTAGCTGGTGGGTTAGGGTGGATTTTTTGTGTGATGTTGGGTGTGTTTGTTTAGACATATAGACATACATATATACATTCATATATACAGAGATGTGGTGACGTTGTCAGGATGCATCTGTGGTGATGGCGGCTTAGGTTACTAAGGTTTTTTTTTAAGGGAACGGGTATTGTTTTTTGACTGGCGGTGATGACTCATGGGTGTGTGTTGGGGTGTAGCTGGTGGTTGTATGTATGACGCAGGAGTGAACTGTTAGATAGAAGTATATAGTTAATGATCTCTTTTAAAAGAATACTTGAGTAAAGAGGAAAATATAAAAATCGATAATGTTGGATTAGGTTACTAAGAGGTTTTTTGAAGTGCCTTTTTTGTGTTGGCGTGTGTGCTGATGTATGTTGTAGGGGTAGCTGGCGGGGTGGGTTAGGGTGGATTTTTGTGTGAAGTATTGTGTTGATAGTGTATCGATGTGTTTGTTTATACATGTATACAATATATGTATAAAAAATATAAAAAATCGATAATGTTGGGTTACTAAGAGGGTTTTTGAAGTGTCTTTTTTGGGCTGGCGTGGGTGACGATGTAGCTGGTGGGTTAGGGTGGATTTTTGTGTGATGTTGGGTGTGTTTGTTTAGACATATAGACATACATATATACATTCATATATACAGAGATGTGGTGACGTTGTCAGGATGCATCTGTGGTGATGGCGGCTTAGGTTACTAAGGTTTTTTTTAAGGGAACGGGTATTGTTTTTTGACTGGCGGTGATGACTCATGGGTGTGTGTTGGGGTGTAGCTGGTGGTTGTATGTATGACGCAGGAGTGAACTGTTAGATAGAAGTATATAGTTAATGATCTCTTTTAAAAGAATACTTGAGTAAAGAGGAAAATATAAAAATCGATAATGTTGGATTAGGTTACTAAGAGGTTTTTTGAGGAAGCGGGTATTGTTTTTGTGCGAGGGGGAGGATGACGATGTATAGTGGGGTGTGTTGGGGTATGGGTTATTGTGTGCGTGTATTTTAATTGTTGTATATACAATATATATATATATATATATGGGAGTGAAGTGTTAGAGACCTAGGTCTACCATCGAAAGTGCGACACGGTATTGTTGTGTATTATTTATTTTACATATAGACATATTTTACAACAGTTATACGAACAGTTAGACGATAGACTTAGATAATAAGAAGACGATATATTTAGACTTTTAGACAATAGGAAGACGATAGTTAGACGATATATACATATAATAGGGAGATATATTTAGACAATAGGAAGACGATAGTTAGACGATATATACATATAATAGGGAGATATATTTAGACAATAGGAAGACGACATATACAGAGACATACAAACAGTTATACAAACAGTTATACAAACAGTTATACAAACAGTTATACGAACTGTTAGACGAACATTTAGACAAACAGTTAGACGATAACTCACTAGGAAATGCCCGTGAGGTGGTAGAAATACCCCCTCGACACGATAGAAATATGCCCTCGAGATGATATAAATATACCCTCGACACGACAGAAATATACCCTCGACACAACAGAAATATGTATGTGTAATGATAGAAAATATGACCTCGACACGACAGAAATATGCCCTCGACACGACAGAAATATGTATGTGTAATGATAGAAAATATGACCTCGAGACGACAGAAATATACCCCCGAGATGATAGAAATGTGACCACCGGTTTTGGGAGAAAACTTTAGATATCACCCACCAAAGGATTTTCGCACGTGTAATAAAGGGGGGTCTCGATAAAATTTACTCTCTCG
Organism: Oreohelix idahoensis; assembly: GCA_024509875.1. Classification (NCBI taxonomy): domain Eukaryota; kingdom Metazoa; phylum Mollusca; class Gastropoda; order Stylommatophora; family Oreohelicidae; genus Oreohelix; species Oreohelix idahoensis. The sequence goes on along the minus strand of JAMPIV010019441.1, from coordinate 170,551 downwards.
ACCTTCACTCAGCTCTCCAAAGGTTTAAGTATTGCATCACTTCTTGGCATGTTCACCTAGTTAGTGGGAGCCGTCACCTACAAAGAGGTATGACCCCACCTGCAAGGGGTGGTCCTGGAAACAGTCTGTAGCAGTGCAGTCTGGCTGATCGAGTGCGGCTCGCAATGGGAAGGCAAAAGCGGTCCCTAAACAATATCGGGTTGTAGTCGGTTGTGTCGATCGAGAGGTGGAGATATCACAGCTTAGAAGGGAGTTTTGAAGCGAGTTGAGGTTTTGTGTTTTCTTTTGTAGTGGTGTGGGTGAGGTCGGGAGGTTTTTTGTGTGATGTATTGTACCGGTAGTGTGTTTGGTTGTAGGTATCTTAATTGTGTGGTGTAGTTTGTGGGGCTGTCGAATCGTGGGGTGTGCTGGGGTATGGGTTTTTTGTGTGTCGGTATTTTAATTGTTGTATCTACAATATGTATAGATCAGAGTGAAGTTTTAGAAACCAGTACTAGTTCTACCATCGAACTTGCGTCCTGGTAGTGTGTGTGTTGTTTATTTTACATATAGACAGGTATACATATACAAGATGTTACAGCAGTTATACGCTAAATAGTCAAGCTAAAACACTAGTCTCAAACGCATTGTAGGTCGCTTGACACCTGCCCAGCCTTATTTGCTCACTAACAGCAACTTGCTTAATGAAAAGCTAATCGATTGTGTTATAGCGGCTTTAAGCTAGGTTGTGAAACGGTTTGAGACACGATTCGTGGTGACAGATGGTTACATACTCAGAAACCTAAGCGATACTCAACGTGCTGTTGAACAAATATTCAGTGTTAGCTTTCTTGGTTTGATAGAGGCTTTAACTATAAATTATCTGTAATGTTTTAAATAGTCTTGTTAAGGTATTATCTCTATAATATTGCGTATGCGTAAGCAATAACAGGAGATTTTGTGTGTGTTTTATTAGGTATAGATACACTACGCAAAAGTGATCTCACCAGAACTTTGTTATCTATGTAGATGTGTCGTAGTCTAGTTACAAACAGCAAGGTGGTTTAGAAGTAACTTTATCATTTTTATTGGAAGAAAATTGTGTTTTTTATCGTTTACATGTTTTGTAACAAATTTGATTGCTCCAAAACTTTCACACAATTAGGTTACTACTTGACTTGAGAAGAAGGTCTTTTTATAAACACTCTTGAGTGAATTCCCATTTTTTCCTATCCGCTATAGAATAAAGAGGAAAATATATTTTTAAAAGTATTACCTGTTATAGAGGCAGATGAGTAAGGTTCGGTATGATGGAGGCGGTTTTGGTTTTGTGTTGTGTTGTGTGTGTAGTGGGTCACGGGGTAGTTTTCTTTATTATTTATATTATAGCATGAGTAATAAAATCTACTTCTCCAACATAAAAAATATTGGGAAAGACCACACTGAACAAAAACAAATAGACAATTTATTGAACACACCCGTAGAGATATATCTTGCAGGTAGACTAAAGTATGGCGGCAACTAAACACGTACTTAGCGTTACAATCTGTAACTGATTCATGGTCGAGACCAGTTTCATACATTTTAAGAAAAACCCAACAACCACGTATTTGTACCCTCACTAGAAAGAAAGAAATCGGATCGATGACCCGTGCAAATCAGCGATCGTGAATTTCTGTTCACGTCACTCATACACACTTATTATATTGTATGTTTCAAACAACAAATATGCTAAAAACGTGAGAATCACTGTTTCAAGAACGTAAGATTCGTGCTAAAAACGTGAGAACCAACCAACATGTATTGAGAAGCAAGAATTTAAGAACCTTTGGTGTAAAACATTGTGACAATAAAAAACAATGTGAGAAGTACTGTTCAAGAATTTGAGAACCTTTGGTGTAAAACATTGTGACAATAAAAAACAATGTGAGAAGTACTGTTCAAGAACTTGAGAACCACTGTGTTTAAAAAACATTTACAACAAATATAAGTGTCTGTTTGGTACATTCTTTTTGAGTTGAACGACACGCGCCTCGAAAGATAGAAAGAGAGAGAGAGAGAAAGAGAGATAGAGAGAGAGAGAGAGAACGAACGAACGAACGAGCTTTATTTTCAAAGGGTTGAGAATTGGTCACGCAGACCCATCTAACATTCTGCCCTTCCTTTCGCTCACCTTTCATGCAGTATCCTTTCAATAGCACATGTATTTTTAGCAATATTTAAGCATACAACATTATCGAGGTAAAATAATAACATACATTTGTAACATGTAGACATAATCAAATTTAAGGGGGGAAAAAATTATTAATTAAAATACAGTAACAAAAATTAATACCTTAAAAGAGAAAGCGAGAAAAGAGAGAGAGAGAGGAGAGGGAGAGAGAGAGATAGAAAGAAAGGGAAAGAAAGAGAGAAAGATAGGAAGAGAGAAGAGAGAGAGCGAGAGAATAAAACACAGTCTTATTTTTAGGGTGTTATGAAAGGAAAGAGGTGTTAACAGACCTGCCCGCGCAGGCTGTGACAGAAAAGATATTGATTTACAACCACGCGCGTTCGAAACAGGTGACAATTTTTCAACCACTCTTTAAAAATGTTATGTCAAGATAAAAAATAAAACAATTTAGTATCTGAGTTAACATAAAACACACAGTTATTAAGCTGAGTTAACAGCTTAACGGATAGACTATTTTGAAACAGATTTTTTAGCAACACGGGTTAGCGAAAAATTCGAATGCACAGACATACCTTTTAAATAAAAAACAGATATTTAATACGACACACGCATAAACGAGCAACTAAAACTTTTATATTTTTAAAGATATACAACCTAACACAGAGTACCGAATACACATACACACACACACACACACACACACACACACACACACATACACACACACACACACATTTAGACCTTTGTGTAGGTTATGTCTTCACAGTGTCTGTTAAGAAAAAATATGCCTAGCGAACAACAACGGTCAGATATTTAAACAGAGAAATAACAGCTATATATTTAACATTCTAACGTGTTTCTCACTTTTTTGTTAAGTTTTTATTTCAAAAATACTTTGTTTGATACTCTATTTTATTTTATTTTTGTAAAACTTTTGTTTAAAATGGTTGGTCGCAAAGAAAAAAGTTATCTCTAACGGCTTTCTTTCCTCGTCAATAAACCATCTGCCCACATTACAAATAAACGATAATTGGATTTATGCTGGAACATAACGAAACAGACATCGAATTAGAAACATCTGTCACTAGGTAAATAACGGCTCTCGATTTTTTCGAAGGGCTCAAGTAGTAGTAGGGTATGCGCGACTTAGGTAGTATTCTACCCCTCCATCTTGCCCCGCCTCTTTCTATTATCTCTTGTTAGCTCAAATCCGCCATCTTGTTATCTCCCCCTTCAAGTCCGCCATCTTGATTATCTCCAGGCTCAAGTCCGCCATCTTGCTGCAGGCCATCTTGCGCTGCAGGCGCGTGACTTTTATATAGCAAAAATTCTGCAGGCGCGTGACTTTTATATAAGCGCAATCTGCAGGCGCGCGGCGCAAGATGGCGGATTTGAGCTAACAAGGGGAGGTTATTTGGGTCAAGATGGCGGATTTGACCTAACAAGGGGAGGTTATTTGGGTCAAGATGGCGGATTTGAGCTAACAAGGGGGAGATAATTTGGGTCAAGATGGCGGACTTGAGCTAACAAGGGGAGGTTATATGGGTCAAGATGGCGGACTTGAGCTAACAAGGGGGGATTATTTGGGGCAAGATGGCGGACTTGAGCTAACAAGGGGGAGATAACAAGATGGCGGATTTGAGCTAACAAGGGGGAGATAATAGGAAGAGGCGGGGCAAGATGGAGGGGTAGAATACTACCTAAGTTGCGCATACCCTACTACTACTTGAGCCCTTCGAAAAAATCGAGAGCCGTTATTTACCTAGTGACAGATGTTTCTAATTCGATGTCTGTTTCGTTATGTTCCAGCATAAATCCAATTATCGTTTATTTGTAATGTGGGCAGATGGTTTATTGACGAGGAAAGAAAGCCGTTAGAGATAACTTTTTTCTTTGCGACCAACCATTTTAAACAAAAGTTTTACAAAAATAAAATAAAATAGAGTATCAAACAAAGTATTTTTGAAATAAAAACTTAACAAAAAAGTGAGAAACACGTTAGAATGTTAAATATATAGCTGTTATTTCTCTGTTTAAATATCTGACCGTTGTTGTTCGCTAGGCATATTTTTTCTTAACAGACACTGTGAAGACATAACCTACACAAAGGTCTAAATGTGTGTGTGTGTGTGTGTGTGTGTGTGTGTGTGTGTGTGTGTGTGTGTGTGTGTATGTGTATTCGGTACTCTGTGTTAGGTTGTATATCTTTAAAAATATAAAAGTTTTAGTTGCTCGTTTATGCGTGTGTCGTATTAAATATCTGTTTTTTATTTAAAAGGTATGTCTGTGCATTCGAATTTTTCGCTAACCCGTGTTGCTAAAAAATCTGTTTCAAAATAGTCTATCCGTTAAGCTGTTAACTCAGCTTAATAACTGTGTGTTTTATGTTAACTCAGATACTAAATTGTTTTATTTTTTATCTTGACATAACATTTTTAAAGAGTGGTTGATAAGACTAACCGGTTATGTGCTAGGAAAAAAGATTTTCCTTATTTTCTCACCTACTGTTAAACAAGTATTTTTGTGAGCCTTATTTGTGTTAACATAACAAATATAAAAAAGACAGAATCTGATAACGCAAAAAATTAATAAACACTTTTATCACATTAAAAAGAATATTTAGAACATACCATTAGCTACACAAAGAAAACGCCTTGCTATGGTGCAAACTACCAAACACGTTAGTACTTAAATCTCCGTTATTTTAACTGAAAGGGAAAATTGTCACCTGTTTCGAACGCGCGTGGTTGTAAATCAATATCTTTTCTGTCACAGCCTGCGCGGGCAGGTCTGTTAACACCTCTTTCCTTTCATAACACCCTAAAAATAAGACTGTGTTTTATTCTCTCGCTCTCTCTCTTCTCTCTTCCTATCTTTCTCTCTTTCTTTCCCTTTCTTTCTATCTCTCTCTCTCCCTCTCCTCTCTCTCTCTCTCTTTTCTCGCTTTCTCTTTTAAGGTATTAATTTTTGTTACTGTATTTTAATTAATAATTTTTTCCCCCCTTAAATTTGATTATGTCTACATGTTACAAATGTATGTTATTATTTTACCTCGATAATGTTGTATGCTTAAATATTGCTAAAAATACATGTGCTATTGAAAGGATACTGCATGAAAGGTGAGCGAAAGGAAGGGCAGAATGTTAGATGGGTCTGCGTGACCAATTCTCAACCCTTTGAAAATAAAGCTCGTTCGTTCGTTCGTTCTCTCTCTCTCTCTCTATCTCTCTTTCTCTCTCTCTCTCTCTCTCTCTCTTTCTATCTTTCGAGGCGTGTGTCGTTCAACTCAAAAAGAATGTACCAAACAGACACTTATATTTGTTGTAAATGTTTTTTAAACACAGTGGTTCTCAAGTTCTTGAACAGTACTTCTCACATTGTTTTTTATTGTCACAATGTTTACACCAAAGGTTCTCAAATTCTTGAACAGTACTTCTCACATTGTTTTTTATTGTCACAATGTTTTACACCAAAGGTTCTTAAATTCTTGCTTCTCAATACATGTTGGTTGGTTCTCACGTTTTTAGCACGAATCTTACGTTCTTGAAACAGTGATTCTCACGTTTTTAGCATATTTGTTGTTTGAAACATACAATATAATAAGTGTGTATGAGTGACGTGAACAGAAATTCACGATCGCTGATTTGCACGGGTCATCGATCCGATTTCTTTCTAGTGAGGGTACAAACGCGTGGTTGTTGGGTTTTTCTTAAAATGTATGAAACTGGTCTCGACCATGAATCAGTTACAGATTGTAACGCTAAGTACGTGTTTAGTTGCCGCCATACTTTAGTCTACCTGCAAGATATATCTCTACGGGTGTGTTCAATAAATTGTCTATTTGTTTTTGTTCAGTGTGGTCTTTCCCAATATTTTTTATGTTGGAGACTGCGAGTGTTTACGGTTCATTTACATAACATTAACTGAACATTGGGGTAAGTAGATTTTATTACTCATGCTATAATATAAATAATAAAGAAAACTACCCCGTGACCCACTACACACACAACACAACACAAAACCAAAACCGCCTCCATCATACCGAACCTTACTCATCTGCCTCTATAACAGGTAATACTTTTAAAAATATATTTTCCTCTTTATTCTATAGCGGATAGGAAAAAATGGGAATTCACTCAAGAGTGTTTATAAAAAGACCTTCTTCTCAAGTCAAGTAGTAACCTAATTGTGTGAAAGTTTTGGAGCAATCAAATTTGTTACAAAACATGTAAACGATAAAAAACACAATTTTCTTCCAATAAAAATGATAAAGTTACTTCTAAACCACCTTGCTGTTTGTAACTAGACTACGACACATCTACATAGATAACAAAGTTCTGGTGAGATCACTTTTGCGTAGTGTATCTATACCTAATAAAACACACACAAAATCTCCTGTTATTGCTTACGCATACGCAATATTATAGAGATAATACCTTAACAAGACTATTTAAAACATTACAGATAATTTATAGTTAAAGCCTCTATCAAACCAAGAAAGCTAACACTGAATATTTGTTCAACAGCACGTTGAGTATCGCTTAGGTTTCTGAGTATGTAACCATCTGTCACCACGAATCGTGTCTCAAACCGTTTCACAACCTAGCTTAAAGCCGCTATAACACAATCGATTAGCTTTTCATTAAGCAAGTTGCTGTTAGTGAGCAAATAAGGCTGGGCAGGTGTCAAGCGACCTACAATGCGTTTGAGACTAGTGTTTTAGCTTGACTATTTAGCGTATAACTGCTGTAACATCTTGTATATGTATACCTGTCTATATGTAAAATAAACAACACACACACTACCAGGACGCAAGTTCGATGGTAGAACTAGTACTGGTTTCTAAAACTTCACTCTGATCTATACATATTGTAGATACAACAATTAAAATACCGACACACAAAAAACCCATACCCCAGCACACCCCACGATTCGACAGCCCCACAAACTACACCACACAATTAAGATACCTACAACCAAACACACTACCGGTACAATACATCACACAAAAAACCTCCCGACCTCACCCACACCACTACAAAAGAAAACACAAAACCTCAACTCGCTTCAAAACTCCCTTCTAAGCTGTGATATCTCCACCTCTCGATCGACACAACCGACTACAACCCGATATTGTTTAGGGACCGCTTTTGCCTTCCCATTGCGAGCCGCACTCGATCAGCCAGACTGCACTGCTACAGACTGTTTCCAGGACCACCCCTTGCAGGTGGGGTCATACCTCTTTGTAGGTGACGGCTCCCACTAACTAGGTGAACATGCCAAGAAGTGATGCAATACTTAAACCTTTGGAGAGCTGAGTGAAGGTCGAGAGAGTAAATTTTATCGAGACCCCCCTTTATTACACGTGCGAAAATCCTTTGGTGGGTGATATCTAAAGTTTTCTCCCAAAACCGGTGGTCACATTTCTATCATCTCGGGGGTATATTTCTGTCGTCTCGAGGTCATATTTTCTATCATTACACATACATATTTCTGTCGTGTCGAGGGCATATTTCTGTCGTGTCGAGGTCATATTTTCTATCATTACACATACATATTTCTGTTGTGTCGAGGGTATATTTCTGTCGTGTCGAGGGTATATTTATATCATCTCGAGGGCATATTTCTATCGTGTCGAGGGGGTATTTCTACCACCTCACGGGCATTTCCTAGTGAGTTATCGTCTAACTGTTTGTCTAAATGTTCGTCTAACAGTTCGTATAACTGTTTGTATAACTGTTTGTATAACTGTTTGTATAACTGTTTGTATGTCTCTGTATATGTCGTCTTCCTATTGTCTAAATATATCTCCCTATTATATGTATATATCGTCTAACTATCGTCTTCCTATTGTCTAAATATATCTCCCTATTATATGTATATATCGTCTAACTATCGTCTTCCTATTGTCTAAAAGTCTAAATATATCGTCTTCTTATTATCTAAGTCTATCGTCTAACTGTTCGTATAACTGTTGTAAAATATGTCTATATGTAAAATAAATAATACACAACAATACCGTGTCGCACTTTCGATGGTAGACCTAGGTCTCTAACACTTCACTCCCATATATATATATATATATTGTATATACAACAATTAAAATACACGCACACAATAACCCATACCCCAACACACCCCACTATACATCGTCATCCTCCCCCTCGCACAAAAACAATACCCGCTTCCTCAAAAAACCTCTTAGTAACCTAATCCAACATTATCGATTTTTATATTTTCCTCTTTACTCAAGTATTCTTTTAAAAGAGATCATTAACTATATACTTCTATCTAACAGTTCACTCCTGCGTCATACATACAACCACCAGCTACACCCCAACACACACCCATGAGTCATCACCGCCAGTCAAAAAACAATACCCGTTCCCTTAAAAAAAACCTTAGTAACCTAAGCCGCCATCACCACAGATGCATCCTGACAACGTCACCACATCTCTGTATATATGAATGTATATATGTATGTCTATATGTCTAAACAAACACACCCAACATCACACAAAAATCCACCCTAACCCACCAGCTACATCGTCACCCACGCCAGCCCAAAAAAGACACTTCAAAAAACCCTCTTAGTAACCCAACATTATCGATTTTTTATATTTTTTATACATATATTGTATACATGTATAAACAAACACATCGATACACTATCAACACAATACTTCACACAAAAATCCACCCTAACCCACCCCGCCAGCTACCCCTACAACATACATCAGCACACACGCCAACACAAAAAAGGCACTTCAAAAAACCTCTTAGTAACCTAATCCAACATTATCGATTTTTATATTTTCCTCTTTACTCAAGTATTCTTTTAAAAGAGATCATTAACTATATACTTCTATCTAACAGTTCACTCCTGCGTCATACATACAACCACCAGCTACACCCCAACACACACCCATGAGTCATCACCGCCAGTCAAAAAACAATACCCGTTCCCTTAAAAAAAACCTTAGTAACCTAAGCCGCCATCACCACAGATGCATCCTGACAACGTCACCACATCTCTGTATATATGAATGTATATATGTATGTCTATATGTCTAAACAAACACACCCAACATCACACAAAAATCCACCCTAACCCACCAGCTACATCGTCACCCACGCCAGCCCAAAAAAGACACTTCAAAAACCCTCTTAGTAACCCAACATTATCGATTTTTTATATTTTTTATACATATATTGTATACATGTATAAACAAACACATCGATACACTATCAACACAATACTTCACACAAAAATCCACCCTAACCCACCCCGCCAGCTACCCCTACAACATACATCAGCACACACGCCAACACAAAAAAAAGGCACTTCAAAAAACCTCTTAGTAACCTAATCCAACATTATCGATTTTTATATTTTCCTCTTTACTCAAGTATTCTTTTAAAAGAGATCATTAACTATATACTTCTATCTAACACGTCACTCCTGCGTCATACATACATCCACCAGCTACACCCCAGCACACACCCATGAGGCATCACCGCCAGCCAAAAAGCAATACCCGTTCCCTTAAAAAACCCCTTAGTAACCTAAGCCTCCGTCACCACAGATGCATCCTGACAACGTCACCACATCTCCCCTCAACATCTAAAATATCTCTCTTCCACCTCCAAAACCATACCACATCACACAAAAATCCACCCTAACCCACCAGCTACATCATCACCCACGCCAGCCCAAAAAAGGCACTTCAAAAACCCTCTTAGTAACCCAACATTATCGATTTTTTAAATTTTCCGTCATTATCGATTTTTTATATTTTTTATATATATTGTATAAACAAACACCATTATCGTATATTACTATATAAAAAGTCATACGTCTGATCGTCAGAGGAAGCCCCGCCGCTAAAATATATCGCTATATAAAAAGTCATACACCGCCGCCTGAAACGCCACCGCCTGAAATCGATCGAGTATTTTGCTATATAAAAGTCACACGCCGCCGCCTGAATGATAATCGTTTCCAACATGGTATACTACTGACGGCCCATGAAATACCTTGAACTGTTTAAAATTGTTTTTTAATTACACATTTGTTTTTAAGACGGTGTTAATCTGGAAGCAAATGGATTTCTAGTTGGTTCTACGGAGGAGAATCTTTCTTGGCAGTGAGATAACGATGAGAAGGGAGAAATCAATCATTGATAACAACTTCGGTTTTTAAGCCCTTGAATTTTTGTGGATTCTGGCTCAAGTTTAACATTATTTTATGAAACTTTTAACATAAATGGTAGCTGAAATTATTTATGTGTTTACTTTACATTTCATTTTTTTTTTTTCTTGTGTGACATTAAATTACACCAAAATGAGCAATATAAAAAAAAAATAATTTATGCAACATTTGACCAACAAAGTAGTTCTTGTAAAAACCTGATTAATTAAACACTACTTTACTTAAAAAATTGTTATTTTGTCAGCAATACTTAACTAATTTACATTCAATTGCATTCTTTCTTTTCACTATTACAAAAGAAAAACCGGGGGGGAGGGGGGAGGAATGATGAAAATAATAATAATAATAATAGCCCCTTCAGTCATTACTGACTATGGGAATGCGCCCCTGAGGTGACAGCCCACAGCTGCTTATTTTCCTGGTGCTCCTTTCGACGTTTTCTCCTCACCTCTGCTTCTTGTGTGAGCCTCTCTTCGCCCAATGTAGGTGGCGGCGTAAATAGGGTGAAGCTGGAGTGTCCTCTCCAGGGCGCGAGCTTGGGCACAGTTATATGGAGATCAAGCTGTTGCCCATGCAGCATGTTCCCCCTCTCCACACAGCCGGTAGATCCAAAGGAACGGCAGTAGCCGATACAGTTTGGTACCAGCCATGTCGCAGGAATTGCCAGAATAATGTCGAATCGACATTAGACTGCCTTAGGGACTCCGACTCCAGATTTATCCTCAGGGTTTACTCCCGAAGCCAATTCCATAAATGGATATTCCCGCAAGGCAGCGGTGGTTTGAATTCAGAGTTCCTTCTCTTAGATAAGCTACCAACCAAGGATCACGAGCCCTATCTGCCCGAAGCTGCTGGTTTTAAGGCGCCAGTCGCTCGCCTTTGCCCCTTCTCCCGTCAGTGGAAACAGTTCCGCCGGGCTCAAATTGAGCCACACGTGAAGGCCGGGAGCTGGACTTGGTTGTCAGAGGCTGTTTGAGGCGCGTGCCATAGAAGTATTTTATCTGCAGTGAGAGCTTATCCTCACTACAACTCCCGGCAATAACAACCTTTGGAACCAATAAGAATAATAATAATAATAATAGCCCCTTCAGTCATAACTGACTATGGGAATGCGCCCCTGAGGTGACAGCCCTCAGCTGCTTATTTTCCTGGTGGGGAAGAGAAGAGGGGGTTAAAAGATTTGTGACGCCACAAAAGAGGGGGTCTGGGCGTGACGAAATGTGACAGTTGGGGGGAGGGGAGAGGTAAAATTGCGTGACGTCATTCATGGATGACCCATACAGTGATGGAAACTTGGGGTGTGCTACTGAACAACAAAACAGTTCAATTACCAGTACCTGTCAGGCTGTTCCTATCGAACAACTACATGGTGACAATAATATTATCGCGACCGTAGCAAACCAATTCCGACATGTGCCAGTCTATGTTTACAAACACACTGGGAGTTCTCCGGCTCAGTCAACAAGGGACAGATCAAATAAATTTATTGTTCTTAAACCTAGTATGCCATTCACGGATCCCCCACGTGGTTCTTGGATATAACAGATTAAGAAGCCCTGATTTAGATGGTGGTTTATAATTGCTAGATTGTGAGGAACACCGATGTGGGTTCTCAATTTTGATTTCTCCTTTTTGTGACTGCCTTAGGCATGTTCCATGCGGGGACAACTTCAGTGATTGCTCCAATGTTCCATGCGGGGACAACTTCAGTGATTGCTCCAATGTTCCACGCGGGGACAACTTCAGTGGTTGCTCCAATGTTCCATGCCGGGACAACTTCAGTGGTTGCTCCAATGTTCCATGCGGGGACAACTTCAGTGGTTGCTCCAATGTTCCATGCGGGGACAACTTCTGTGGTTGCTCCAATGTTCCATGCGGGGACAACTTCGGTGGTTGCTCCAATGTTCCATGCGGGGACAACTTCGGTGGTTGCTCCAATGTTCCATGCGGGGACAACTACAGTAGTTGCTCCAATGTTCCATGCGGGGACAACTTCAGTGTTTGCTCCAATGTTCCATGCGGGGACAACTTCGGTGGTTGCTCCAATGTTCCATGCGGGGACAACTACAGTGGTTGCTCCAATGTTCCATGCGGGGACAACTACAGTGGTTGCTCCAATGTTCCATGCGGGGACAACTTCGGTGGTTGCTCCAATGTTCCATGCGGGGACAACTTCGGTGTTTGCTCCAATGTTCCATGCGGGGACAACTACAGTGGTTGCTCCAATGTTCCATGCGGGGACAACTACAGTGGTTGCTTCAATGTTCCATGCGGGGACAACTACAGTGGTTGCTCCAATGTTCCATGCGGGGACAACTTCAGTGGCCGCTCCAATGTTTCATGCGGGGACAACTACAGTGGTTGCTCCAATGTTCCATGCGGGGACAACTACAGTGGTTGCTCCAATGTTCCATGCGGGGACAACTACAGTGGTTGCTCCAATGTTCCATGCGGGGACAACTACAGTGGTTGCTCCAATGTTCCATGCGGGGACAACTACAGTGGTTGCTCCAATGTTCCATGCGGGGACAACTACAGTGGTTGCTCCAATGTTCCATGCGGGGACAACTACAGTGGTTGCTCCAATGTTCCATGCGGGGACAACTACAGTAGTTGCTCCAATGTTCCATGCGGGGACAACTACAGGGGTTGCTCCAATGTTCCATGCGGGGACAACTACAGTGGTTGCTCCAATGTTCCATAAAGAGCGCAAATTAAAACAATAATGATGATACCATTATGTAAAAAAGGTAAAGGAAGTCCCACAGCAGATACTGCCTTAGGGGAGTAAAGTGTTATAGACTTCACCATACTAGGTTCAGCATCGAGAGGTGGGGTGACCGGTTCCCTTCCTCGCTGCCATTTCCTTCCCTAATTCAAAGTCAGGTACCCATTTACAGACCGTGTCTGTACTGTGATTCGAACCCCGGCACATTTGCTGCAAGAGACCAGCGCTACCATTATGTAAATTACGTAAATATAAAATACGTAATATGTTAAAGTGTAAAATGTTTTCAATATGTACAAATTGAACAGTTGTATGTAATATGTTACATGCGTATGGTGTGTAAAATATATTGTCACAGAATGGATTGGGGCGACCCCTTCTTCTTCCTAATCTCTGATCCACTACGGCAGGAATCGGTACATTTGTGATACGGATTTTATTTCGTGCTTTCAATTGTCGCACTTTCTTCCTTTCTTTCTCTGCTAAGTAGCAGATATTTGATATTGTGTCTTGTCTGTTTATCTGACACTCCTGGTGGATGATAATACTAAACATTTGCAGGAGCGGCTGAGAGAACATTATCGACAACCAAGTTGGTTAATCGCAGCCGCGGCCGATATCAGTACACAGATTAACACGTACATCGCCCAGCGAAATCTGCTTAATCCCTGATAAGGCACGGGTGCGTGTCCGCTAAGGTTGTAAAGAGGCGGATTTTGTGTGTGCTCAAGCAACAGCTAAGACATCACTTTAGCGAAAGTAATAATTTGTTACATCTTACACACATTGTCGTGTGAGGTTACCGACCTGTTTGTGAGTTGGTACACAGGGCAGTCGGATGTTTACAGCCCATTTTCAGAAAAGTAATGTTTGAAAATTTGCACTAGATGAGTCAGTCAAAATATTCAAAGCAGATTGGCTGATCATTTGAGCCCCATAACAAACAGAGTGGGGTAAGACAGTGAATATAACCTGACACATTTCAGTGGATTTTCACTGTGAGATTCACGCTTGCCAAAGACACCAGACGTGCCAGTTAGAATTAAGAATTTCCATTTATCAGACCGGACTCCTTTTATTGGAGTATTTATCAGGACTTACAATTCAGCCCAGGAAATCTCTATCATTTTAATAAGGAAAGCAGCTGTCTGAGGAAACTGAAGGAAACACATGGAGTCAGAAATGGAATCGAAGTTCAAATTAACAACCCCAAGTACACGTGTAATAAGGCAACTGCCTGTGCCTTTTATTCATCTGAGCAAAAAGTCTGTAAGCCAGGATTGGCGTAAGTTGTGATTTTATATTCTATATTTTATTACTAACATGTGAACTAACATATATATGTATATGACCATGTGAATCTTAATATGGGAAAATCGCTAGTGGATGCTCCAGTCATTTGAGGCTGGCAACCTCAGCGTATAGAATGATGTTTCATGAACCACCACTGCACGGGCTGGTGACTGCTTTATTGCTAGTTTCATAAAGAGAACTAAACGCATAAAGAGTCCCAGGTTCCATACGGAGCAGGGAGGGAAAGATGAAAGAAATGATGTACATTCTAAGTATAATACTTACAGTTCCAAACCAGTGTAAATGTCTATGTGAAAATATTCATTTTAAAATTAATGAAAGTTTCAAACTTGTCAATCAGAGTAAACATAAATGAAAACATATTCAATTTATATTGTGAACACTTTTCAATCAGTGGAAATGTAAATGTAAACATATTCTATCTGAGCTATTAAGCTTTTCCATTTAAATGTAATGTGAAGCTAAAGCTATTCAATTTAAATGTAAAAGAAAGTTTTATCCCGAGGGATAAAATTTAATTCTCATCGAGGGTAAATTCTGAGATAAATGGGATGGTAGAATAGAAGAAAGGGGACACATAAGTGTGTGTCGGGAAACGCAATACTCAGAAGAGCGTTTCGTTTCTATTCTTTATCATAGTTATTGGTGGTACCAGCAGAAAGTACTATCTCTGGAACAAGAAGGGACTGTCGTACATTTTATCAGATAGGTAATAGATGTTTATAGTCATGTCTGAGCTGAGGTGATAGTGATGACAATGTGAAAGTAAGGGGTAAGAAATAGTTTTATCACGAGGTGATCGTGTAAGAGAAAGGACAGTCTCTGGATAGAATAATTTATCTAATCCAGCCTATCTGGACGACGATATTTAAATCAGATGCACTTTCTCTCCTTGTACGAAAATACAAGTTACACTGCACTCACATGCACACAATTCTGTGACAAATACGCACGAACGTGAAAACAAACTATGAATAACATATAATGGATAGGGGGTTGACCAACACGATAATAATAATAATAATAATAATAATAATAAATTCTTTAAGCGCCAAACACGGCGCATAAGGCAGAAACCAGTGCTCTCCAGGTTGTTCGTTGTGACGCCACTCCTCTTAGCTCTTGCACATTATTTAGGCCCAACGTTCTTCCTTCTCTTATTATTGTTCTTCTGAGTGTTTCTTTTGGTCTTCCTTTTTTCCGCTTACCCTCAGGAACCCAAGTGAGCGCCTGTAGTGGTATTCTGTTGTTTTGCATTCGTAGGACATGACCGATATATGACCATCGTCTTTTCCTTATATAGTCGGAGACATATTTCTGCCTAGAGTCTTCTCTTATTTGTCGATTAGTCTTGAATTCTTTCCAACTGATGTTCATGAGTTTTCTAAGACATTTGTTCTCGAATGTATTCAGCTTGTTCTCCAATGATTTTGTTATTTTCAACTCTCACAGCCGTATGTTAACACTGAGATAACATTTGAATTAAACAGACGAAGCTTGGTATGTATATTCAATGATCGTAATTTCCAAATGTTAGATAATCTATTGAAGGCGCTAGCTGCCAAAGCAATTCTAGTATGGATTTCTCTTGTTGTGTCACCATCCTGAGTCATTTTACTGCCTAAATAATTGAAACTTTCAACTTTCTGTAGTTTTTCCCCGTTCAAGATGATATCAAAGGTCTCGTTAGAAAAGTTCATAGCTTTAGTTTTAGAGGCATTTATTTGGAGACCAATTTTAACCGAGAGATGACACAAATTATTTATTGCTTCTTGGGATTGTCTTGGTGTTGAACTTAAGAATGCTACATCATCTGCGAAATCCAGGTCCCCCAGGAATTTTCCATTTGTCGATAACTAAAGGTTTAATAAAGTTTATTATCAATAGAAGATCACAACAATAAGCATATACATTACTAGTTCATGGTTCACAGACAAAACTGCAAAAAAAAAAGAAATTAATCAAATAGGTTCTCCCCCTCTGGTAAAGGAAAGGAAAAGACGATCCCAACAGAGGTTAATTAACCCACAAGTTCAAAAGTTAACAATAGGTTATGAAATAGTCAGTATGGGAAAAGAATAGGTTCCTAATGTAATATATCCCGTGACTACTCAGATTAGTGAGATAAAAAAAGAAAGAAGAAACCACATAAGTATATGATGTTAACAAAAGACGTAAGTTTCTTTCTCCGTTCATTCAATTCACACCCATTCAGTGGCCACTTTCAGACTTTTGCTTACCCCAGTAGTTGTGACAGGCATTCCAAGGAAATACACTAATAAGTAATAATACTATTTAGTGTCAAATTTAAGTTTTGCCAAATCCAGCCCCAGACTAGCCGTAGTTGCTGACTGCAAATTTCACGGGAGTCGCTAGAGTCGGTGATTTAATTTGTCCTGGATACCATAAGTTATCTATGCCTTCAGTTGGTTGGAGTAAGGTTCATGCGTGGTGATCGCCGACGTAGGATGAATAGAACATATATATAGTTCCTATGTGGTTTAGCCTCAGTTGGCTGAGACTCTAGGTTAAGTTACACAAATGTTGCTGACAATATATTTCGCCACATCTGGCTGATGAGATTGATATAAGTAAATCTGGTAATAGTTCTGGTCCAGTTAATATTATAATTTAATGGTTCTATTCTGGTTTCCCTCATGAAAATGAGGAAAATTGGACCACACAGGTCACAGCAAGAAGCTCATCAATATTAAATATCCCTGGATGCTTATAATATTATAAGTTCGTATGATCATATGTTCATATGGCCATTAAAAAAAACCCGCTAGTACTCAGGTTGATCAGCCGCAATCAGAAAAATGAAACACTCCACGAATATCTAATAATCTTCACTCTGTACGAGAAATCTAAGTTATCGAGCTAGTGAATTTCAGATAGATTTCTGAACAACTGATCATGGCTATCGGAGAGACATGGTATATATCCGTAAATTCCGTTCTATCGCTCTTTAATGCGAAAGTCACACCTACTGCCAGACCCGAGCCCATTTGCCGTTCGATTCTTGAATCAAAGGTAATTTTACCACCTCTGCCGCCGACAACCTCTCAGGCTTGACTTTCATCATCTCCGCCTTGCCGAATATCAGCTACGCAATTAATTCCCCTGAAAGTTTTACAATCCAAGGTCCGTCTCAGACTTAACATTCCCCCTGATCAGAGAATCTATTACGCCATGCTCCGCGCTCTCTCTGTTCCACCGTGCTTAATTGTCAAACGGCTCACGTGTTAATTGCACTTGTGAATTTGGCGTTCCTGTAGCAAAAAATTAACTAGATGGGGAGGGGCAAAAGTGAATGATCACTGCTGCTCTATTTCCATCTGTGACAGGGACAAGTGGCCTACGCTTTAAGACGAAGGACCAACTTTGTAGACTCTCCTTGACATTTCTGGGAAACGAGCTACACCCGACAACCTTGAGCAGCGACGAGCGGGAGCAATGTAAAAAGAACCAACCCATCAGAAGGAGCAGAACCGTCACTGGCAGCTAAGTTCCATATATAAGCTGCCAAATGAATTTTATTTGAAAAATATTTTCAAACTGTTAAAACTTACGTGATTAATAAATTTTGTTATTTGTAATTTTACAAATTTAACTTCGATTTAATCCTTTTAAATGTACTGCATGTTTGCCTCAGTCAATTTACTACACACACTCTAATCAGTGCTAAACCAGTATAATAAGAATTCCACTGAGTAAATCAGAGGTGGGGGCGGAAGGAGCTAAAATTAACCATTGCTTAATTCTTCACAAACGTGGTCGGAAGATTCTAGAATTAACGGGCTCAGCCAAAGCAGCATTGTTTTCGCTTATCTGAATATCTTGTGAATACTCTCTTTGTGATAGAAGTGTCATTACCCTTCTAACCACATCTCTGCCAAGAGTAATCTTGTGCGAAGGTAGACACCTTTGAAGCCCATATTAGATACTCTTGAGTTTTGGCCACTGTTGGACCACTACTGCAAAGCAGGGGAGGCAATACCGTCACATATATACATTATGAAAAATAAGTACAATATGAAAAATATTATACACTAATATATGTGTGCACTATTTAAAATATGTACAGTATGTCATATTTGTACAATCATCAAAGTACATAATTGCCGCCGTAAGTACTTGGTCGGACGGTCGGTCGGTCAGTCACATTTTTGCACACCGTCATTTGCGCACTTTTTTCTATTTTCGAGGGAGTGCAATTACTTTCAACCACAGCTAAGGGGGTGCAACTGTGGTTGAAAGTTAAACAATAATTGTATTGTTTCCCCTTTTATGTACTCTCGCGATAATAGAACAAAGGTGCGGGACCCCAAGATGCAGCAATAGTGAATGCAGTCAGCGACTCATAGCTTGACTGCCTGCGTCAGGACAAGCGAACCAGAGCTGGTCAAGACCGTGCTCCACCTCCACGTGGTAGTCCTGGAAACAGTCTGCAGCAGTGCAGGCTGGCTGAGCGAGCATGGATCGAAATGGGAAGGCAAACCCGGTCCTTAAAAAATGCCGTGCAGAAGTCGGATGTGTCGACCGAAAGGCGCAGATATCACAGCTTAGGCGCAAACAGACACAACGCAACCACCGTCCTTTTCAGGACGAACGAGGAAGAAGAAGAACAAGAACAAAGGTGCGCAAATGAAGGTGTGCGTGAACTGTTTGATTATGGAAAGAAGCCAACAACACGATTGATAAACAGTACATGAACTGGAGTTTCCTCAAATTTCAAACGTTGTTCTCAGAGGCAGTAAGTCGACCAAGGCTTCTCAGAGGCAGTAAGTCGACCAGGGCAAGATTTTAAAAGATGCACGAACAATTGCGAGACATGCTGTCATAAAAGAAATGTTAGTTATTTAGTCAATTTACGGTCCATTAGACCATTATCACTGCTCTACATGTCATTTAGGTTGGATTACATATGTCTTCATGTTTAATACATCTATATAATTTTCACTACAAATATCTAAAGACGGTCGTCTGCAATGAAATGACCACAGTAGTGATAGTACCGTCTGTAATACATGTAGCAGAAACAACGCACTATAATTAACAACCTGCCACATTTGGCGTTTTGTTGCTAGTATATGGAATATTTACACTATGTAAAATACGTAAAATATAGAATATGTTTTTAAAAAATGCACTTTCGAACGAGGAATTTTATTATTGCTTTACATTATATCAACTTTCCTTTGAATTAAACGTCGGTCCATAATCCATTTATTAACACATACGTTTGAATTTTCTTCGTTATTCTATCTGTCTAGAATTTACGCAGGTAATCTTCACTGATACATTGTTGGCGTTGATTAATATGTATGACATTCGGATTTAATTACCAAGCTGGTGTTAACCGATTTATAGGTCGTGGCCGAAGTCTGGACTTTAATGTCAGCTTGACTCTTGTCTTCTTAGGCTGCTCTTTCTGTCTGACTACCTGTCTGTCTATCCTTCCGTCCGTTAGTTGTCCGTCTCTGTGTCAGTCTCTGTCCGTCCGTCTGTCAGTTCGTCTGACCGTCCGTCTGTCATGTGTCTATCCATCAGTCTGTCTGTTCGTCCGTCCATCCGTGCGTCTGTCCGTCTGTCTGTCCGTATGTCCGCCCGTCCGTCTGTCTGTCTGTCCGTCCGACTATCCGTCTGTCCGTCCGTCTGTCTGTCTGTCCGTCTGTCTGTTTGTCCGTTCGTCTGTCTGTCCGTCCGTCTGTCTGTCCGTTCGTCTGTCTTTGTCTGTCCGTCCGTCCGTCTGTCTGTCTGTCCGATTGTCTGTTAGTTCGCCCGTCCACCTGTCCGTCCGTCCACTCGTCCGTCCGTCTGTCCGTCTATCTGTCCGTCGACCTGTCCGTCTGTCTGACCACTATCCCATTTGTTGCACTTGGGCAAAAAATAGGTACAAATCTCCAAAAAATAAACACATTAGTATTGAATATAGAAGTCTAACAAATTTCAACCAAGAATTATTTTTAAATGATTTGCGAAATGCGCCTTTCGCCGATGTTTACCAACTTCCTGATCCTGATGACGCCATTGCATATTGGACACGGACATTTTATAGTATTTTTAATAAGCATGCGCCTACTAAAGAAATTCGCGTAAAAAGACAAATAAAATCTCCATTTATCACACAAGAAGTACTTGCCGCTATGAGGCAGAGGGATCGAGTATACAAAAATAAGGACTTCATTACATATCAGGCAGTAAGAAACAAAGTACAATATTTAATTCGCAGAGAAAAGAAAAACTACTATAGTAATTTAGTTAAAAGAAAAAGCAACAGTAGAAATATATGGAAGGCAATCAATACCTTAGTGAACAAAAGAAATTCGCCAGACTCACAAACTCCCAATACTTCATTTACTTATACAGACTTCAGCAATCATTTTCAGGCAGACATCCACAATATAAAATCCGCCATACCTTCTTCCCATTGTGACTTCAGCGAATTATCTACGTTCTGCGAGAGTGTACTAACACCATTCCATGCGACATTCCTTTTATAACAGTTAACGAAGTTTATAACTATCTTATTGATCTTAAAGATAATAACTCATCGGGACTTGATGGAATCAGTAATCGAATACTGCGTTATGCTGCACCAGCTATTACTGATACACTAACATACAAATATAATCAATGTCTCGCAAGCAGTTACTTTCCATCTGCCTTAAATATCGCTAAAGTTTACCCTCTTGTTAAACCTGGTTCATCAGATAATAGCAACCTTGGTAACTATAGGCCCATTTCTCTTATATCGTCGCTGTCCAAACCACTGGAAAAACACATACACAAAACAGCAATAGAACACCTAGCCAATAATGACCTGCTAGTTGATAGTCAGTCGGGGTTTAGACCAAAACATTCATGCCACACAGCCTTAACAAAAATGATAGACAACTGGCATCTAAACATCAATAACGATAATATATGTGGAGCAATCTTTGTAGACTTTAAAAATGCATTCGATATGATAGATCACACTATTTTAATCAGAAAATTAGAAACAATGAAAGTAAATCTTAAGCTGGTGAAGTTAATTAAATCATTCCTGACAGACAGACAACAAGTGGTGTCTTACAATAATTCTTTGTCCAACCCAACTGTTGTCGATATCGGTGTTTCTCGGGGCTCTATTCTCGACCCTCTTCTCTTTGCCGTATACCGGTACATTAATGATCTTCCTCTGCACATTAAACATTCATCCTGTGACCTGTTTGCCGATGACTGTACTGTTTACACTAGTGACAAAAGTTGCACCTCACTAGAACTATCGTTACAAACTGGTACACATAATCTTATTAAGTGGAGCAACGAGAATCGAATGCAAATAAATATTAGTAAAACGAAATGTATGTTAATATCAACCAGACAAAAACTACAAAACTCGCAGAAAACAACACTTCAGCTCTGTATTGGAACATCACTAATTGAAAACGTAAATGAACATAAAACTCTAGGTCTAACTGTTGACCAGCACCTAAGTTGGAACTCACATGTAAGTGCACTCACAAAGCTAACGGCACAAAAAGTTTACCAATTAGCCAAAATCAAACACTTCTTGGATGAGGGGGCAAGGAAAATGTTCTACACATCTCATATAGTAACATACCTAGACTATTGTTCCACAATCTGGGATGGTTGTTCCATATCCAACACAAAAAGGCTCCATTCACTTCAAAAACGTGCAGTGCGCCTAGTTGCTGATAAACACCAAACACATTGTATAGATCTATATAACTATCTTAAGAGATTACCCCTTAGAAAGCGCTTCCTATTTATCAAAGCTAAATTCGCTCACAAAATCTTGTCACAGAATGCTCCAACGTATCTGTGACCACTTTTAAAATTCAATGAAAAACGTAGTCAGCGCTTAAACCAGTTACAAGTACCCAAGCCTAGGCTAGATTTGTACAAGAAGGGCTTGGTTTACTCAGCTGCTCATCTTTGGAACAATCTTCCACATGACCTGAAAAACATGCACAGTCCCTACTTATATAATCGTAGACTGTTCAAATACATTATGAGTGCGGATTATATGCCGCCCTAAGGGATTATGTTTCGGATTATTATCTAATATACTGTATGGAGGGTCTGATGATCTAGTTTTTCATTTTAATATACCTTACTTCTTAATTGTAATCAGATACTTCAAATGTATGCTTTTATACTACTTATAATGTTGCATCGCCATTAAACTAATACCTTAAGTATGTTGGAGAATGTCTGGATAACTAGCAATAAAAGATGAGTAAGAGGAAGGGCAAAATGCAAGATGGGCCTATATGCACGATTTTCATCTATCAGTCAATACCCTTTACCTCCCTAAGTAGCATAGGTCATAAAGCTGGATCTCGTATAGTGGAGGCGTCAACAATTCACTCCCTGTGGCAGTATTTGCTTGGGACTCAAAGTTGTGGGAACATTTTCCGCATGCGCTGACAACACACGAAGTCCCAGGTCATTCAGCAGCAGATTTCCAATATGTCACGAGTTCTTATTATATGCCACCATAATCTGATTACGTTTCAAATTATGTCTAATTTACTGTATGAATGGTTTAGATTTTGTTTGTTTGTATGTTTTTGTTTTTTTTATAATTAATTTTTTAATTAATTTTAATTAATTAATTTTTTTCTCCCTTTTTTTTTTAAACATTCTTAAATTTGATTATGACTGGATGTTACAAATGTATGTTATTATTTTACCTTGATAATGTTGTATGCTTAAATAATGCTCAAAATACATGTGCTATTGAAAGGATACGGTATGTAAGATGACAGAGAGAAGAAGGGCAGAATGTAAGACGGGCCTGCGTGCCCGATTCTTAAACCCTTTGAAAATAAAGTTCGTTCGTTTGTTCTGTTGTGCGAATAGCAAAGCGTCAAAGCTTGAATTACAGCCAAGATCTGCTGCAATTAACATGTCTTTGACATCTAATTTGACATACATAAGGAAGGGAAACCCGAGGCCTGTAAACAGTAAATAAATATTAGACAAACATACCTTTATGTTTGTCTAATATTAATTTGACATACAATGTATTTTAGACTTTCTTGCTGCTTTTCTATTTTTTTTGCCGAAAATCCAGATTCTCTTTTTGTTTGCGTTCGGTATTTATTTTAAGGTAACGCAATTTCCTGATCGTGTGCAAGTAGGATATACACAGCAGTTTGTCTTGCGCGTTTAAAAAAAACAGTGACGCAACAAGCCCTATCACTATCATGACCCTAACTACTAATAATTAACTCGGGCGTTGGTGTAACTGCCGAGTCCTATTTAAGGGCTTTATGCTAGCAGATAGATAATGTTAGTCCTTTTCAGGAATTAGTATCTATCAACGCTGATCGGGTCAGCAGCCAACAGAGTTGACTTTTTTTGGATGGTAAATGCGCTCTGATATAACCAAATAGGTTGAAAGGAACGCACCTCGCCAGAAGAAGGCAAACACCGAACCAACAAAAAAAAATATCATGACCCTCCAGCTCCCCAATGAACATAAGCCTTCAACAAACACATACCAGGTCCATTTGTCCCATGCCATCAACCTATGTCTTCCTTGTCCCTTTTTATTTCTATCACCTGTTCTCTTCTCCGTGTTTCTTTTTCTGACTCACTCTGTCTCTCATACCCTGGGGATCCATAACAAGGACTGACTGTAATGCTAATAACAGGTTTCCTCGATGTGTGTCTTCATATCCCTGGTTCCACTGGCACTTGTCTGGTTCTTGTCATCAGTTCTACATTAGTGATCTTGTCTAACCATTTTAATCCTTCTATTCTATGCAAGCACCCATTTATGAAATTCTCTAACCTCTTGGCTTATAGTTTTGTTGTTCTCTGCGTTTCATATCTTGGTCATATAATACCACAAGATGGCAGATGCGAAACGGAAATCAAGAAGAGAATAAGAATGGCCAAAGAGCTACACTCAACAAGGTCAGACAGATACTAACATCTAAACAACTAACTCACAAATTCAAACTAAGAATCGTCAAATGCTATATATATTCTTCATCACTAAGTGGTGTAGAAACATGGACAATGAACAAGCAAATAGAGGACAGAATTGAGGCCTTTGAGATCTGGATATATAGAAGAATAGGGTAAGGCTCACGGAAAGGGAAGAAAACAAATAATGAGGTCCTAGAAAACCTAGTAATGAAAACAGAATTAATGAAAGACATCAAAATTAGACAGCTAAAATATTTTGGCATTGTAAAAAGACATAACATGTCACAGAAGACCACAATAGAAGGCTGAGGTGAAAGCAAACGTGCAAGAGGAAGACAGCGCTATAAGTGGGAAGATAACATCAAGAGATGGACAGGAAAGAGTCTATCAGAGTGCACCACCAAGACAAAAGACAGAAGACGCTGGAGATCCATAACAGCCAACCTTCGTTGTGGAGATGGCAGCTGATGATGATGATGTTTCAGAGCCATACAATACTTGACATTTGAGGTTCCGATTTTTACCCAGGACCTGATCTCCTCTGATCTCCACATATTTCCCAGTGCAGTGAAAGACCCCCCTTTCCTTTTGAACTCATCATAATCCTTCATCATTTACCTTCGCGCTGCTTCATGGATCATAGAGCGATCACGGCGGCTGGTCCCCTTACAAAAACCTGCACTAATCATTCACATACTCCTACAGTGGTGATTTCTGTGACAATTTGGTCTACATGATGAGGTTGCCAGCTTCATGCACAACCTCATCATAAGTCACATTGTAGGACAAGCCTGAGGGAGGAGTCGGCATATTCTTTCTTTGCCTCAGCAGAGATTCCCCCGGGATCTATACGGGGGTACTGTACTTGTATTTTGATCAAAACAGTGATATATGAAGTAACTCTATATGGCAGCTATAACAGATAAATAATAACGAACACCTGAACCCTGTGAATAGTAAATAAATACATATAGGTAAGTAACATGTATACCCCCTTCAGTCATTACTGATTTTAGGAACGCGCCCCCAAGATAATGTCTCCGCCGACGCGAGATTGGGCGTTTGGGTTGTTGTTTAACTAGAGCAAACGGAGCTTCTCGCTCTTTAGCAGCCAATACCAAGTTGAAGACTCCTTGGTATTATCTACACTGTAGATCTAGGCTTTTCCTGTGGCTTTTCTGCCATTCCAAAACGTGTTGTGTTGAAGTCATGAGCTCCAGTTTCTCCGGCTTGGTTTGCATTTAAAGGACCGTCACATCTGGTCCCAAGCTAGGAATAAGATGATCGTGGCATACTTTGCGTTCCCCTTATCAAGGAGGCTCTTCTACTATGAAGAGCTAAAATACTGTACTGTGGTCTGGGCCTTCCCAAGTAATTGTCACGTCCTGCACAGAGCCACTTCTCAGCTTCCCCTGCCTATCGCTGGGTCTATAGTGAGATCCGTCTGCATGCATTCAACCAGGTCAAAGAATTACGCCTGGTGCTCAAGTGACTTCTCCAAGGAAAAGGGTAAAGGATCCCGTTACACGCTCATTGAGGCATATTGGGAATATGGTGTTAGGCCCATAAATTCTTGACCGTCGGCACACTAGGGGTGATGTGGTCGGCATCACGCCAGCCGCCTTAACCTTCCCAGAAGTTGCTCTGGTACCCATTTGCGGCTGGGTCGACCCAGGAGCCGTTTGCGGCCTAAAAAAATCCCACCACATCTGGGAATCGAACCATAGACCACTGAGCTAGGAAGCCAGTGCACTAACCACTATGCTAACGCGGCCCCCTAACATCTATCACCTAACTACTAATAGCTAGAAGGCTGAGGTGAACGCAAACATGCAAGAGGAAGACAGCGCTATAAGTGAGAAGATAACATCAAGAGATGGACAGGGAAGAGCCTATCAGAGTGCACCATCAGGACAAGTGACAGAAGACGTTGGAGCTTCTCCAAGCTTAATGTGAAATGCTGAGCTCTCAACATGTTTCACTATATGGGGAATCCATGGAAGTGTGTGGATGATTTCAAGAGTCAATGAGGATGTAATAAGCATCACAGATATAGGTGTACTTCCACGTACGTATATTGTAGCATTGTGCAAAGCTGGTGGTCATATAAAGATGACTCCAGATATGCCTCCATGCATAGGCTCTTGGGTAAAGATGTGACAAAACGGAACGGCCCCTATCGATCGTTGTTTCTCTCGGCAGTATCGGTACATTTGTGGTACTGATTTTTATTATGTGCTCTCAGGTATCGCACTTTTTTTTCTTTCTTTCTTTCGTCGTTATTTTTCTGCTAAGTAGGAGATATTTGATTTTATCAAATCATTCGACACTCCTCTCTGTGATGTCACCTGTTTGCTACCCGGTCATCCTGGCTTGCTGTGAGCAACTGAGATAAGATAGTCGCCGGTGTGTTTAGATTGAACCGCAGATAAGACGACTCGGTTGGTAACCCAGATGAGCTGACACGGAGTTTTGCGTACTCATACGACAGATAACGAGATTACTGTCTGTGTGACACATGTGGGCAGACAAATGTGACATAATCGCTTCCGGGCCGACTTGTTATGACAACATTACTTTCTAATAAAGTAATAAGTATTACAGCTTACACTTGTTGTCATGTGAGTTCCCCGATCTCTCTGTAAGTTTGTACACAAGGGCATTGGACATCATATTACCATATATGGGAGACGTGACCTTTGCAAAAAATTGTCCATGTCGGAAATATTTTGAAAGTACCACACCCGACCTGTTTGAATATGATTGTTAAGAACCAGTTTTATCGTTCTCTATTAATGTCTAGGGTTACTTCACCTTTTCTTTGTGGTCAAATGTTTTCTCAATAAATAAATATTACTTGTTAATTACTATTTGTGTTTGAGTGTTTATTTCCAACTTTCTTGTTTAAATCTGACTTAGCCATTCCAATATAATCGTTTGCATTTGAATATGTATTCGTATCCGTTACTGTGTAGAACTTTCAATTTGATGCGATTAATTCAAATGATGAATCTAAACTCTTGTATAGATTCTTCAACAATATTGGTTCCAACGACTTTCTTTTATTACGCACATACATCTATCATGAATTATAACATGCTCCACTGAATTTACTGTTAGGTACCAAGTAGTACGAATCGATTTCGTGTATTCTTATATATCTTTTCCACATACTGTTACTATTTCTACAACCTTGCCGATACTCATAAATACATTGTTCCTTTATATTTCTTACACATCCATAATGTTCTGTGTCCACCTATTTCTTATATTTATGGACCTAATAAAACAGTTCTATCACTTCATAACATCTTACATATGTTCACAATAGGTGCTTTTGACCTTGGGAACATTCGAATTTCTCGAGAAGTCATCTCTCGTTATCTTCATGGCCATTTCGGCAAAAATCTACACAGCGCATACTAAAACTTACTTTAGAGTTAAATCCAACTCATGAAATACACATCTATAAGTAGACTAGGCTACACTTTGTTAAGTGGACTTGGCACATATACTGATACGTCTGTACACTATAATGCGTGAACACAATCTCCCCCACGTCATCCCTAGATACCCCCCTTTGTCATAGCTACTCATTCTAAATCTATATGCGTTTTGGTGAGGAACATCATGGTGCACAACAATCCATCCAAATATAACTTTATCAGGATTGCCCTACCCCATGATGTGCTCTCAACATTACCCCCTCGTCCCGCGAGCGTTTGCCTCGGGTGAACGCTAGGTGAACTGCAAATTAGTTAACTCCACATAAAATTACACAAATTCTTTGAAAGAAAAGTGTCAAGATAGTTCAATTCATCTGGGTTGGTGAGTGTAAGATACACAATGTTATTCGAACCGAATCAATCTTGATAGTCCATATGATGGCGAGTCCCTTGGAAATACTGTTACTGTAAGTACATTCAACGTTTGACTGGAAATCGTATATGTTCATTTGGATATACTTAATAAAAGCTCTTTAAAGTAGTCATTCATCAGACATTACATATTCGGGACAACAAGTCAGCCAGCCAATTGTTTGATCCCTTGATTGGCTTGATGTCGAAATGAAATTCTTGGATCAATAGGAACCATCTATGTAGTCGAGGGTCGTTGTAGATCTTAGTTTTCAGAGCTGTGAGAGGTACATGGTCAGTTTCTAGAGTGAATTTACGACCAAGGAGGTATTTCGCGAGCTTTGAAATTGACCACACTATGGCCAACAACTCCCTCTCACCAGCTGCATAACGTTGTTCTGCTGGGCTAAGTTTTCGGCTGATGAACATGCATGGATGAAGACGGTCGTTCCACATCTGCATCAAACAGCCACCGATGCCCATGCCCGAAGCGTCTGTTCTGAGGACGAAAGGTTTACTGGCATCAGGTATTGTCAAGATAGGATGAGTCAAAAACGCATGTTTAATTGCATTCAATGTACGATCATAATCATCTGACCATTTTATTTTTAATGGTGCACCCTTGCACGTTAAGCCAGACAGTGGGGCCGATAGCGAAGCAAAGTTAGATATGAACTTATGATAATAATTTATCAAACCTAATAAGCTTCTAATTTGTTTCTTAGTGGTTGGAATTTGAATATCCAAGATCCGTTTTACTGTCTTATCATCAGGACACAACTTATTCTGACTAATACGATGTCCTAAAAATGAAATTTCACGGTATCCTATTTGAACTTTTGATGGGCGTCAACCCGTGCGATCGTAACAAATGTAACAAGGAATGTAAACCTTGAAAATGTTCCTTCCATGATGAGTGGAATAAACAAATATCGTCAATGTAGGTGATGATGTCATGTCTGTTGCCTAATAAGAGGCGCATCATGCGTACGAATGTCGCAGGTGCATTGACAAGACCAAAGCACATAAAATTCCACTGAAATAAGCCAAGTGGTGTGGTAAAAGCTGTCAATAGCTTTGCTTCTTCTGCTAAAGGGATTTGCCAGTATCCCTTTGATAGGTCTAATTTACTAAAATATGTTGCCTGTGATAGCTGAAGCAAGAGATCATCTATGATGGGTATTGGTTCACCGTCGGTTATTGTTATGCTATTTAATTTTCTGAAGTCGATACAAATTCTCAATGAAGTATCCGGTTTCTTAACCAAGACCATGGGAAATGCATATGATGAGGAGGATGGTGATATTACACCCATGTCTAGCATTTCCTTAATTTCTTTTTTTACGTGATCTTTATAATGAATAGGGATTGGATAAGGTCTTAATTTAATTGGTTTGTGGTCGGTAATGACAATATCATGAGTAATAAGGTTAGTGCGACCAGGTACTTCAGTTAAGACATCCCCAAATGAACTAAGAATGTTTTGAACTTGTTCTTGTTGAGAGGGATGAAGAGAATCAGAAATAGACACATTCTTCCAAGATTCCACGGATTTTAGAGGAGGTAAAGAAAACCTCAGAGGAATAGAAGAAACATTGTCCTCTCAATGGACCACAGCAAAAGATGCAGACACAGTTTGATCAGTGATAGTGTCCCAAATGTCCTGTAATTCAGGAGGACGTTGAGTATACGCCTTTAACATATTGATGTGATATGTTTTGTATTTTCCTTTGATATTAATAGCATTATCAACATCAGTTATTTTCTTACACACTGTGTATGGCCCCTGCCAAGAAATTAATAATTTATTTTCCTTAGTAGGAAGAAGTAAAAGAACCTCATCTCCAGGTGAAAATTTTCGTAGCTTTCGAGATTGGTTGTGGAGCAACCTCGATTTATGTGTGGAGTTTTGTATTAATTGCGCTGCAACCTTACAAGCATCCGATAGACGCTATCTGAGGTCAATGACAAGCTTGTAACTACTGCGAGTTTTTTCGTTTATATTGGAGCCTATTAATAAATCTTTTAATATGTGTACAGGACCTCTCGGATTAGTCCCATATACGAGCTCAAATGGCGAGAAACCTGTACTTTCGTGTGGGACTTCTCGATACGCAAAGAGTACTGCTGGTAACAGCTTGTCCCAATCACGAGGATTTGACTCCGTAACCTTTCGTAACATCCTTTTAAGAGACCCATTGTAGCGCTCAAAAACTCCATTGGAGCAAGGTCGATATGGACTGGTGAAAGTATGTTTAATTCCCAGCACATTTTCAATCTGTTTCATCACATGGGACATAAATTGTGTGCCCCTATCTATGGCTTAGTGAAAGAAAAGTGGAGTCTTAAACTATCTAAAAATTCTAGGTACCACATTTTGCGTGTAAGCATTCATGCCTTTATTAAAACATCTAGTAGTTAAAATAGAGTTTTTCAATTTAAAACAAAATGTTGATTGCTTTGTAGATATAACCTCTCCAGATTGAGCCAAGTCAAATAAACGTATCAAAGATTCGTCTTCATGTTGTTTGGTTATAAATAACTGTGGGAAATGTTATGTGCATGTCGTAATGATGCATCTTCGGTAAGTATTGATGTGAAGCAGCTGTAGAATCAGCTGAATGCTGATCCCTAGTGACAACAGCATTCGCATCAAGTGGGTGAAATTTAACCCATTCTTCAATCTCATCGGGAGAACATTCTTTAGTTCCCGGAAATAATAATTAAATCAGTGATAGAATTCTTCAGTACACATGTTGTCACTTCACCAGTGTGGTGAAGTGGGAAGTTATAAATACTTATAGGGAACTTAGTGTACTGACTGAGATCAGCTGTGAAGGTATCTATATCTATTAAGAGTAGTGTATTATAGATAACCTTACTTGCTACCACATATCTATATATCTCAGTCAGAATTATTCTGGAATAGTGTGTGCTACGTTATGTGTCTAGGGTATGAGTATGGTGAAGTGTAAGTCACAACAACAGACAGATAAACAATTTAATTTAATCCACTACTCTTGACAACACTGTGACACTCACATACATATAACACTCTACAAAGATATCTTAAAAGAGTCACTGATGAACTTTCAAATAACAATATGTATTCATTACTGGCATGAATGAATATGTGTCCTGATTCAACTACAAGGGAACCAGGAATCACAATCAATTTAAATTACAAGTTATGTACAGAATGTATTTAATATGAATATTGTAGTGACATATATTAGTACAAATGTTCTATGTGTGTCAGTTGTGTAGTAGTAAAATGAGGTAATACTGGTTTTGTTTTGTTCAAGCTCTGTTGGTATTGGTCATCATGACTTCAATAGTTTGTCTTTAGGGACTATTATTGGAGATGTTCACAGTTCCTGATTTTAAGACAAGTAAATTCCCCTCTGAATGGTATTTTTATAAAGTTATTTCAAGATGAGGGGACATAATGTTGAGCTCAGCTGGCCAACTCTGCTTATCTTGAGTGATGGCGGCAGGAGGGACTCCTCTGCTCGAATTCTCTTCTGGGCTCTGGAGACACCTCACTGATAGCTAAAAGGACCAAGGAGTATGCTGTCCGACACTGGATTCAGCAAATCTCTGACCAGATACTGCTCAGTACCATCAAGACCACTGTCCCACAATTCATACGAATAACACAGATACGTTGATTAGCAATGAATTCTGGCACAAACTGGCACAAATTTCCTTCTGCTTATCTTCCAGGCTTTTATTGAGCCAAATATAAGCTGGCTTCAACGCACTGATGCTTTATCAAGTGTATTTAAACAAGTGGTTTCGAACTAACGCTCCCAAGTGTGTATATCAGCGAGACTGGCCAATGAGCCACGTTTCGACAAGTGTTTGAAAAAATGTTATCTTTTCCCGTCTCCCCTAACAACCAAGATAGTATTTATAGCCCGACCAATCGTGGTTAGGCTTTCATTTGTTGCGCTCCAATCAATTTGAAGTTTACATGGTAGGCTATTTCTGTAACGTAAATTTTTTTCAAACACGTTAAAAAAAAATCTTATGAGCAGAAATGATTTTATGCTGTCAGGCACCCCCAATATTTTATTTTGGGTATAATTTATTAATTCCTGGACTATTTGCGTAACGTTTTACATATTATTTGTCAGCAAGCCCTAAGGAACCCAAAAATACTAATTTAAAGGAGCTACGTGGCTGCGTTCAAAATATGCAATTTCTTCTACCTCCTGTTTGGAAGATGTGCTGTCTGGGTACTGTTATGTGTTCAAACGTAAACCCATCTATTGTTATCTTTTCTAATAAGAGTCTGTTATGATTTATAAACCTAACTCTGGGAAAGGGTAGTGTATTTTATCACTGTCCGTCTGAAAAAGTTAGTGCTTGTAGACTTACACGCGTGATGCCAGCATTTGTATATCGCGCGTCGCGTGTTGCATGCGTTCCTGATTTTCAGCCCTCCCCTCTCGCTATCCTTTTGTCCATCTGTTCGTTCGTTTTGGTAACGCAGTATAATTAATGTTAGGATTAATTTAGGTCATTACGCAGGGCCATTCAATGTTTTTTTCCAAGAAATACAGCACACGTTTCATTGAAGAAGGCGGGTAATAATACAGTAAGCTTTTATATCAACGTGAAAGCGTTACAATTTGCAGACGAAGCAGAAAACAAGGGGGATTTCGAGTACATTCTTGTGACAGCACTGTCATTTTACCATTGCTCTTCTCTTTATTAATTTTATTTGTTAGGCTTCATATTTACCTAATAATTTATATATGTGGATTAGAATATTTCATGACACCTCCCCTCTTAAAACAGACATTATATGTCAGTCCTTTATTCTATATACACATAGAGAAATTTATTATTATTTCTGGGGTTTACGGTGATTCTCATCACACGGATGGCGGCTTAAAAAATCCGCTCCCAGATTGGTTTTTCCAGATATATATTCAATGCTAAAATTATATGGAGCCAGAAGCAAAGACCATCGGAGTAACCTAGAGTTCTCATGCTTAGCCTGTGCTAAAAAAACGATAAAGGTTTGTGGTCAGTTTTGCAACTTAAATGCCTTCCCATATAGATAAATATTGAATTTCTTTATTGCCCATATTACTGCAAGACATTCTTTTTCGCTAGTTGAGTAGTTGATTTCAGCTTTATTCAACTTTCTGCTAGCATATGCCACTGGGCTTAATTCCCCATCCAATGCATCTGATTTCTGTAGTAAAGTTGCACCTAACCCAATATTACTTGCATCCGTCCTTACTATGAATTCTTGACTTAAGTCAGGTAATTTCAAAATGGGTTTACTTGTGAGCTTTTCCTTCAATTCTTGGTAAGTCATTTCACATTGTGGTGTCCATGTAATGCGATCTGGAAGTCCTTTACGTGTCAATTCAGTTAAAGGTGCACATATGGAATTAAAGTTTTTGATATACTTCTGGTAGAAACCACATAATGAGACAAAGGCTCTCACGTCCTTCTTGGTTTGTGGTCTCGGGGCTTTCTGTAGTTTCTCTAAATTCTTTGGGTCAGGGGTCATGTTTCCCTGATAAACTGTGTGTCCCAAAAATTCCAATTCTTTACATCCAACGCAACATTTGGTTGGTCGGGCTGTTAAATTTGCCTCCCTAAGTCGATCAAACAGCATGTTCAGAGAGTCAATGTGTTCCTCAAATGTTTCTGTTGCTATAAGGATATCATCCATAAAATTTGTTATACAGGGATTATTCAGAGGATCCAATAATTTTCTCATCATTCTAGAGAAGACACTAGGCGCATTCTTCAATCCAAATGGCAATCTATTAAACTCATAGTGTCCTTCTGAGGTACTAAAAGCTAGGTATGGTCTAACCTCAGGCTTTACTGGAATCTGATAGTATCCTTTACTCAGATCCACTTTTGAGAAATATTTAGCTTTATTTAGTCTGGCAAACAGCTGATTTGTATCCGGCAATGGATCCACCTGTCCTTCTGTAATAGCATTCAGTCTCCTGTAATCTATACAGAGTCTATGTTCTCCAGAGGGCTTCCTTAAGAGTACAACACCGGAACTATACGAAGACTCACTGTGCGAAATAATTCCTTCCTTCAATAGATAGTCTATCTCTTCCTTCAAAGCTTTTTCCTTAGCAAACGGAATCGAATATGGTTTCATACAGACAGGTGTGGAGTCTATGAGTTTCATATCATATTCCAATAGGTTTGTATGCCCTGGTCGGTCTGTTAACACCTCTGCATGATTATTTAGAACCTGTTGCACTCTCTCTTTCTGAGTTTTCGTTAAATGTGTACTGATTTTCACCTGTGCTGCTGTCTCACAGGGGTGTAATGGATATTCAAATGATGAAAGTGGTTCCTTTTTCATCTCCATGGCGATGGACAAGGTCAACAAGTGTGTCTCTTCCTGATGTTCTCTTTCCAAATATTTCTTCAGGAGATTCACATGATAGATTTTTTCTTTCCCCTTCTTATCTATCTTATAATTTGTTCTAGACACCTTCTCTAGAACTGTATATGGACCCTGCAATCCAATTTGTAACTTATTCTGACTCCCGGGCAAAAGAAGCAGTACCTTCTCTCCCACAGCCAAATTTCTGTCTTTCGCCTTCCTGTTATAATAGGCAGCATGTTTCTTCCTGGCTTGTTTCAAATTTTCATTGGCAAGTTTCCAGCCAGTTTTCAACCGAGTGGTCAGCTCATTCACATATTGGTATGAAGATGTAATGTTTTCCTCTGCCTTTTCATCAGTCCACGTTCTTAACAAAGCTACATATGGACCTTTAATTGTGTGGACCTATTTGTCCATGCACCGGTATGGTCTCTTCCACTTGAAGCTTTATAGTGATGATTTTTCCTCCCAGAATTATCATTCACAAAACGACCGCTACCAATTTTTCTTTTGGGGCTTTCTCCCCTCTTAAAATTCTTGATGAGAGATTTCCTCTCTACATCCTCTTCCTCCAGTTTGTTTAAGTCCGATTGAGGGATTTTCGGCTTATCCTGGGGTAAGACATCTTTTTGCACTCTCCGCATAGTGGCCATTGTAAAACAGTTAAGTGAAGCTTGTCCGTGAAAAGGGGCTTCCCATTCCATTTGGTCCACTTTATCAAATCTATTTTTCTTTTTATTGTCAGGCCTAATTTTGCCCCGTGGCGTGTCCAGGTCCTGATCCATGTTCCCACTTGTGGGTGTTCCCTCATGTGCTATGCTACACCTTTCTACAAAATTCTCAATGTCCCATCTTGCTTTGGGCCAATAATAATTGTGAGCCACCTTTTGAATGATGGTACCTATCTTCTCATGGTCCCCATCTGGTTTCACATGTAGGCTCCTTATTAATTCTGTCCTGTATCTTTTTGGAAGAACCAGCTGTCCGTGACCATGGGATCTAGTTCCAGCCTTCCTATACATCAACTTGTTTTTCATGTAAAAATCTCCCTTGCCTGGAGTTGTATGACAAGTTGACAATTTTCTGAAACAAGGCTTGAGTGTTTTATCCCCAGCCTGTGCCTTCCTCATCTCTTCTGGAGTGGTATCTAACATAATATCCTCCTCCTGTCTTGAGGTCGACCTGACCTGAAGGGTTGCCATATACACAGGTTTCCTTCTGCAACGGTCAGTGTCATGATTGTCCATCTGACAATTTTACACCACCTTTTTCCTTGGTTGAAAGATTTTCTTTCATCATATTTCCTTTCATCGAATTGTGGGACTTTATTTTTATTTTCATACCGTGGCCTATCAAATTGGTGCTTACCTTTATTTTGATCCTTAGGATCAAATTTATTAAAATTCTGTGGTGCCCTAAAGTTGTCCACCTGTTTCTTTTTATTACCTGTTACCTCTGCTTGAGCTGCTTGATACCTTTCAGCAACATTTAGCAACTCACCCAGCCTCTCTGCACCTTGTTCCATGAGAAACTTTCTCAGGTCTGGAGCCATGGACTCTCTTAGTTGCTCTATAAGGACCATTTCCTTAAGATCTTGGGTTTTCCCCAGAGAAGTCCATTTCTCCAAGTATGTCTCTATGCGTGCAGAGAACTGGTGATAGGTTTCACCTGACAGTAGTTTAGCATTCCTAAATTTTTTCCTGTAAAACTCTGCATTCTTTTCATACCTTAACAAAAGAGCCTGCTTTAGCATGTCATAATTTTCCTGATCACCTCTGCTCATTTTTGCAAAAACTTCATAAGCTGCCCCACGAAGTCCCTGAGATAACTTTAAGCTCCACCTTTCTCTCTCTAACCCATACGTGGTAGCTAATAGTTCGTACCTATTTATATAGCTCTCAATATCATCGTCTTTCTCAACAAAATGATCTAAATGAAAGTTCATAGCTGAGATTGAGGCTCCTTGAGTAACCGTAGCATCAGAGGCAAAGGGACTGGCACCATTTTCAGGAGCATGGCCTTGAAACTCAAACTCCCTTAGTCGTAACTCATGTTCCCTTTGTAATCTTTTATCTTCTGCTTCCCTTTCTGCAGCTAATTTCCTCTCTTCCCTTTCTGCAGCTTGTCTTCTCTTCTCTTTCTGCAGCTAATCTTTTGTCTTCTCTTTCTGCCTCCAATTTCTTAGCCTCAGCCTCAATCTGCAACCTCTTAGTCTCAGCCTCAGCTTGCAACCTCTTAGTCTCAGCCTCAGCTTCAAATTGTAACTTCTTAATTTCCCTTTCAGCCTCTAACCTTCTTTCGGCTTCTTTTTCTAATCTTCTTTCTTCGCGTTCAATAAATTTGTCACATTCCGTTGTGACATAGGCAACCATAACTTGCCCATCTAATCCTAACTCTTTTGCAGTCTGAACCGCAGCAGATCGAAATTTGGCCAGGTCCGCCATTGTCTATTATGTAAATTTATACAATGTCTAACCAACAATTCAATCTCTAATGGACAACACAGGCACCGTGAGCTCAACCTTATTTAATTCCACCCAAGGATACCTTTTAATTCTTATATTCCCTGAAGTGAATTACCCCCCAATATTTTTAATAGTGAAAGATTCAAAATCCCAAGAGCGAGACCCCAATATATGTGGTGAAGTGGGAAGTTATAAATACTTATAGGGAACTTAGTGTACTGACTGAGATCAGCTGTGAAGGTATCTATATCTATTAAGAGTAGTGTATTATAGATAACCTTACTTGCTACCACATATCTATATATCTCAGTCAGAATTATTCTGGAATAGTGTGATGCTACGTTATGTGTCTAGGGTATGAGTATGGTGAAGTGTAAGTCACAACAACAGACAGATAAACAATTTAATTTAATCCACTACTCTTGACAACACTGTGACACTCACATACATATAACACTCTACAAAGATATCTTAAAAGAGTCACTGATGAACTTTCAAATAACAATATGTATTCATTACTGGCATGAATGAATATGTGTCCTGATTCAACTACAAGGGAACCAGGAATCACAATCAATTTAAATTACAAGTTATGTACAGAATGTATTTAATATGAATATTGTAGTGACATATATTAGTACAAATGTTCTATGTGTGTGTCAGTTGTGTAGTAGTAAAATGAGGTAATACTGGTTTTGTTTTGTTCAAGCTCTGTTGGTATTGGTCATCATGACTTCAATAGTTTGTCTTTAGGGACTATTATTGGAGATGTTCACAGTTCCTGATTTTAAGACAAGTAAATTCCCCTCTGAATGGTATTTTTATAAAGTTATTTCAAGATGAGGGGACATAATGTTGAGCTCAGCTGGCCAACTCTGCTTATCTTGAGTGATGGCGGTAGGAGAGGACTCCTCTGCTCGAATTCTCTTCTGGGCTCTGGAGACACCTCACTGATAGCTAAAAGGACCAAGGAGTATGCTGTCCGACACTGGATTCAGCAAATCTCTGACCAGATGCTGCTCAGTACCATCAAGACCACTGTCCCACAATTCATACGAATAACACAGATACGTTGATTAGCAATGAATTCTGGCACAAACTGGCACAAATTTCCTTCTGCTTATCTTCCAGGCTTTTATTGAGCCAAATATAAGCTGGCTTCAACGCACTGATGCTTTATCAAGTGTATTTAAACAAGTGGTTTCGAACTAACGCTCCCAAGTGTGTATATCAGCGAGACTGGCCAATGAGCCACGTTTCGACAAGTGTTTGAAAAAATGTTATCTTTTCCCGTCTCCCCTAACAACCAAGATAGTATTTATAGCCCGACCAATCGTGGTTAGGCTTTCATTTGTTGCGCTCCAATCAATTTGAAGTTTACATGGTAGGCTATTTCTGTAACGTAAATTTTTTCCAAACACGTTAAAAAAAAAATCTTATGAGCAGAAATGATTTTATGCTGTCAGGCACCCCCAATATTTTATTTTGGGTATAATTTATTAATTCCTGGACTATTTGCGTAACGTTTTACATAT
This sequence comes from Oreohelix idahoensis, assembly GCA_024509875.1. Taxonomy (NCBI): domain Eukaryota; kingdom Metazoa; phylum Mollusca; class Gastropoda; order Stylommatophora; family Oreohelicidae; genus Oreohelix; species Oreohelix idahoensis. The sequence goes on along the minus strand of JAMPIV010019441.1, from coordinate 131,952 downwards.
TATTTGTCAGCAAGCCCTAAGGAACCCAAAAATACTAATTTAAAGGAGCTACGTGGCTGCGTTCAAAATATGCAATTTCTTCTACCTCCTGTTTGGAAGATGTGCTGTCTGGGTACTGTTATGTGTTCAAACGTAAACCCATCTAATGTTGTCTTTTCTAATAAGAGTTTGTTATGATTTATAAACCTAACTCTGGGAAAGGGTAGTGTATTTTATCACTGTCCGTCTGAAAAAGTTAGTGCTTGTAGACTTACACGCGTGATGCCAGCATTTGTATATCGCGCGTCGCGTGTTGCATGCGTTCCTGATTTTCAGCCCTCCCCTCTCGCTCCTTTTGTCCATCTGTTCGTTCGTTTTGGTAACGCAGTATAATTAATGTTAGGATTAATTTAGGTCATTACGCAGGGCCATTCAATGTTTTTTCCAAGAAATACAGCACACGTTTCATTGAAGAAGGCGGGTAATAATACAGTAAGCTTTTATATCAACGTGAAAGCGTTACAATTTGCAGACGAAGCAGAAAACAAGGGGGATTTCGAGTACATTCCTTGTGACAGCACTGTCATTTTACCATTGCTCTTCTCTTTATTAATTTTATTTGTTAGGCTTCATATTTACCTAATAATTTATATATGTGGATTAGAATATTTCATGACAACCAGTATAAAAGGGTGTGTCTATTTCTACCTTTGCCAATGGGAACCATTCAATATTCCCCCCAAATGTAACACATTTTACTGACCCGCCAGTGAAGGCTGATTTATCAATGAGAGATTCTCTAATTCCAATAGTTGTGCACCCAGTATCCCGAAGTATAGTTATGGGCCTGTTATATAAGAAGCCTTTGTGTATAGTGAGACGGCCTATGTTCTCACATGAGGACATTGCTGGCAATGTATGACCACATAACAATCTGGTTTGAGAACCTGGTACATGTAAAGTTTTAAACTCTGTACATTCATCCCTGTTAAGTGCCTTTATGACAAGCATTCGCATGATCAATACCAGAAGTATTATCATTTTGCTCAGTACAAACATTTGCATATCGTTGTTTTTCACCCACATGTCGTGTTTTATTTTGGTTACCACTTTGCTTGTTAGTTTGTACATCCCCATTGTTTTGATTCTCTTCGTAATTCTGAAACCAACCATTCCATTGCGGTCTTTCACTGTATGATTGTCTGTACACTCTCTGATGGATATCATCACCCCATCTACCGTTGTGATATCCACGACCCCTGTTGGAGAAATCCGGAAACCTATTTCTACCATATGGTGAAGGGGAATGCCTTCGAGTAAAGTTGTACCTCCCTCTATTGGAGGATCTGAAGTCAAACCTGCGTCTACCATCTGCACTCTTAGGGCGCTGATGGTACTCCCCAACTCCGTGGTCATGATAAGCCGCACAAAACGGTACTGTATCATCCGGTGTAGACATCTTGATCTCCATGTTTGGATGGGCTGTGGCGTATTGACGTCCGAGTTTCTCACATTCATCAATAGTCTTTGGACGTCTTTCCTGCAAAAAAACTTTAAGTTCGGCACTACTTGCCGAAAGAACTTTGTCTCTTAAAATTAAATCAATAAATCCATCATACGTTTTTGGGATATCAGCCAAATCAATCCAACGATTTAGGAATAGCTTAATTGAGGATATGAATTCCCCGAAATCAGCTTTCTTATCAGGTAATATGTTATGGAATTTTTCTCTAAAACCTTCTTCTGTGAGTTGAAATTTTCTCAAAAGAGTCTGTTTAACAATATCAAAGTCCAATCGACTTTGTTCATCCAATTGCATGAAACATTTCATCGAATTACCAGTTAAATGGTATGACAATATAATGCTGCATCATTCTTTTGGTATTTTCATATCGTTAGCTTTCATCTCAAATTTTTGTAAAAAAAACTATCGATACAATCACGAGAATCAATAAAATTAGGTAACTTGAATTTTGTAAAACATGAAGAATGATCATTGTGTGAACCAGTGTGTCCACCAGAAGCTTGAGCCTGGATTTTTGCTATTTCAAGTTCCTTGTCTAATTTATTTCTTTGAAATTCCCGTTCCTTTTCTCGTTCCAGAGCAGCAGCCTCCATTTTCAATTTCTCTTCTTTCTCTTTTGCCTCTCGTTCTTTTTCTTTTTCTTGATTTCTCAATTTTTCTAAAACTAGTTCATGTTCACGATCTTTATCTTTCTGAGCAAGCTCCCTAATCTTTGTTTCATTTTCTTGTGTTTTTAGTTCACGTTCCGCTATTCTGTCTATGTGGGCTTTATGTTTATCATATTTGGTTTCCGCATAATCATCTAGTTCCCTTCCTGATAAGTCCTTTCTTATACCTTCTTGTCGAAAATCCTCAGGGGACGACATCACTGTAGTTTTGGTAAATCTACTTTTTATTTAATGTAATATTGTTTAAACACTATCAATATAGTCGTAAATATCAATAATAATACATCTTAATATCCAGTAAAAATCACGTGAAGAGCAATGTTAAGTAACAATGAAGATGGATGGCACAGGTTAAAGCCAATGATGATGATGATTGTACTTAAATTACAACACGTTTAATAACGAATATAAAGAAAATAAGTATAACACTGACAGAAATAATAAAAGTAAGGAAATATATAAAAATATTAATAAATTAAACAATACAGAAAATTGACGAACGAATACAGCAAGTCGTTTTTAAATACAACAGTTAGACAAGAGAAGGATAGGTGACAAACGTATACACAGTGACCTACTTACATAAATAATGAGTATTAAAAACAATGACGCGATACTTGTACAAAACCACTAAACAAATATACAATATATTCAACGAATAATCAAAGAGGGGTACTCTTCACTGTGTACACTGGATTCTTTGACAATTCATTGAATACAAACCTATAGATTCGTTAACAAAAAGACATAAAATGATCATCTATTGAACAGCAAAGAAAGGAATATAGAACAAGGTGGCAAAATAAGTGGTCAGGCGACAATCGACATTAAACACAATTACTCATCTTAGAAGCGATTTCCAAAAAGTTGTTTAGGCCTGTTTGCATGTGAATAGCAAACAATCGTTTCCATCCATTCTTCTTCTTTGATCCTTAGCCGTCGACCGTCAAAGCAGTCAGTGGCCAATACGCCTGGTGGCGTCTTGTAGGGCAACAACAAATTGATTCCACTTTGCTCGGTCGGCGGCCATCCTTCGTACAGTACCCCAACTCTGGTTCATTCTTTGCATCTCAGCCTCCATAGTCCTCCGCCAAGTTGTTTTTGGTCGGCCTCTTTTTCGTTTTCCTTCAGGGGTCCATAGCATAGCTCCTCTTGTGATGGCATCGGGGTCTCTTCTGAGGACATGGCAAACCCAGCTCCAGCGTCTGCCAGCTATGATGGTGCGCATGTCCTCTTGCTTGCTCCGAGTAAGCAGATCTTGGTTGGTGATGATATTCGGCCAAAAGATTCGGAGAATTTTTTTTCCATCCATGCACAGACATAAAAGATTAATGGTTCAAAGATTTCTGATATTGAAAGTATGCATCATCGTCGTTTTGATTGAAGCGAAGACTTGAAATTTTGATAAGTAGGCCTAGACGAGTTTCAGTTTTGAAGATGATTTCACGATGTCGGTTGATTTTTCTGCCGCTGACGTCACGTAGTTCTGAGTTGCCGGATAGGCATGTTTCGGCTAAGTTTAATAACTTTCACAATGAATATGTTCTTGTTCCCTTCTTTGCTGATTACTGTTCATGAGTATCAATCATTGATACTGTAATACTGGAAACCTTGAAATTTGATAGAAGCCATAGTCAAGGTCGACCGTTATCCTTGAAGTCGTACACTGTTTTCCTTGATAACATGGTGGCATGTTTCGAACGAGTCTCCTTTATCGTATACTTTTGTATTAGCAATACAAATTAGGAATGGCACCGGACAAGAAGCCCCCAGAATTTCCCTCGGGTTACATATGTTAAGAACCAGATTTATCCTTCTGTATTAATGTCTAGTGTTACTTCACTTTTTCCTTGTGGTCCAATGTTTTCTCAATAAATAAATATTACTTGTGAATTACTATTTGTGTTTGAGTGTTTATTTCCAACTTTCTTGTTTAAATCTGGCCTAGCCATTCCAATATAATCGTTTGCATTTGAATATGTATTCGTATCCGTTACTGTGTAGAACTTTCAATTTGATGCGATTAATTCAAATGATGAATCTAAACTCTTGTATAGATTCTTCAACAATATTGGTTCCAACGACTTTCTTTTATTATGCACATTTATCTATCAAGAATTATAACATGCTCCACTGAATTTACTGTTAGGTACCAAGTAGTACGAATCGATTTCGTGTATTCTTATATATCCTTTCCACATATTGTTACTATTTCTACAACCTTGCCGATACTCATAAATACATTGTTCCTTTATATTTCTTACACATCCATAATGTTCTGTGTCCACCTATTTCTTATATTTATGGACCTAATAAAACAGCTCTATCACTTCATAACATCTTACATATGTTCACAATAGGTGCTTTTGACCTTGGGAACATTCGAATATCTCGAGAAGTCATCTCTCGTTATCTTCATGGCCATTTCGGCAAAATCTACACAGCGGATACTAAAACTTACTTTAGAGTTAAATCCAACTCATGAAATACACATCTATAAGTAGACTAGGCTACACTTTGTTAAGTGGACTTGGCACATATACTGATACGTCTGTACGCTATAATGCGTGAACACAATCTCCCCCACGTCATCCCTAGATACTCCCCCTTTGTCATAGCTACTCATTCCAAATCTATATGCGTTTTGGTGAGGAACATCATGGTGTACAACAATCCATCCAAATATAGCTTTATCAGGATTGCCCTGCCCCATGATGTGCTCTCAACAATGATTGGGTCGCTTATTTAACTCCATAACAAACGAAGGCGTGGGAAGGCAGGGAATATAGTGTGACCATTTAACAGTTTTATTTCACTGTGAATTTCACGCTCGCCAAGACAACATCAGACCTCGCCAGAGTGAAGACTAGATTCATAATTCCTTTTTTAACCGGGCTTTTTATTGGAGAACCAAAAAAGACTTACAAAGCACAAGAAATCTCTACATTTTAATAAGGAACATCGCGGACTAGGAAACTGAAGAAACACACGGAGTCAGAGAGGGAATCTATTGTCAAATTAAAGACTTCCCAGACGCGTGTAAGAGACCGACTCGTCTATTTTATTCATCTGAGCAACAAGTTTGTAGCCAAGATTGGCGCAAGTAGTGCATTTTTCATTATATGTTTCATTACTAACAGGTAAACTAATATATATATATATATATATATATATATATATATATATATATATATATATATATATATATATATATATATATATATATATATATATATATATATATATATACATTACCATGTGAATTTTAATGTGTGAAAATTGCTACAGCACGCCCAAGCCATTTGAGGCTGGCAACCTCAGTATCTAGAATGATAATTCATGAACCACCACTGCATGGCTGATGATTGCTTTATTGATAGTTTTGTAAAAAGAACTAAAAGCATAAAGTAGTTCCAAGTTCCCTATGGAGCAGGGATGGAAAGATGAAAGAAATGATGTACATTCTAAGTATAATAATTGTAGTGGTGTTTGATGGTATTGTATGATGGTGATATTACTAAATGTAATTGTATGAGGCCAGCTGTGAAGGCTCCTGAGATAAAATGTAGTTGAGAATTGTCAGAAGGCCTTTCTTGCTACCACTACGACCTCACACTTAATTTTTTTAATGAATGTGGCTACGTAAAGTGTCTAGGGTTATGCTATGTAGTGTGGTGTAATAGGTTATAGATATACCCACAGATATTTAACAAGACTAATAATATTAATAAATGTTAAAATACACTGAACTAACTCACGTGTGTAAAATTTTGATAAAATTATATTACATTTATTTTGTTCTGGATCAATTTTTTAGGTTGACCAGAACTTAAAAGGATTTAGAGATTATGAAAGAAATGCATGGAATATTATATCATAAATGCAATAGTGTACATATATATGTTCTATACTAGTTAGTTTTATTAAAATGTTCTAGTAGTCATCTACTTGGGAGGATATTTAATGTTTGTGCTGTTGGGGTGGCCTCATCACACCTGTCTATATTGACTACACAGTGTCCAGAAAATGGTGGGAATTTTTATGGGGTTATTAGTAACTAAAGGGGTTGGTGAATGTCCAGCAGACCAGAGGCTCACTCATCTTGTCGTTGCAGCTCTGGTGCTGAAAACTGATGATCCCACCTCTCCGTGCTGGCGGGCAATAATGGTGGTCTCTGTCACAAGTACTGCACAGATACACTCGAGTAAGTCACCAACTGAATAGACACTGCTTGGTTGACAACAGAAACTCGCAGCTCTGCAATCAAAGTATGGGCCATGTGTCAAAATCTATTCTCTACCCACGTCTGGACACAACACTGACACAACAACCACATCATACAGACAGGTCAGATCTCTCTGACCAAACAGCACATTTACCATGGTGGTTTTACATCAGATAGATCCTCCCAGACTATAGGTTCTGAAAAATATTTATTAGTTGTCTGCCCTAAAAGAGGATAGGTAATATGTTTCATTATTCTCAACACTTGATCTGTCTTGCATAATCCTTGCTGGAGTTTATGTACATTGTTGGTCCCTAGACCCTGACTAGGGCGGGGGGTCTAGAGCAAATCCCTACTTGTTTGTAAGGCTAGATTTCGATATGGCAGTATCAAATCACTCGAACATGAAACAATATTCAAAATATATAAGGAAATAATTTCAATCTTACCAGATTATGAATAAATAACACAGAATTGCTAGCAAAACTCAGCTGAGCTGCTGGCTATAGTATGGCGTCCCTAAATTTATTACACTTTCTTTCATATGGAAATCACCACACTTTAAAATCTGTGTCTATCACTGAACAACTATTGAAGAATGGCCCCACTTTCGCGTCTGAGCGCTAATGATATGATTGTCTGTGGCCAATCACTGCCTAGGTTTATTTTTAATTTCAAATTTCCTACCATAAAGTCATTTCAGTCATGCTTCAGTCAAGTATGGATGGTTATCTGTTAGTCTGTCCGTCTCTACTTGTGTTTCTACAAAATGTACTCGATTTTTGAACCAACCTTTCTCTCCCCTCCAAAATTTTGTCGTTAAAAGTTATATTTAGACACAGCTACCACCCAAAATCCCTCTCCTCCATACTAAGTAAATTTGAACACCTGCGTTTCGAGGTCGTGTTTTTTTTGTGCAATTAGCGACACTTTTAGATTCCATACAGTCTGTCGAAGATGTGAACAACACTGTCTTTTGTCATTATCTTCAATATTATCTATCCGTCTGTAAAATTAAGAACGTATTTGTTCACTGCTCAGAATGGGCCATCCGGCCAGCTAATTTTTATATTCCTAACATTAATATTAAGAAAAAAGTACTTTTTAAATTTTGTAATATTCCAAACATCTGCGTTTTAGCCGCTGAATTCAAATCAAGGGCTTGGTATCGCAAAAGCGTCCATTCCGTACCTCGTGTCAATTTGGGGGACGTGAATTTTTACTTTCCTCCATCCCCCCCAATTGCGTCTCCTTAGCCTTGCCAGTCTCACGCAATCTTTCCAGTCATATTTTTTCCTTTTTATCCGCCGTTCCCCTCCTGTCTAGCGAGTCAATTTTTATGGAGGGTGATGACCCGCGGTCTGGGCGATCATGTACATCAGCAGCCTACGCATCATGTTTTTATCCTTATATGTTATCTTTGGAGATATTTTACCGTTGTATCTCTGTCCATTTCACTACAATAATAGAAGTTTCAAACGCATCAACAAGTGTAAATATAAAGGAAACATAAATGAATTTATATTGTGAACACTTTTCAAACAGTGGAGACGTAAATGTAAAACATATTATATATGTACATTTAACCTGTTCATTTAAATGTAATGTAAAGCTTAAGCTATTCAGTTTAAATGTAAGGGATTAAATTTAATTCTTACCGAGGGTAAATTCTGACATGGGATGGTAGAATAGAAGAGGAGGGCACATAACTATGTGTCGGAAAACGCCATACTCAGAATAGCGTTTCGTTTCTATTTTTATTACCAGTTATTAGTGGTACCAGCAAAAAGGACCATTTTTGGGACAAGAAGGGACGAGTGGTTACGCTTTAAGACGGAAGACCAGCTTTGAAGACTCTCCTAGACTTTCCCGGGAAACGAGCTTCACCCTAAAAACCTTGACCAGAGACGAGTGAACGCAGTGTACAGAAAACCAACTCATCAGGAGGAGGAGGATCAGAATCGTCACTGGCAGCTAAGTTAACCCATATGCTGCCATTTGAACCTGAGTGATGAAAACTTTATTTTGTAATGAATTATTATTTCTTTCTTTTAAACTGTTAAACTTAGAGTGATTATTAAATTTTGTTATTTGTAATTATACCAATTTAACTTCGATTCAATCATTTTTAATTGTACTACATATTTGTCTCAGTCAAAGTTACTAAACACACACTCTAAACAGAGCTATATTATAATAATAATTCTACTGATTAACTCAGGGGTGGGGGCTTAACGAGCTAGAATAAACCATTGCTTAAATTCTTCACAAAAGTTGTCGGCAGATTCCAGAATTAACGTGCTCAGCAAATGCCAGCATTGTTTTCGCTTATCTGAATATCTTGTGAACACTCCTTTGTGGTAGAAGTGTAATTAATCTTCTATCTACATATCTGCCAAGAGTAATCTTGTGCGCAGGTAGATACCTTAGAAGCCACTATTATATACTCTTGAGTTTTTGCCACTGTTGGACCACTACTGCAAAGCAGGGGAGGCAATACCGTCACAAAAGAGGTCAAGCTTTTGCCCATGCAGCATGACCTACGTAGCTGGTAAATCCAGAGGAACGGCGTAGCTGATACAGTCTGGCACCAGAACACATATAAATGCAATACCTCATGTCCATATGTGCTATACCTCATGTCCTTAGACATTTTTACTTGAGCAGGATTACCGTAGCAACGACCTATCCTCAGCAAGATAAAACTAACCTGTCTCACGACGGTCTAATTCCATCTCGGTCTTAACCCAGCTCACGTTCCCTATTAGTGGGTGAACAATCCAACGCTTGGCGAATTATGCTTCACAATGATAGGAAGAGCCGCCACCTCGAAGTATCAAAAAGCAACGTCGCTATGAACGCTTGGTCTCACGTGCCAGTTATCCCTGTGGTGCCTATTGCAGCATACCAGGAAATGAGGAGGCAGACAAACTTGCTAAGGAAGAAGGAGCTCTTACAACAAAATGATATAGAAACAACTTACGAAATGGCATAAACTACTATAAAAGCTACAGGCCATTTAAAAAATGATGCATATCATCAGGTACCTAGAAGAGAATATGTCATAATTTTGCTGCTACGCACTAGACACAACAGATTGAGATACCATCTATACCACATGTACAGAATTTGTGCAACAGATCTCTGCACCTGCTGCACCAGCCCGATGACAGCCGAACACCTGCTGCAGTCTTGCCCAACCTATAGCAATGAACGGAGTAGCATATGGCAACAACCCACTTCTGTCAACGAAAAACTGTTTGGAGATGTCGGGAACCTTGAGTTGACTACTGCCTTTATTAGAGTCATAAATTGTGGAAGTCTGAAGGCGAGCGAGGAAGAAGAAGATCCATGTGGTAACTTTTCTAACACCTCTTGCTTAAAAATCTTAAAGTCAAAATGATCGAATAGGCACACTTTCACGGTCTGTATATTCGTTCTAAAAATCAAGCGAGCTTTTGCCCATTTTATCTACCCGAGGTTTTCGTTCTCGCTGAGCTCGCCTTAGGACACCTGCGTTACCTTTTGACAGGAGTTTTGTTGGACAAAATGTGGTATACCAGACAACAGAAGAGAAATATAACTGATAGGCTTACCGGGAATAGAAACAAGGATCATCCAAATGACGACATTGCCTTGCGGTGACAGTAAGTCGTGAAAGGACGCACAGCCAGTTTAGCATCCCACGACAGTCCTTCATTGGCTGAGATCATTCTCAAGACACCTACGGTATATAGGACCCGTGAACATCTGAGACATTTAAAGACTCAATCCCTAATATAACTTTCCTATCAGCAAGTATAAACCAAATAAATGCCGACATATGTGTGCCTAGTAATGTGTAGTAGAAGATAAACAAGACAGAATAGACAGATAGGTTAGTCACGGATAGCACTATAATAGCTACAAATATAAAGTATAAATATCTGCAAAGCAGAAGCCTTGAAAGCCAGCTATATTAAAGAGATCTGCAAATCAATACTGAGAAACAAAAATGAGAGAGATTATTAATTTAAGTGAGAAGATGTCATTATTATTATTACTGCCTTGTTATCAAAATGAACCATGTAATTTAACTGAAGCATCTGATTTAACATGAAATATGTGATTTAAATTATACATGTGATTTAAGTGAACCGTGCGATTTAAATGAACTATGTGATTTAATTAAACCATAAGTTCTAAACGAACCATGCAGTCCCATTGAACTTGTCTTAGCTAATGACCACATATATACTGTTCAAAAAAAGAAACGCATAACTATCCGAGGGCGCGTTTTTATGAGTTTGTAAGTAAAATTTGGTGCTAGGGTATATAAAAACCAGCCTCAAATGGTCTTTACAGTGTCAAATGCACGTGTTGACCTGAATTGCGTTTGTTTTTGTAATCGTTACAACGCAGTGGTCAATAGTGTTTATGACTCAATTTTTGACCACAGCTCATGTTGCGATCACGTGAAAGCAACAAAATTTGGGGTGAACACTATTCACTGACTACGCAAATGAAACCCTATAAAAGGATGACGCTACACAAAACAAAATTCAGTTCATTTTCAAGCAGACATTTATGGCGTCTCTATCGATAAATTTAAGGAACATTGCTATTGGCCGACTGCATGCAGGCGAAAGTCAAAGTCAGGTTGCCAGGCATCTAAACGTGCATCAGAGTACCATCAGTCGACTTTGGCACCGGTTCCAATCCACTGGCTCAGTTGAAGACCGGCATCGCAGTGGACGACCCAGAGTGACAAACAGCAGCGGAGGATCGCTTTATTCGGCTTCGTCACCTCAGAGACAGGTTTACAACAGCTTCCTCAACTGCCCAGTCATTGCTTGCAGGACGTCATGTGTCTGATCAAACTGTCCGGAATAGACTGCATGACGCTGGACTTTGGGCACAACGACCTCACCGAGGACCTGTCCTTACGCGCCGCCATCGCCAAAATCTACTTCTTTGGGCCAACCAGCATCGTCCCTGGGCAGCTGTCAATCAATGGAGACGTGTCTGGTTTAGTGACGAATCTTTCTTTTTGTTGCAGCGTCATGATAGACGGCGTAGGGTCTACCGTAGGCAAAATTAACGTTTTGCCCAAAATTGCGTTGATGAAGCTCCGCGGCACGGTGGTGGAGGTGCAATGGTGTGGGGAATGATCAGTTACAACGGAAGGAGTCAATTGGTGCACATTGAAGGAGGCTTGAATGCGCAACGATACGTCAATGAAATTCTTTGACCCCATGTCCTTCCACTTTTGGCTGCCCAAAGGTCTGTGTTTCAACAGGACAACGCCAGACCCCATTGTGCACGGTTGACCACGCAGTTCCTGACTGCCAACAACATTCTCACCCTTCCCTGGCCATCCCTGTCTCAAGACATGAGTCCGATTGAGCACCTGTGGGATGAGCTGCATAGACGTGTTTGTCGCCGAGACGTTGCTCCAGCCAATCGTCGTGATCTGTTCCAGGCACTCCAGGAAGAGTGGGCAGCAATCCCACAGGCCCACATCAGACGTCTGATCGCATCCATGCCTAGGAGATGCCAGTCGCTGATCGATGCAAGAGGAGGCCACACACCATACTAACGGGAAAGCCCGTACGCCAAAAAACTCTCGTGATCCAGATGCAAAACAACTGTCAATTGATTGGTTGAACCCTAAGGTATTCTTGTGTGCAATTTGAACAATTAACTCATAAAATTAAACAAGTTATTGAATGTCAAAATTATGGCTATGTGTGTGCCTTCAGTAGCTATGCGTTTCTTTTTTTTTTTTTTTTGAACAGTATATGTTTCCCATCAGGCATCGCGCACAAGGCGACTAACACAAGATTGCTCAAGGTAACCTCCCCATACAAAACACAAATGGCTTACAGAAACAGCCGTTGTAAGAGCATTGTTGCGGTCCATTCTTAGTGACATGTTGGTCAGAATTCGGTATAGTTAAAAAATGTCCAAATGAACGCCTCCGTTTGCACACACCTTTGCGTTCATTAGTGAAACATCGCTAAGCTCAGAGGTTGCAGCACTAAAACGCAGCGCTATTGAAACAGCACCATCGAATTGATTTATGACTGTCGTAGATTTTTGATAGGGAAATTAAGACATAGATTGGTCCCTTCTGAATAGAAGTAGAATAGGTGATAACTCAGTGAGAGATGATAATAGAAATAGATTTTCACGAGTGAAATGGTAGAAATTAATAGAGTCTGTCCCTGAAATCGAGAATCTTCTCTCTTTCAGCCTATCTTTTACAACAGATCTAGAGGAGTCAGACAGTCTATTAGAATATATATATATATATATATATATATATATATATATATATATATATATATATATATATATATATATATATATATATATATTCTAATAGACTGTCTGACTCCTCTAGATCTGTATATATATATATATACCACTCACATACACACACACATAAGTGACGACAGTTAGACACACGGACGTGAAAACTATAACAATGGAATATAGATATTTTGGAACGAGCTGACCGACACGCTTGAATAAAGTTTATGTAAATTTTATTAACATAATTAAAATTGTCCACAACAAATAAGGTTGCTTATCAAGCACATATAATTACACATAGGTTCATGAATTACTAAAAGAACAATAGACCCATAGGTGTAATCCTTTCCCTCTATGTAGAGCCCACGATCCCGTTAGCAGAAAAGTTATAGCCTCCAAAGAGTCACAGATATATACGCTATATTCTATGATTTCTTCTCTATAGTTTAAGAACAGAGTTGATATATTAATCTATTCTACGAGGAAATCAGCATTTGCCACACAAATTGCATAAAGAAATTTCAAAGTGGGTGCATGAATATAAAATGAAAGAATCACTCGTTCTGCTTTCTCTCTGTTCATTCAGCAGGGGCCCCTGACATACATTCTTACCTACACCCGTGCTGTTTTTCGCCTTCTGGCGCAACCTTCAGGACACTTCTCTACAGTGAATCTGTGTTCTTTTGATAAAGCGAATCCCAGCTCTGCAGATACAGGTTTCTTCCGATGTTCCGGGGAGCATTCGCTTTATAGCTATATTATCAGATTACTAGTAAGGTCACTTGAAACAGTTTAGGTAAGAAATGTTAAACGGCTCACAAAGTCAGAATCTCGGGGTTTCCCGTATTTAGGAAAAAGGCAGGTTGGTAACTACGATCAAAGGTAAAATTCTTGGTCACACCACAATTAGTTAACAACGTCGGAAATGTTATTATTTGTAATTTCTCTCGCCACAGGGGCTGAATGTACAATGAGATTGTTGGGAAGAATTATAATCTGGCTCGATAGGCCCAGTTATTTCATTTAGTTTTAAAGTTAGTGAGATGAGTACTCTGTCTCTTTCTGGATGCAAACACCATGCCAGACAGGTGGTAACTTGGAAACTAACTTATTTAAATTACAAAAATGTTTCTTCTCCTTTCTTCACATACATATATACTGCAAACCAAACCGCTGGTAGAGGTTGGGCTGACCCAAAACTGTATAAAGAAATAGAAACATACAGAATACTAAACCATAATATTATACACATCCTATCCTACCCTCGCGTAAAATATAATATTCACTACGGTTATTAACTTTAAGTTAGAGACTATAAGCTTAGCGCTTGTCTCATCGCTTAAACTTCCGTGAAATATATTCTAGTCATTGAAAAAAATCAATCATCATGAATTAGAAATACGTATAAATATATTTCGTCAATACTCAATGATGAATCAGTGCGTTTACTAGTTAGTTAAAATATTCTCGGACTGGTTACTAGCAATTAAATTAAATTTATTTATAGCTGTATGAGTTTTAGCTAGAAATTGTAATTTATTTTGCTATCCACTGTAACGCCATACTTAAAGAACATAACTGACTTATCATTTAATCACTCTGCACATAAATCTAGTGAAGATATAATAGGCGATTTACCACTTAAATCCCTCACAAACACTATCAATATAGTTACCTCGCACTTCTTCTTCTTCCGTCCTTAGCCACCAACCGTCAAAGCAGTCAGTGGCCATTACGCCTAGTGGCGTCTTAGGGCAACAGCAGATAGGTTTTCTTTGCCATTGTTTCCCATCACGCCTGGTGGCGTCTTTAGGGCAACGGCAAATCAACCCATTTGCTGTTGTTTCTGTAATCGAAGTTACCTCGCACAGTACTACTTAAACTATCCTCCAACTCAACTGAGAAATTCTACTTAAATAAAAGTGATTTCTAGAACGTAGCTAGGTTGTCTAGGAGACTGCGGATGTCTGAATGAATGAAGTCTAAAACTGTTTTGGTATAAATATATCTCTGATGAAAGGAAAAACATTACATTATCGAAACTCCAGACTCTCTCTTCCACATGTTCGCACCTAGAGGAAAATTTACATATCTCTCTCTCATTCTGCGAATTTCTCACGCTGAAGCCGAAACAGACTCGCAAGTCGAGCGGACAGTCTCTCTTTGATCTTGCGTAATATGATTTACCAGACCGTGCAAGAGATTTCTGCTTTCGAGGATTCACACTATTACTGCTTTCAGACTCTGGTCATAAACGAAATACACGCACGCTCGTCTTACATCTCACATCTTACATCGTGAATAATTAACTTACAGGCGAGCAGATTAGAGAAAAGTGATAGACGCTCGTCTTACTTCTTATCCCTGTCGAGAACGAATTAACACGATTCGGTCTCATCAAAGAACTTAGCTTAACAGCAATAAAATGCGTTGCTAAATTATCAAGGAAAAAGACAAAGGTACGAATTGCTAACAATCTAGCGTATGCAAAAAGAAAGGTAAAAAAGCGAAAGAAGGGTAAAAGAGCGGAATTAAAGGAAAAGACAAGTGTAGAATAAAGAATAGATATATGAAATTTATTAATCATAAATCTCTCTGCCACAATGACGTAAGGTTAATATATTAGATTACGTAGATGCGCGTGCATGAGCAGAAGTAACGGTCACTTTTGGGTCTCTTTCGACTGTGTGTTTCATGAACAAGCATGTAAATGCTTGGTACAGGCTTCCTACAGAGGGATCACTGCAGTGAATGCCCCATGCTCCACGTGGAGCGAAAAAGGAAAAATAATGACTGTATGTTACACTGAGACGGTGCACGGATACGTTGTTTGTTGAAGATTTTGTGGTCAACAAATTTTTTTTACAGGATGAGGGAACCAGCACCAAGCCCAACACTCCTTAGTCGCTTTTTACGACATGCCTGGTAAGGCACAGTGTTACTATTCTTTACTCATCTTTCGGGCCCCGGTAGCACGAGGATACAGAACATATAAATCTTCTTACGTTCGCCTGCCTGCAGAGTGACAGCAGGCAAGACCGGACTTAGTAACTGCGAGGCCCGACGAGCCATTTTGGTGAGGGCCCCTGGACTTGAAATAATTTTAAATTAGGTGCCAGGAATATACTTACTTACTTAGTTAGTCGTTCCCCTTCTACCGTTAGGTGTAGAGTTTTGGAAGAGAGAGCGCCAGACTATCCTATCGGCTGTCTTCCTCCTGGCCTGGTTCCATTGTACTCCTCGGTCCTTCAAAGATTGTCTAATGTTGTCCTCCCAGCGGACTCTGGGTCGTCCTGGGGGTCTGGATCCCTGGCTCTTTGTTTCCCATGCTTGTCGTGGTAGCCGATCTTCTCCCATTCTGCAGACATGGCCAAACCATCTTAGTTGGGACTGTTCTACTTGGGTCTGCAGGGGGTGGGATTTTAGGCCTTGACGTATCGTCTGGTTGCGGACCATGTCTCTTCTTGTTACTTCAACCACCTTCCTCAGATACCTCATTTCGGTGGTTTGGATCTGGCTTTTATGGGTTGTAGTCATTGCCCATGACTCGCATCCATATGTCAAGACTGGGACATAGGTGGAGCGGTATACAGCCATCTTCGTTTTCTTACCAACCTCTCTCTTGCTGAGGAATCCTCGATTTATGGCCTGAAAAAGTCTCCCAGCTGCTGCTTTTCGAGTGGCCAACTCTTCTTTGATGCCTCCCTTTCGGTCTATAATAGCTCCAAGATATTTAAAGTGTCGACCTGCTCCAGGACCTGTTCTCCTAGCTTAATCTGATGTCTTCTTTCTTCTCGTGATATTACCATGGATTTTGTTTTAGAGCTACTTATGACCATCCCTCTCTTCTCCAGCTCTTCCTTCAAGACTTGCAGGTTGGATTGGAGATGTGCCTCTGATTTAGCAATCAGGGCAACATCATCAGCAAATGCCAGCTCTGAAATACATACCTGTCTCATCTTCCAGTACCCCACTGAATACTTTTTTGTTCTCTCCTTACATAACTTGATAACTTCGTCCATGAGGAGTATGAAAAGGTAAGGTGACAGGATATCACCTTGTCTTACACCAGTGGTGGTCCTGAACTCTTCTGACTTATGGTTTGCTGTCCTCACATAATTTCTGCAAGACTTGTAGAAGCTCTGTATAGCATGAATCAGAGGTGCTGGAATGTTCTTCCTTGCCAAACATGCCCAAAGTTTGCTCCAGGGGACCCTGTCAAATGCATTTTCCAAATCTATGAAACAAAGATGGATCTCACTCTTATACTCAAGGGCCTTTTCACTCAGCTGTCTGAGTGTGAAAATTAGGTCTTGAGTACTTCGGTTTGCTCGGAATCCGCACTGGACCTCATCCAATTGTGGCTCAGTGTCGTATATTTTTGATAGGGTAATTAAGATCAATTTTGGCGCAGCTAGAATAGGACTAGAACAGGTGATAGCTCAGTGAGAGATCAGGTAAAGAAATAGATTTTTCACAAGTGAAATGGTGAAAGGTAAAAATCTGTCCCTGGATTTGAAAGATAATCAATCCAGCCTATCAATTACGACTGAGATTATTTTTAGATCAGACAGACCTTCCTATAAATATATATTGATATATTCACCCACTCACATCTACACACACACAGATACGTGACGACACTTAGACGCACAGACGTGAAAACTGTATCTATGGAATTGGGATCTTTTGGGACAAGCTGACCGACACACGTAAATAAAGTTTATGTAAATTTTATTTATCATAAAGAATCTACAACACAACAATATCTTTGAATATCAAAATCAAATACAATGAACATAGGTTAATGAGTTAATTACAGAATTAGACTCATAGGTTTAATCCTCCCTCCCTCTGTTGAGACCAGATCCCGTTAGAGCAAAGTTATTAACCCCCGAAATAGTCAAAGGTTTTTACGCTATGGTCTAAAATTCCCTCTACAGTAAAGAACAGAGTTATAAGTTAATCTATTCTGAAATGAAATAAAGGAGCAGCTTTAGCAAAACTTGCATAAGCAAATACAAAATAAGTACATGGGTTATATCCAAATAGAATTATACTTCCCACGCTTTCTCTCGCTCTGACAAACCTGTGATCACAAATTCAGTCTCTCTTACCTACAAAGGTGCTTTCACCACATCTGGAACAATTGTTAATGGCACCCACAGCCCATCCACTGTTGGTTGTTTGGCGAATCAAGTCCCAGTTTCTCCAGCGACTAATTAATCAAATGTTGGGAAACGCTTGATTTACTCTTGTAAGTAGGATGCTGATAAAGGTCACTTCAATTTTTGCCCAGGTAGTAAAATAATTAAGAGATCTAAATGTCACAGTGTACGTTAGCTTGGAATCTTCAATCGTTACATCAAATGTCAGGTAAACAAATCGGTTCAGGATCAATCTTCTTCATAACACGTGGTCGTTATACAGGTAATGTCAATGTTAGATTTGGTAGCCGAATGTTTATGAAATTGGGAAAAGAAGTCTGGATATTCTATAAGTCCAGTTATCATTTATTCTTAATATTATTTGGGTTGGGTACTCTGTCTCTTTCTGGGTGTACCACGAGACTAGACAAGTCACCTTAAAAAAACCCGATATTATATCAGAATGGTCTTTGATAATGTTTATTTCCAGTTTCATATGCAATGGAAGCCGCTGGTAAGGTTTTAGGGTTTGACCCAAATACTGTATAGGAAGAAAATAAAAATACTTAACATAATATATTATAATTCACAATCCTATCCTTACCCCGCGTAACATAGAAGATATATTATCCACTTCGGTTATTTAACTTAAATTAGAAATAAATACATATTTCGTCAATACTAATGGTGAATCAGTGCATTTACTAGTTGGTTAAAATATTCACTGACTGGTTACTAGCAGTTAATACAATTTATTTATGACTGGAGGAGTTTAGTTAGAAATTATACTGTTCAAAAAAAAGAAACGCATAGCTACTGAAGGCACACACATTCAATAACTTTTTTAATTTAATGAGTTAATTGTTCAAATTGCACAAGAAAACCTTAGGGTTCAACCAATCAATTGACAGTTGTTTTGCATTTTTTGGCGTACGGGCTTTCCCGTTAGTATGGTGTGTGGCCTCCTCTTGCATCTCCTAGGCATGGATGCGATCAGACGTCTGATGTGGGCCTGTGGGATTGCTGCCCACTCTTCCTGGAGTGCCTGGAACAGATCACGACGATTGGCTGGAGCAACGTCTCGGCGACAAACACGTCTATGCAGCTCATCCCACAGGTGCTCAATCGGACTCATGTCTTGAGACAGGGATGGCCAGGGAAGGGTGAGAATGTGGTTGGCAGTCAGGAACTGCGTGGTCAACCGTGCACAATGAGGTCTGGCGTTGTCCTGTTGAAACACAGACCTTTGGGCAGCCAAAAGTGGAAGGACATGGGGTCGAAGAATTTCATTGACGTATCGTTGCGCATTAAAGCCTCCTTCAATGTGCACCAATTGACTCCTTCCGTTGTAACTGATCATTCCCCACACCATTGCACCTCCACCACCGTGCCGCGGAGCTTCATCAACGCAATTTTGAGCAAAACGTTCATTTCGCCTACGGTAGACCCTACGCCGTCTATCATGACGCTGCAACAAAAAGAAAGATTCGTCACTAAACCAGACACGTCTCTATTGATTGTCAGCTGCCCAGGAACGATGCCGGTTGGCCCAAAGAAGTCGATTTTGGCATAGCGGCACGTAAGGACAGGTCCTCTGTGAGGTCGTTGTGCCCAAAGTCCAGCGTCATGCAGTCTATTCCGGACAGTTTGATCAGACACATGACGTCCTGCAAGCAATGACTGGGCAGTTGAGGAAGCTGTTGTAAACCTGTCTCTGAGGTGACGAAGCCGAATAAAGAGATCCTCCGCTGCTGTTGTCACTCTGGGTCGTCCACTGCGATGTCGGTCTTCAACTGAGAAAGTGGCTTGGAACCGGTGCCAAAGTCGACTGATGGTACTCTGATGCACGTTTAGATTCCTGGCAACCTGACTTTGACTTTCGCCTGCATGCAGTCGGCCAATAGCAATGTTCCTTAAATTTATCGATAGAGACGCCATAAATGTCTGCTTGAAAATGAACTGAATTTTTTTGTGTGTAGCGTTATCCTTTTATAGGGTTTCAGTTGTGTAGCCAGTGAATAGTGTTCATCCCAAATTTTGTTGCTTTCAAGTGCGCGCAACATGAGATGTGGTCAAAAATTGCGTCATAAACACTTTTTACCACTGCGTTGTAGCGATTACAAAAACGAACGCAATTCAGGTCAACACGTGCATTTGACACTGTAAAGAACATTTGAGGCTGGTTTTTATATACCCTAGCACCACATTTTACTTACAAACTCATAAAAACGCGCCCTCGGATAGCTATGCGTTTCTTTATTTTGAACAGTATATTTATTTGTTCTGCTATCCACTGTAACACAGTAAAACTTAGAGAAATACCGTTTACGGACCTATTTGTAAATCGCTCTGCACAGAAAATAACTAGTAAAATATAATTGACGATTTAAAAAGATTAAATCACTCAAACTACTAGAATAGTATTTACCTCAAAACCGAGCTACTAAGACTTATCTCCAACGACTATTAAGAAATTCACTTTTACAAGTATTCTAGAATCGAAGCTAGTGGTCTAGAGGAATCTGTGAGGTACTGGATAATGAGAGTAGAATGCTCTGGTATATATATTAAAAGATGAAAGGAGATAGTTAATTATCCCCCCAAAACCCAGACCCTACCTCGGTTCTCACCTATGGGAAATTCTATGTTCAGTTTTCGGCTTATACGTAATTCAAAGCCGAAAACCCAGGATCTTCGTTCTCGCTTAGATCAGACATCTGCAATGCGCTAATCAGTGTGAATTTCCTTCGTCTCTTTGCTCGTATTCAAGCGAGCAATGTCTTTAGATCTACCGATTCGTCGTGTTAATCACTTATCACGAACGGATTCAGGGAAAGGTAATAAAGATTTCTCACTTAGGTTCACAATATCTACTCACATTTATTCAAATCTGGTCGCTGTCTGATCTCTAAAACTATTTGATCTCTGGCGCTGGTGTTAGAATTACAGCTCACGTTAGCGAATATGTCTCTGGTAGACTCTCATCAAAGAAATATAGCGACCAGCATTACATGCGGGATAAATGAGAAAGAGAGACAGGTTTCTGAGTAATAGGAGGTTTTATGTTAACCCAACAGGCGTAGGCGAAGCTAGGTAAATAGAAAAATGAAGATAACGAAAATATGTATATGAAAACAATTAACATAATCTGCCACAGACGTCCCCGCTTAAGATATGGAACCATTCCATGTCTTCTTTATGTAAAGAGATTTCCTATATCAGTAGCTTCTGGGTGACAGTTATCTTCCCTCTCATCTTCCCCCTCTGGTGAGACAATTCCTACTCATGAAATCTGCTCCAACGTTTTCTCTTTCTCTGGAATGTATTCCGTTTGCGCTTGAAAGAGTGTCGCCGAGTTTGACATTGCTGAAAGATTCCGTGTGTTTGCAGTGGCAATTCCCTGCAACTATCGTCATCTTCGTCAGTTTTGGCGATCGCCAGGAGATGTTCGGAGGACGGCACTGGTCTTTCCAAGTATTTCTTGACAGATTTACATGGTAGACCTTCTTCTTTCCTTTAATAGGGATCTGGTAGTTAGCCCTTGAGATATTTTTAAGGACGGTAAAAGGCCCCTGCCATCCGATACGTAGTTTGCTGTTACCGGTTGTGAGTAGCAACAAAACTTTGTCTCCTGCTTGCAATTCTCTTTCTTTCGCGGCTTTCCTGTATGGGTTAGCGTGCTTTGCGCGTGCCCGCTTAAGGTTTGTCGTTGCTAGGTCCCATCCTAGTTTTAACCTTTCCTTTAATTCCGACACATATTTACTGGCTGAGACGACTGTCTCATCAACCTTCTGGTCTGTCAGCGACTGAAGTAAGGCTTCAAGCGGCCCCTTAATAGGTCTGCCGAATAAAAGTGTAGCTGGGGGAAATCCTGTGGAAGTATGTGGAGCTTCCCTGTAGGCGAATAAAGCTGCAGGTATACAAAGGTCCCACTCTTCAGATTTCTCTTGTCCCAATTTACATAGCATTATGTTGAGGTTTCCGTTGGCACGTTCTACTAACCCACTTCCGGCCGGATTATAAGGGCTTGTATAGATGCTCTGGTTCCTCAAGATCTTGACGATCTCATCCATTAACAGGTTACGTTATGGGGATCCGTTATCCGTCAACACTTGTTGAGGGAATCCCAACCGAGTACAAATCTGCACGAGGGCTTCTGCGACATGATTGACATCCGCGCATGTTAGCGGTATAGCTTCTGCCCATAAAGGGCATGTGTCGACTAAGGTCAGGATGAACCTGTTCCTTCTTTTAGTCCTTTCTAATGGTCCTAAAATGTCGACCACAACCCGTTCAAATGGTGTTCCCACTATTGGCATTTCCCCCATGGAAACTGCGGGTGTCAAGTGCTTGGGTGCCACCCTTTGGCACTTAGCGCAGGATTTCACATACCTGATAATATCAGAGTTCATTCCTGGCCACCAATAGTGAGTCTGTATTGGCTGATTTGTGGCGTTCTGTCCCATATGTCCGCTAAAGGGAAGAGAGTGTCCCATTTCTAAGTTTTGGCTTCTGTACTGCTTCGGTACTAGGAGCTGATTAGAACCTTGTTCAGGCTTGTCCGTTCTGCGATAAAGTACGCCATCTTTAGAAAAAATGTCCCCGTGTTATCTAGGGTCCTTAGCCATGGGCAGTTTTCTAAAGCAGGGTGCCAAGGTAGGGTCCTTTTGTTGCGCTTCTTTAAGTTCCTTAGGTAACAAATTTGGCGCAGGCTCCCGTTCCTTCTTGGTTTGCCCTCTCGTGGTTACTGCTGCCACAATTGGCTCTTCCGGTTTCCCAATAAACAGGTATCTACCGCCAAGTATGACTGGGTAGATCGGGTCATCCATAACAGCCGCTTTGATCGCACCTCTGACAAAATCAGAGTGGATCTCCACCAATGCGATGGAAAGCGTTGTGGGTACATCTCCTTTAGAAACTCCATAAAGTTCGACGGTTTCTTCTGTCTCTTGACCGGGTTTGACCAGGTGTCTGGCCACAATGCAATCATAAGAAAGCCCCGTGTCAAACAAACAATATGTTGAAGACCCGTTCATAATAACAGTTCCTCGCGTAGAGGGCCTCCCCTCTTCAGGTTGAGAATCACTGACATCAATTCTGCCTTGCGAGACTGTTAGCAAGCATCCGATGCGTTTAGGCTCGGTGTGCTCGCTCTGATCATTTATCCCGTGCGCAGGGGTTTTCCCTTTCTCACCTTGTCCTTTCTGAACGCGCTGCCATGTAGGACGGTTGGGTTGATCAAACTGTTTGTTATTGATGGGGTACTTGTTTTTGTAGAACTTAGATTTTTCCGGAGGGGCATTCTGGGGTCCAGTTTCTCTGTGGTTATCTTGGTGAGAAGAATGAGAAGATTGATCTAGGTTATTCTTTCGAGAAGGTTCTTCTGTCGGTTTACGTTTTGTGGCCGGCAGTTCGGCCAGCGCATTGTGATATCGCTCAGACTTTTCCAAAATGTCTTCCAGCTTTTCTGCTCCCTGCTCAGCTAAAAATCTGCGTGGGTCACTCGACAAAGTGTTTTTTATTTGTTCCGTTATAACAAATTCCTCAAGTCTTTCATAGGTAGAGGCGAGCTGTGAAAGCTCCAGGCACTTTGTCAAGTATCCCTTCAGACGAGAAGAGAACTGCAGAAAAGTTTCAAAGCCCTCCTTTCTGCTGTTACGGAACAGCTGCAAAAATTTGCGAACGTTCATTTCAAATCGTTCAAGTAAAGCTTTCTTCAACATGTCGTAATTGTCTTGTTGGCTGCTTTCCAGTTTTGAGTAAACATCATACGCAGACCCTTTTAGGGCCTGGGAAAGTTTCAAACACCAACGCGACCTCTCTAAACCGTACAGATTGGCCATTTTTTCAAATTTTTTGGATACGTGTCAATCTTCTCATTAGGTCAAGGGAAAGATTCTAGAGCAAAAGACATAGCGGTGAGTTGAGGAGGTTACGTGTTATAAGGATCAGTTAGAGAAGACTGAGGAGAAGACTCTCCATTGCTGGAAGTAGAGGCAGCCCCACGAGTTTGAACCTCTAGAGCTTTGAGCGCCAACTCATGCTGTCGTCGTTGCTCATTTTCTCTGTCCACATGCTGTCTCTCCTTCTCTCTTTCCTCCCTCTCCTTCTCTCTTTCCTCCTGCTGTCGTTCCTTCTCTCTCTACCTGCGAATTTCCATTTCTTCCTCAATCTTTCTCTGCTCCCTAGCTTCGGCTGCTTTTTCCTTCTGCTCCACATCATATGTGTCAAGTTCGTCCCTGACAAAAGCTTTCGCTTCTTCTCCGTCCAATCCCTCTTCCCTTCCTTCCTCTCTGAGCATCTGTCTAAGCTTTGCACGCTCTGCCATGGTAAATAGCTGACTGAGACTTATACGAGAAAGAAGTAAGAAAATGGATACCCTGGTTCCCTACCACTTACGAGAAAATACAAACAAAATAATGTTATTTAACTGGGATACCTCCTCCTATATGAATTATGTAACTATCGCTGCTATTAATTGGCAGTATTAAGCTCCTAATGCAGACGACTACCCCAAATAAATGGTAGTTCAGATTAATCACTAAAAAATAAGTTACTACAGTGGAAACAGAAAAAAATTTCTCAAAATAATTTTAAAGAGAAAAAAAATTCCCTTATTTTAAGTCCACTATGAAGTCACCCCTGAAATCAGTTAGTGTAAGGGAGGCAATACTGGACTAAATAGTCTGAACGCGCTCCTTAGCTTAGCTCAAAACACCTTCTGCTTAAAAATTTAAAACCCTGTGATTGTTACACAACCACACACTACCAGCGGCTTTGTAATACACAATCAATACATAACATACTCTGACAAAGATCACCTTGTAACTCAATTATATACACTCTAACAATGTTGTGGAAAAAACCATAGATATATATTTGTGGTCAGCAAGCCAATAAACAGATCGTTTGTCAAGGCGATAGGTATTTTTAATGATACTAAAATTCACGAGACAATCACAAGACGAGAAAATTTCTGTCGTTCTAGCTCAGGATTTGAGTTCAATTCCCGCAAAACGAGCACTATTTGTCGTGTCGTCTTCCTATTCTAAGTTCAAAAAACCTTCGGACGAGAATCCATTTGTCGTATATTTTTGATAGGGTAATTAAGGTCAATTTTGGCCCAGCTAGACTAGGACTAGAACAGGTGATAGCTCAGTGAGAGATCAGATAAAGAAATAGATTTTTCACAAGTGAAATGGTGAAAGGTAAAAATCTGTCCCTGGATTTGAAAGATAATCAATCCAGCCTATCAATTACGACTGAGATTATTTTTAGATCAGACAGACCTTCCTATAAATATATATTGATATATTCACCAACTCACATCTACACACACACAGATACGTGACGACACTTAGACGCACAGACGTGAAAACTATATCTATGGAATTGGGATCTTTTGGGACAAGCTGACCGACACACGTAAATAAAGTTTATGTAAATTTTATTTATCATAAAGAATCTACAACACAACAATATCTTTGAATATCAAAATCAAATACAATGAACATAGGTCAATGAGTTAATTACAGAGTTAGACTCATAGGTTTAATCCTCCCTCCCTCTGTTGAGACCAGATCCCGTTAGAGCAAAGTTATTAACCCCCGAAATAGTCAAAGGTTTTTACGCTATGGTCTAAAATTCCCTCTACAGTAAAGAACAGAGTTATAAGTTAATCTATTCTGAAATGAAATAAAGGAGCAGCTTTAGCAAAACTTGCATAAGCAAATAAAAAAAAAGTACATGGGTTATATCCAAATAGAATTATACTTCTCACGCTTTCTCTCGCTCTGACAAACCTGTGATCACAAATTCAGTCTCTTTTACCTACAAAGGTGCTTTCACCACATCTGGAACAATTGTTAATGGCACCCACAGCCCATCCACTGTTGGTTGTTTGGCGAATCAAGCCCCAGTTTCTCCAACGACTAATTAATCAAATGTTGGGAAACGCTTGATTTACTCTTGTAAGTAGGATGCTGATAAAGGTCACTTCAATTTTTGTCCAGGTAGTAAAATAATTATGAGATCTAAATGTCGCAGTGTACGTTAGCTTGGAATCTTCAATCGTTACATCAAATGTCAGGTAAACAAATCGGTTCAGGATCAATCTTCTTCACAACACGTGGTCGTTATACAGGTAATGTCAATGTTAGATTAGGTAGCCACAACAGGCTGAATGTTTATGAAATTGGGAAAAGAAGTCTGGATATTCTATAAGTCCAGGTATAATTTATTCTTAATATTATTTGGGTTGGGTACTCTGTCTCTTTCTGTGTGTACCACGAGACTAGACATGTCACCTTGAAAAAACCCGATACTATATCAGAATGTTCTTTGATAATGTTTATTTCCAGTTTCATATGCAATGGAAGCCGCTGGTAAGGTTTTAGGGTTTGACCCAAATACTGTAAAGGAAGAAAATACAAATACTAAACATAATATCTTATAATTCACAATCCTATCCTTACCCCGCGTAACATAGAAGATATATTATCCACTTCGGTTATTTAACTTAAATTAGAAACTATAAGCTTAGAGCTAGTCTCATCGTTTAAAAAAACTTCTGTGAAATAAATTCTAGTCATTTAAAAAGAATCAATCATTATGAATTAGAAATAAATACATATTTCGTCAATACTCATGGTGAATGAGTGCATTTACTAGTTGGTTAAAATATTCACTGACTGGTTACTAGCAGTTAATACAATTTATTTATGACTGGAAGAGTTTAGTTAGAAATTATTTTTTTGTTCTGTTATCCACTGTAACACAGTAAAACTTAGAGAAATACCGTTTACGGACCTATTAGTAAATCACTCTGCACAGAAAATACTAGTAAAATATAATTGACGATTTAAAAAGATTAAATCACTCAAACTACTAGAATAGTATTTACCTCAACACCGAGCTACTAAGACTTATCTCCAACGACTACTAAGAAATTCACTTTTACAAGTATTCTAGAATCGAAGCTATTGGTCTAGAGGAATCTGTGAGGTACTGGATAATGAGAGTAGAATGCTCTGGTATATATATTAAAAGATGAAAGGAGATAGTTAATTATCCCCCCAAAACCCAGTCACTACCTCGGTTCTCACCTACGGGAAATTCTACGTTCTGTTTTCGGCTTATACGTAATTCAAAGCCGAAAACCCAGGATCTTCGTTCTCGCTTAGATCAGACATCTGCAATGCGCTAATCAGTGTGAATTTCCTTCGTCTCTCTGCTCGTATTCAAGCGAGCAATGTCTTTAGATCTCCCGATTCGTCGGGTTAATTACTTATCACGAACGGATTCAGGGAAAGGTAATAAAGATTTCTCACTTAGGTTCACAATATCTACTCACATTTATTCAAATCTGGTCGCTGTCTGATCTCTACAACTATTTGATCTCTGGCGCTGGTGTTAGAATTACAGCTCACGTTAGCGAATATGTCTCTGGTAGACTCTCATCAAAGAAATATAGCGACCAGCATTACATGCGTGCTAAATGAGAAAGAGAGACAGGTTTCTGAGTAATAGGAGGTTTTATGTTAACCCAACAGGCGTAGGCGAAGCTAGGTAAAAAGAAAAATGAAGATAACGAAAATATATATATGAAATCAATTAACATAATCTGCCACACTCAGCTAGGCTTTGGAGTCTCTGCTCTAGGATTCTAGAGTAGATTTTACCAGGGACACTGAGAAGGGATATGCCTCTATGGTTTGCACACTGTCGATTGTCACCCTTTTTGAAAATTGGTGTTATGGTGGCAATCTCCCAGTCCTTTGGTATGGTCTTGTTGCACCACGCTGCCTGTAGGACCCTTAAGAGTAATAGGTCGCCTGATGCTCCCATGTACTTAACCATTTCTGGTGTTATACCATCATGCTCTGCTGCTTTGCCCATCTTGATTTTCTCCAGTGCTGCCTTCAGTTCTTCCATCTTTATGTCATCTTCATCACCATTTGTTTCCTCTTCTGTGCTAGTGGTTATCATTTCTGATGCTTGACCTTGCTCACCATCAAGGAGTTCTGAGAAATATTCTTTCCATCTTTCCATTACTTCCTTCGGGGCAGTAAGCAATTTGCCTTGCTTGTCCTTTATAAATTTGAGAGGGCATTGTTTTTCCTTCTTCATGTTCTTTAGGGTCTTATAGAACAATTTCTGGTTTTCTTGCGCATCTTTTTCTAGCTTTTCTCCAAATTCTTCCCAGGACTTCTGTTTTGCTGCTAGCACCTTGTTCTTTGCTTCTGTTCTGAGTATCACATATTCTCTATATTTCTCTATTTGTCCTGCTGTGTATTTAGTTCCTAAGTATTGTTTCCATGCCATTTTCTTCTCTCTTATTTTCTAGTTCGTTCGCTTTCTTTCAGTCCCTATTCATACAATCGTAGACTTTTCGAATACTTTATTAGTTTTGATTACATGCCCCCCTAATCAGATTATCTTTTCTTATAATATCAATTGTAGGTTCTAATGACGATGTTTGTACTTTTCTACATATTTTATGTCATGTTTATAAGTAGTTAATGTTAATATGAGTGTGCTATTTTATTTTACTTTGCAACGTTGAATTCCTTGACATTGATGTAAAATGCATATGGGAATAAATGAATTCAGTATGAAAGGTGTGTCATGAAATATTCTAATCCACATATATAAATTATTAGGTAAATATGAAGCCTAACAAATAAAATTAATAAAGAGAAGAGCAATGGTAAAATGACAGTGCTGTCACAAGGAATGTACTCGAAATCCCCCTTGTTTTCTGCTTCGTCTGCAAATTGTAACGCTTTCACGTTGATATAAAAGCTTACTGTATTATTACCCGCTTTCTTCAATGAAACGTGTGCTGTATTTCTTGGAAAAGCATTGAGAGGCCCTGCGTAATGACCTAAATTAATCCTAACATTAATTATATTACGTTACCAAAACGAACGAACAGATGGACAAAAGGATAGCGAGAAGGGAGAGGCAGAAAGCCGAACACTAAACACGCTTCGCGCGATACGCAAATGCTGCCATCACGCGTGTAAGTCTACATGCACTAATTTTTTTTTCAGACGGACAGTGATAAAATACACTACCCTTTCCCAGAGTTAGGTTTATAAATCATAACAGACTCTTATTAGAAAAGATAACATTAGATGGGTTTACGGTTGAAAACATAACAGTACCCAGACAGCACATCTTCGAAACAGGAGGTAGAAGAAATTGCATATTTTGAACGCAGCCACGTAGCTCCTTTAAATTAGTATTTTTGGGTTCCTTAGGGCTTGCTGACAAATAATATGTAAAACGTTACGCAAATAGTCCAGGAATTAATAAATTATACCCAAAATAAAATATTGGGGGTGCCTGACAGCATAAAATCATTTCTGCTCATAAGATTTTTTTTTAACGTGTTTGAAAAAAATTTACGTTACAGAAATAGCCTACCATGTAAACTCCAAATTGATTGGAGCGCAACAAATGAAAGCCTAACCACGATTGGTCGGGCTATAAATACTATCTTGGTTGTTAGGGGAGACGGGAAAAGATAACATTTTTTCAAACACTTGTCGAAACGTGGCTCATTGGCCAGTCTCGCTGATATACACACTTGGGAGCGTTAGTTCGAGACCAATTGTTTAAATGATCTTGATAAAGCATCAGTGCGTTGAAGCCAGCTTAAATTTTGCTCAATAAAAGCCTGGAAGATAAGCAGATGGAAATTTGTGCCAGTTTGTGCCAGAATTCATTGCTAATCAACGTATCTGTGTTTATTCGTATGAATTGTGGTAAGCTTGAACCATTTAATATCTTTTAATGAAAATTGAATGTGAATTGTTGATTTATGCCTGTATATATATATGTGTAGTTCAGTGGCAAACGTGAGGTAAAGCCTAAAATGCTCCAGCCTGAACAGAGGGTGTCGGAGAGAAGTAAAACGGCATGGAATGGCCAAACAGTACACTGACACCTGGATGATTGACTAGAAAGAAATAATGCTGGAAGTGCAGAGGCGTAGTAACCATTAAGAAGGGTAATACTGGAATAAAGTATTTCAGATGAAGCTGACTGTTGGCCTAACGCTCTGAACGCAATGTTTGTGATGTATTGTGATCAGTGTAAAAAGAAAATATAAATTAGTTATGAAGTAGAAGGTACATCCTTCTTGATTTCAGGGACAGTGGTCTTGATGGTACTGAGCAGCATCTGGTCAGAGATTTGCTGAATCCAGTGTCGGACAGCATACTCCTTGGTCCTTTTAGCTATCAGTGAGGTATCTCCAGAGCCCAGAAGAGAAATCGAGCAGAGGAGTCCTCTCCTGCCGCCATCACTCAAGATAAGCAGAGTTGGCCAGCTGAGCTCAACATTATGTCCCCTCATCTTGAAATAACTTTATAAAAATACCATTCAGAGGGGAATTTACTTGTCTTAAAATCAGGAACTGTGAACATCTCCAATACTAGTCCCTAAAGACAAACTATTGAAGTCATGATGACAAATACCAACAGAGCTTGAACAAAACAAAACCAGTATTACCTCATTTTACTACTACACAACTGACACACATAGAACATTTGTACTAATATATGTCACTACAATATTCATATTAAATACATTCTGTACATAACTTGTAATTTAAATTGATTGTGATTCCTGGTTCCCTTGTAGTTGAATCAGGACACATATTCATTCATGCCAGTAATGAATACATATTGTTATTTGAAAGTTTATCAGTGACCCTTTTAAGATATCTTTGTAGAGTGTTATATGTATGTGAGTGTCACAGTGTTGTCAAGAGTAGTGGATTAAATTAAATTGTTTATCTGTCTGTTGTTGTGACTTACACTTCACCATACTCATACCCTAGACACATAACGTAGCATCTCACTATTCCAGAATAATTCTGACTGAGATATATAGATATGTGGTAGCAAGTAAGGTTATCTATAATACACTACTCTTAATAGATATAGATACCTTCACAGCTGATCTCAGTCAGTACACTAAGTTCCCTATAAGTATTTATAACTTCCCACTTCACCACATATATTGGGGGCTCGTCCGGGATTTTGAATCTTTCCCTATTAAAAATATTGGGGGTAATTCACTTCAGGGAATATAAGAATTAAAAGGTATCCTTGGGTGGAATTAAATAAGGTTGAGCTCACGGTGCCTGTGTTGTCCATTAGAGATTGAATTGTTGGGTAGACATTATAAAAATTTACCTGATAGACAATGGCGGACCTGGCCAAATTTCGATCTGCTGCGGTTCAGACTGCAAAAGAGTTAGGATTAGATGGGCAAGTTATGGTTGCCTATGTTACTACGGAATGTGACAAATTTATTGAACGCGAAGAAAGAAGGTTTGAAGCCGAAAGAAAGTTAGAGGCTGACAGGGAAATTAAGAGGTTGCAGATTGAGGCTGAGACTAAGAAATTGGAGGCAGAAAGAGAAGACAAACGATTGGCTGCAGAAAGGGAAGAGAAGAAATTGGCTGCAGAAAGAGAAGAGAAGAGATTAGCTGCAGAGAGGGAAGCAGAAAAGGAGGAGAAAAGATTACAAAGGGAACATGAATTACGACTAAGGGAGTTTGAGTTTCAAGGCCATGCTCCTGAAAATGGTGCCAGCCCCTTTGCCTCTGATGCTACGGTTACTCAGGGAGCCTCAATCTCAGCTATGAATTTTCATTTAGATCATTTTGTTGAGAAAGACGATGATATTGAGAGCTATATAAATAGGTATGAGCTATTAGCTACCACGTATGGGTTGGAGAGAGAAAGGTGGAGCTTAAAGTTATCTCAGGGACTTCGTGGGGCAGCTTATGAAGTTTTTGCAAAAATGAGCAGAGGTGATCAGGAAAATTATGACATGCTAAAGCAGGCTCTTTTGTTAAGATATGAAAAGAATGCAGAGTTTTACAGGAAAAAATTTAGGAATGCTAAACTACTGTCAGGTGAAACCTATCACCAGTTCTCTGCACGAATCGAGACATACTTGGAGAAATGGACTTCTCTGGGGAAAACCCAAGATCTTAAGGAAATGGTCCTTATAGAGCAATTAAGAGAGTCCATGGCTCCAGACCTGAGAAAGTTTCTCATGGAACAAGGTGCAGAGAGGCTGGGTGAGTTGCTAAATGTTGCTGAAAGGTATCAAGCAGCTCAAGCAGAGGTAACAGGTAATAAAAAGAAACAAGTGGATAACTTTAGGGCACCACAGTACTTTAATAAATTTGATCCTAGGGATCAAAATAAAGGTAAGCACCAATTTGATAGGCCACGGTATGACAATAAAAATAAATTCCCACAATTCGATGAAAGGAAATATGATGAAAGAAAATCTTTCAACCAAGGAAAAAGGTGGTGTAAAAATTGTCAGATGGACAATCATGACACTGACCGTTGCAGAAGGAAACCTGTGTATATGGCAACCCTTCAGGTCAGGTCGACCTCAAGACAGGAGGAGGATATTATGTTGGATACCACTCCAGAAGAGATGAGGAAGGCACAGGCTGGGGATAAAACACTCAAGCCTTGTTTCAGAAAATTGTCAACTTGTCATACAACTCCAGGCAAGGGAGATTTTTACATGAAAAACAAGTTGATGTATAGGAAGGCCGGAACTAGATCCCATGGTCACGGACAGCTGGTTCTTCCAAAAAGATACAGAACAGAATTAATAAGGAGCCTACATGTGAAACCAGATGGGGACCATGAGAAGATAGGTACCATCATTCAAAAGGTGGCTCACAATTATTATTGGCCCAAAGCAAGATGGGACATTGAAAATTTTGTAGAAAGGTGTAGCATAGCACATGAGGGAACACCCACAAGTGGGAACATGGATCAGGACCTGGACACGCCACGGGGCAAAATTAGGCCTGATAATAGAAAGAAATATAGATTTGATAAAGTGGACCAAATGGAATGGGAAGCCCCTTTTCGCGGACAAGCTTCACTTAACTGTTTTACAATGGCCACTATGCGGAGAGTGCAAAAGGATGTCTTACCCCAGGATAAGCCGACAATCCCTCAATCGGACTTAAACAAACTGGAGGAAGAAGATGTAGAGAGGAAATCTCTCATCAAGAATTTTAAGTGGGGAGAAAGCCCCAAAAGAAAAATTGGTAGCGGTCGTTTTGTGAATGATAATTCTGGGAGGAAAAATCATCACTATAAAGCTTCGAGTGGAAGAGACCATACGGTGCATGGACAAATAGGTCCACACAATTAAAGGTCCATATGTAGCTTTGTTAAGAACGTGGACTGATGAAAAGGCAGAGGAAAACATTACATCTTCATACCAATATGTGAATGAGCTGACCACTCGGTTGAAAACTGGCTGGAAACTTGCCAATGAAAATTTGAAACAAGCCAGGAAGAAACATGCTGCCTATTATAACAGGAAGGCGAAAGACAGAAATTTGGCTGTGGGAGAGAAAGTACTGCTTCTTTTGCCCGGGAGTCAGAATAAGTTACAAATTGGATGGCAGGGTCCATATACAGTTCTAGAGAAGGTGTCTAGAACAAATTATAAGATAGATAAGAAGGGGAAAAAAAAATCTATCATGTGAATCTCCTGAAGAAATATTTGGAAAGAGAACATCAGGAAGAGACACACTTGTTGACCTTGTCCATCGCCATGGAGATGAAAAAGGAACCACTTTCATCATTTGGATATCCATTACACCCCTGTGAGACAGCAGCACAGGTGAAAATCAGTACACATTTAACGAAAACTCAGAAAGAGAGAGTGCAACAGGTTCTAAATAATCATGCAGAGGTGTTAACAGACCGACCAGGGCATACAAACCTATTGGAATATGATATGAAACTGATAGCCCCCACACCTGTCTGTATGAAACCATATTCGATTCCGTTTGCTAAGGAGAAAGCTTTGAAGGAAGAGATAGACTATCTGTTGAAGGAAGGAATTATTTCGCACAGTGAGTCTTCGTATAGTTCCGGTGTTGTACTTTTAAGGAAGCCCTCTGGAGAACATAGACTCTGTATAGATTACAGGAGACTGAATGCTATTACAGAAGGACAGGTGGATCCATTGCCGGATACAAATCAGCTGTTTGCCAGACTAAATAAAGCTAAATATTTCTCAAAAGTGGATCTGAGTAAAGGATACTATCAGATTCCAGTAAAGCCTGAGGTTAGACCATACCTAGCTTTTAGTACCTCAGAAGGACACTATGAGTTTAATAGATTGCCATTTGGATTGAAGAATGCGCCTAGTGTCTTCTCTAGAATGATGAGAAAATTATTGGATCCTCTGAATAATCCCTGTATAACAAATTTTATGGATGATATCCTTATAGCAACAGAAACATTTGAGGAACACATTGACTCTCTGAACATGCTGTTTGATCGACTTAGGGAGGCAAATTTAACAGCCCGACCAACCAAATGTTGCGTTGGATGTAAAGAATTGGAATTTTTGGGACACACAGTTTATCAGGGAAACATGACCCCTGACCCAAAGAATTTAGAGAAACTACAGAAAGCCCCGAGACCACAAACCAAGAAGGACGTGAGATCCTTTGTCTCATTATGTGGTTTCTACCAGAAGTATATCAAAAACTTTAATTCCATATGTGCACCTTTAACGGAATTGACACGTAAAGGACTTCCAGATCGCATTACATGGACACCACAATGTGAAATGACTTACCAAGAATTGAAGGAAAAGCTCACAAGTAAACCCATTTTGAAATTACCTGACTTAAGTCAAGAATTCATAGTAAGGACGGATGCAAGTAATATTGGGTTAGGTGCAACTTTACTACAGAAATCAGATGCATTGGATGGGGAATTAAGCCCAGTGGCATATGCTAGCAGAAAGTTGAATAAAGCTGAAATCAACTACTCAACTAGCGAAAAAGAATGTCTTGCAGTAATATGGGCAATAAAGAAATTCAATATTTATCTATATGGGAAGGCATTTAAGTTGCAAACTGACCACAAACCTTTATCGTTTTTAGCACAGGCTAAGCATGAGAACTCTAGGTTACTCCGATGGTCTTTGCTTCTGGCTCCATATAATTTTAGCATTGAATATATATCTGGAAAAACCAATCTGGGAGCGGATTTTTTAAGCCGCCATCCGTGTGATGAGAATCACCGTAAACCCCAGAAATAATAATAAATTTCTCTATGTGTATATAGAATAAAGGACTGACATATAATGTCTGTTTTAAGAGGGGAGGTGTCGTGAAATATTCTAATCCACATATATAAATTATTAGGTAAATATGAAGCCTAACAAATAAAATTAATAAAGAGAAGAGCAATGGTAAAATGACAGTGCTGTCACAAGGAATGTACTCGAAATCCCCCTTGTTTTCTGCTTCGTCTGCAAATTGTAACGCTTTCACGTTGATATAAAAGCTTACTGTATTATTACCCGCTTTCTTCAATGAAACGTGTGCTGTATTTCTTGGAAAAACATTGAGAGGCCCTGCGTAATGACCTAAATTAATCCTAACATTAATTATATTACGTTACCAAAACGAACGAACAGATGGACAAAAGGATAGCGAGAAGGGAGAGGCAGAAAGCCGAACACTAAACACGCTTCGCGCGATACGCAAATGCTGCCATCACGCGTGTAAGTCTACATGCACTAATTTTTTTTCAGACGGACAGTGATAAAATACACTACCCTTTCCCAGAGTTAGGTTTATAAATCATAACAAACTCTTATTAGAAAAGACAACATTAGATGGGTTTACGTTTGAACACATAACAGTACCCAGACAGCACATCTTCGAAACAGGAGGTAGAAGAAATTACATATTTTGAACGCAGCCACGTAGCTCCTTTAAATTAGTATTTTTGGGTTCCTTAGGGCTTGCTGACAAATAATATGTAAAACGTTACGCAAATAGTCCAGGAATTAATAAATTATACCCAAAATAAAATATTGGGGGTGCCTGACAGCATAAAATCATTTCTGCTCATAAGATTTTTTTTTTAACGTGTTTGAAAAAAAATTTACGTTACAGAAATAGCCTACCATGTAAACTCCAAATTGATTGGAGCGCAACAAATGAAAGCCTAACCACGATTGGTCGGGCTATAAATACTATCTTGGTTGTTAGGGGAGACGGGAAAAGATAACATTTTTTCAAACACTTGTCGAAACGTGGCTCATTGGCCAGTCTCGCTGATATACACACTTGGGAGCGTTAGTTCGAGACCACTTGTTTAAATGATCTTGATAAAGCATCAGTGCGTTGAAGCCAGCTTAAATTTTGCTCAATAAAAGCCTGGAAGATAAGCAGATGGAAATTTGTGCCAGTTTGTGCCAGAATTCATTGCTAATCAACGTATCTGTGTTTATTCGTATGAATTGTGGTAAGCTTGAACCATTTAATATCTTTTAATGAAAATTGAATGTGAATTGTTGATTTATGCCTGTATATATATGTGTAGTTCAGTGGCAAACGTGAGGTAAAGCCTAAAATGCTCCAGCCTGAACAGAGGGTGTCGGAGAGAAGTAAAACGGCATGGAATGGCCAAACAGTACACTGACACCTGGATGATTGACTAGAAAGAAATAATGCTGGAAGTGCAGAGGCGTAGTAACCATTAAGAAGGGTAATACTGGAATAAAGTATTTCAGATGAAGCTGACTGTTGGCCTAACGCTCTGAACGCAATGTTTGTGATGTATTGTGATCAGTGTAAAAAGAAAATATAAATTAGTTATGAAGTAGAAGGTACATCCTTCTTGATTTCAGGGACAGTGGTCTTGATGGTACTGAGCAGCATCTGGTCAGAGATTTGCTGAATCCAGTGTCGGACAGCATACTCCTTGGTCCTTTTAGCTATCAGTGAGGTATCTCCAGAGCCCAGAAGAAAATTCGAGCAGAGGAGTCCTCTCCTGCCGCCATCACTCAAGATAAGCAGAGTTGGCCAGCTGAGCTCAACATTATGTCCCCTCATCTTGAAATAACTTTATAAAAATACCATTCAGAGGGGAATTTACTTGTCTTAAA
Source organism: Oreohelix idahoensis (assembly GCA_024509875.1). Taxonomy (NCBI): domain Eukaryota; kingdom Metazoa; phylum Mollusca; class Gastropoda; order Stylommatophora; family Oreohelicidae; genus Oreohelix; species Oreohelix idahoensis. Next base: position 95,124 of record JAMPIV010019441.1, on the reverse strand, counting down.
ATCAGGAACTGTGAACATCTCCAATACTAGTCCCTAAAGACAAACTATTGAAGTCATGATGACAAATACCAACAGAGCTTGAACAAAACAAAACCAGTATTACCTCATTTTACTACTACACAACTGACACACATAGAACATTTGTACTAATATATGTCACTACAATATTCATATTAAATACATTCTGTACATAACTTGTAATTTAAATTGATTGTGATTCCTGGTTCCCTTGTAGTTGAATCAGGACACATATTCATTCATGCCAGTAATGAATACATATTGTTATTTGAAAGTTTATCAGTGACCCTTTTAAGATATCTTTGTAGAGTGTTATATGTATGTGAGTGTCACAGTGTTGTCAAGAGTAGTGGATTAAATTAAATTGTTTATCTGTCTGTTGTTGTGACTTACACTTCACCATACTCATACCCTAGACACATAACGTAGCATCTCACTATTCCAGAATAATTCTGACTGAGATATATAGATATGTGGTAGCAAGTAAGGTTATCTATAATACACTACTCTTAATAGATATAGATACCTTCACAGCTGATCTCAGTCAGTACACTAAGTTCCCTATAAGTATTTATAACTTCCCACTTCACCACAAGGTGAGAGAAAGGAAGGGCAGAATGTCAGACGGGCCTGCGTGCCCAATTCTCAACCCTTTGAAAATAAAGTTCGTTCGTTCGTTCGTTCGTTCTTTGACTTCCTCTGTCCACCAAGGTGTCCTCTTTCTCTTGTTCCCAAGTCGGACTTCACCACATGCTTCTGCAGCAGCTGTCTTTATGATGTCCTTGAATTTAAGCCACAGGGTTTCCAAGTCATCAGTTTGTTCTTCTGTGTTTCTCACCGCTGTAGCAATAAGCCCCTGATATCTGGTCTTAATTTTTGGCTCTCTCAGCTTGTAGGTCTTAAAGCTCATTTCGCCAGGAATATACGCTATTACAAACAAAGAAACAAATAATGCCTATATGTATTCGCTATATTTAGTTTTTAAACCGTGTTACAATAAAATTATGTTTAAAAAAATAAACATTTCTTGCTTTCTGTTCGTTAGACTGTTTCAAAATGTCGCCCAAGTTTAAGAGGATCGGATGGTGATTAAAACAGATGGAAACAGAACTGGAGACAAAGATAAGAAACAGGTTAAGAAGACCTTGAACTCACGGCGCAGGGGAGGAAGGCGTGGAGTTTGTTTGCTGCAAGCCTGTGTTCCCCATGGAGCTTGGGGGTAATAATAATGATGAATTTTCGAAATTAGAATGTTCTGATAGGTCGCATAAGAAATTCTCATTTCAATGTCTTGTACTATTTCGTCTATAGTGAATATGGGGTCAATACATAGGGCCCCTTACTCGGGATGCTACCTGCAGCTTTGAAAAGATTAAGGAACGCCGTACAGATCAGCTTGGATTGCAAGGTCCTTTTCAAGATTAGAAATTGATGTGTATTACATCATTCCTTCTTAGTGACTTCCCTAAGTTCGTTCTCGTGAATTTTCAAACCACTATATGTGTGTGAGTGTGTGTGTGTGCGTGTGAGTGTGTGTGTGTGTGCGCGCGCGTGCGTGCGTGCGTGCCTGCGTGCGTGCGTGTGTGTGTGTGTGTGTGAAATGGTTTAAAAATTCACGAGAACGAACTTGTTGGCAGATTTAGATGATCATATACTGGTTGAGGAAAAGGAAGCACTAAGTCAATTCTTTCTCCTTCATACTCTCAAAAGCCTTTGAAAATCCTGGAATTCCTTGCTTTGAATGAGAGAGAGCTACCGAATTTCCAACAATTTTTTTTTTTATTGCTCTAACCATATTTTTTTACAATTCTAATCACAGTTGCGTCAGTGGAAAATAATTTATTTTTTCCAAAATTTAAGTTGATCAAATCTTAGCTAAGGTAAAACAGCTGTAAGAATTTTCTATTGAATACAAAGAAGCAATGCACTTAAATTTAGGCTGTTCCTTTTATTCAAGTGTAAACAAGCAATTAGAAGAAAGAATTGAGGCCCTTGAGATGCGGATAGATCGAATAATTGCGTACGAAAAAGAAAAAAACAAATAAAGAGAAGTCCTAGAAAACCTTAGAAATAACAGAATTAATGAAGGAGATCAAAATTAGACAGCTGAAAAAGATATTTTTTTTTAAATAAAATTTTTCCTCGTTTTGGCGAGGCACGTCCCGTTCAACCAAATCGGTTATATTATTGCGCATGTCCAAATATAAAAGACCTTTAAGTCTGAATACCACATAAAAAGACATAACACCTTACTGAAGACCATAATAGAAGGAAGAGTTGAAGACAAACGTGCAAGGGGAAGACAGCGCTATAAATGGGATGATAACATCAAGAGATGGACAGGAAAGAGTCTATCAGAGTGCACCATCAAGACAAGAGGTGGACAGGAAAGAGTCTATCAGAGTGCACCATCAAGACAAGAGGTGGACAGGAAAGAGTCTGTCAGAGTGCACCATCAAGACAAGAGACAGAAGACGTTGGAGATCTATTGCAGCAGACCTTCGATGTGAAGATGGCACCTGATGATGATGATCTCCAATGGTCCGCCCGGTGTAGTGCCCGGGGGTCTTTGATGAGGCAAAGAAAGAAAAGGTTACTATTCCCTCGAGCATGTCGTACAAGGCTACTGTTTTAAGGGTTGTGCGTCGTGGCTGCCAACCTCATTGCGTAAAACAAATTTCTACAGACACCACCTCTGCCATACCGTGTCAATGATTTGTGCTGGCTTCTTGGAAGGGGTTCCGCTAAAGGGGTGGCTCCTTGCTCCTTTGGGAGAAAAAAAAAGGAAAATGATGATGATTGTGATGATGATGATTGTGATGATGATTGTGATGATGATGATGATTGTGATGATGATGATTGTGATGATGATTGTGATGATGATAATGATGATGATGATTGTGATGATGATTGTGATGATGATGATGATGATGATGATGATGATGATGATGATGATGATGATGATGATGATGATTGTGATGATGATGATTATTGTGATGATGATGATGATGATGATGATTGTGATGATTATGATGATTGTGATGATGATGATGATGATGATGATGATGATTGTGATGATGATGATGATGATGATGATGATGATGATGATGATGATGATGATGATGATGATGATGATGATGATGATGATGATGATGATGATGATGATGATGATGATGATGATGATGATGATGATTATAATGATGATGATGATGATCATGATGTTCATGATGGTGATGATGATGATGATGATGATGATGGTGATGATGATGATGATGATCATGATGGTGATGATGATGATGATGATGATGATGATGATGATGATGATGATGATGATGATGATTGTGATGATGATGATAATGATGATTATAATGATGATGATGATAATGATGATTGTGATGATGATGATGATGATGATGATGATGATGATGATGATGATGATGATGATGATGATGATGATGATGATGATGATGATGATGATGATGATGATCATGATCATGATCATGATGATCATGATGATCATGATGATCATGATGATCATGATGATTGTGATGATGATGATGATGATGATGATTGTGATGAAGATGATGATGATTGTGATGATGATTATGGTGATGATGATGATGATGATGATGATGATGATTGTGATGAAGGTGATGATGATTGTGATGATGATAATGATTGTGATGATGATTTGATGATGATGATGATGATGATGATGATGATGATGATGATGATGATGATGATGATGATGATGATGATGATGATGATGATGATGATTGTGGGGAATTTTGTTTTGCATTTAGCACCATAACTGGAACTACCTCTGAGACTTCACTATACTAGGTCTGCGCTTTATGACGTGTCGGTGACCTGCTCCCTTCCTCGCTGCCTTTGCCTTCCCTAACTCAAGAGCAGTCAGGTACCCATTTACTGCTGGTTAGAATGGAGCGTAAGCTTACCTGGTTTCGTTCCCGGTAACTTTGACTCGACAAGCAAGCACTCTAACCCCTGAGCCAGTCGATGTTCAGGAGGAGAAGAAAGTAAAGAAAGACAGACAGAGAAAGATTGTAAACAGGAGAATGGTTCGGTGAAGGAAACGAAACTGAATGTTCTGCAATATTTAGAACCTCTCTAAAGAAATGAATAGTATTTAAGAAAACCTTCCAAAAGAAATGTAATAGTACTTAAGAAAACCTTCCAACAGAAATGTAAGAGTATTGAAGAGAAACTTCCTGAAGAAATGTACAAGTGTTTCAGAATACCTTCCGAAAGAAATGTTATAGTATTTAAGAAAACCTTCCAAAAGAAATGTAATACCGTAGTACTTAAGAAAACCTTCCAACAGAAATGTAAGAGTATTGAAGAAAAACTTCCTGAAGAAATGTACAAGTGTTTCAAAATACATTCCGAAAGAAATGCATTACTTTTTAAGAAAACCATTCTGAAAGAAATGTATAATTTTAGTATTAACTCCAAAAAAAATTGTGAGTGATTTTTAAAAAACAAGTTGTTCCAAAAATTTTCTGAAGAGTATTTGTTACGCACGGATCATTATTATTTTTCGTTTGTATAAACATTTTTTCATATGTATGATCATTTTTTTGACTGAAGTGTGTATTATGTTTTCTATGGTCAAAGGGACATAATCCGAGTTATCGAAACTACAATTTTTTAGGAGTTTGCCTTCTCTTGTATAGAGACACGTTCGGTCTATAATTTCTTGAACGAAGCGTGACCACATCTCCTTATTTGGTAGTACCAGTCAACTATGGTAGATGTCTGAAACCTTTCTTAACGCTTCTTTTCATGACCATAAAAGGCGCGATTTTATAAGACTTTTATCTCGAATGTTCTTAGAATCGTCTTATTGTGAACGGCAACTCAGAGATTGTCGTTCTGCGCATGTCAAAAGCTGGGAGTTCGTTCTGTGTGTTCCGCCCAGTTCGGCAGTTGAGAAATGGTTTAAGAAGCGAGCAGACGCAACTGCGTCTTGTGATTTTCTGAGGGAAATACATGGTCTTTGTGAGTTAGTTAGCTAACTAGACTATTTCCCAGTATTATTCACGCCTGCCTGGAGGCATATGTTCATGGTTGATTTTCCGAAATAAGGTAATTCCTCTTGTATCGAACTTTATGCTATCATCTAGAGGTTCGTCATTTTGTCGCCTATTTGCTCGCCTGTGTGATGCAAAATGGAGAGGTACTTTGACTAGGATTAAGTCACCGGTATCTGTATACCTGAACTAGTTAAATATATATGGGTCGCTCTAGACCAACAAGACTATTGTCTGTGTTCCAGGATTCGTTATATCAGAGATCACGTCCAAGTCAGATGGTTAGACTTAGGAACATTATAAAGGTCGAGCTGACCTGTAGCCCATGTATGCTATTCACGTGCAGACAGTGAACGGACTTATTGTATACAACTGATCTGCTAGCATCAGAATGGGAGCATTTATTATTGTTTATGAACATTGAAGATCTGTAGCTGACACTGTTGCAGAAGTTATAGAAATTATTATTATTTATACAGCTTCACGAACTAGAACTCTATGATTTATGAATTTCTGAATCTATTGAACTGTGATGTCTTATGACGCATATATACAACAGCTGTCATTGCTGACTACAGAAATTGTTTTCAATGTGCCATATCATCTTGCTGAACTCGTTAACTATGTTGATGTCATAAGTATCATGACTGTTTTGTGGCGTGCAATAAATGGAAGAAACTTATACAACGAAGTTACCCTTTCTATGACTCTACACGTCATGTTGCCTGTGTGATAACCCTGTGAACTGTTCCACTACCACATACACAGCAACATCCTAAATCAGAGAAGACACCTACATCTTACACTTTAATACCAGGTGTCGATAAGGGTGGCAAGTTACCACTTCAGCATCAAATCCACCCTTATCATTTTTTGGTGGCCAGAGCTGGTTCTATCATCTGATATTTTGGCGCACCATATCATTTTTGGTGGCCATAGGTTGGTTCACTCTGATTCCAGCTATCAAGGGGGTCAGCAAACCCAGACATCATCATCATACTAGATACAACTACAGCATCAACTACCACCTTACAAGAAATTTTATTGAAAGTATCCGGATTTTCTGACAGTTGCTGATTTTGAAACTACCCGGCGCTGCTCGGCAATATTGAAGTTTATGTAAAATTAGAAGGACAAGTACCGAGCGAATGGATTTCCTGATCTGGTGAAAAGAAGGACAAGTGCCGTAACAACTGTTCCGGTCTCAGGGGTACTGTTGCGGGTTTTCTCGGTTGGGCGGAGTCTTGCAGTAGAAGATACCACGTCACAGAGGTTCTACTGTTAGCGTTTTCGTTAGGGACTGTGCGAATTTCCTACAGTGAAATTTGCTAGCGACAATCGTTGCTATATCTGTTTAGTTGTGACGAGTTGTGCTTTATTTTTGTTTCTTGTATATATATATATATTTTTTTTCTTTTTTCTTTTCTCTCTTTCTTTGTGTTTTTAGTTTCGATTTCGATTGTTTGTATTTGTAGGTCTCCCCTTTGCTATTATTCAGTTCTTTACGTATATTTTTGTGTATACACTGTAGCGTCATTTGTTAGTCATATCTTCGCATATTTCTTGTTAGTTTTGCTGTTTGTGTATTTGACTTATGCGAATGTTTTCGTATTGTTTGATCTTTGTTGTTGTTTACATTGACTTTGATCTTTGTTGATTGTTTACATTGACTCTGATCTTTGTTATTGTTTACATTGACTCTGATCTTTGTTGTTGTTTACATTGACTCTGATCTTTGTTGTTGTTTACATTGACTTTGATCTTTGTTATTGTTTACATTGTTGGTGACCTTTGTTATTGTTTACATTGTCTTGTTATTGTTTACATAGTTCTTGCATAGTTAGCTTTCACTATTGTTAATATATGCTCATGCACTATTGGTCTATAGTGCACTTATCATAACTAACTGGTGTTTTTTGCTTATGCACTATTGTAGTGCAGTTATGATAAATAACTGATGGTTATGCACTGATTTGAGTAGTGCACTGTTAATTAAGAGGTGACTTGTGATATTATTGTACATTTGATAATACAAGTTGGTGTCAACTCCTGTTTCCCACAGAGATTGGGTTCAACATAGAGATTATACAAGCACTTTATTAAGTCTTGTTGCTATTTAACATTGAAATAAGATAATTAATTATTTCAGGTTCTGTACTCACATTTTAGACATCATGTCTACATTTGAGTACTTTATTGAGCAGGGTAAAGCCCTTGGGAAGACAGGTGATAAATTAGAAGAATTTGCGACTGTTCAATATGCCAAGGCATTGAAGTCGGAAGAAAAGAAAATGAAAGAACAAACTGAACAAAAGAGAATAGAGGCTGAAATAGAACAAAAGAAACTGCAGATGCAGGTGGAGGAAAAAAGATTTCAAATGGAAATGGAAAAACAAAAAAGAGAAGCTGAAAATAGAGACTTGAAAAAGAAGCTGAAAATAAGAGACTTGAAAAAGAAGCTGAAAATAAGAGACTTGAAATAGAGGCTGAAGAAAAAAAGTTACAGGCCCAGGCTGAAGAAAGAAAGTTACAGGCCCAGGCTGAAGAAAGAAAGTTACAGGCCCAGGCTGAAGAAAGAAAGTTACAGGCTGAGGCTGAAGAAAGAAGGTTACAAAGAGAGGCTGATGAGAGAAAAGCAAAAATGGAACATGATGAAAAAGTCTTAGCTTTAGAGTTAGAGAAGTTAAAGTTATTGAACACTGGTAATGCTAATGATGCAAATAAGGTGTCAAATAAGACTAATGCTAAGGATTTCAAGCTTAATCTACCAGCATTTAATCCCTCAATCGATGATATAACATTTTATCTAGATAGATTTGAAAGTGCATGTAATGTGCAAAATATAGATAAAAACATTATATGTGTATCATCTGTCCAAGATACTTAGAGGTGATGCTTTGACTTTGTTGAGTATGGTAGATGTGCCTGACAAAAACAACTATGAGGTTGTCAGGGCGGCATTGTTAAAGAAGTACCAACTTAACGAGGACGGATATCGTCTTAAATTTAAAACCATGTTACCAGAAACTGGAGTTGAATTCTCTGAATTCATCTCAGGCATCCGTCTTACTTTTTTACGATGGGTTGAGTTGTCTAAGACAGAAAATACATTTGAAGCTCTTATGGATTTACTACTTAGAGATAAGGTTATGTCTTCTGTTAATGAAGCTTTTCTATCTTTTCTTCATGAGCGTAAGCCTAAAAACATAAAAGAAATGGAAGAATACTGTAGCCAGTATGTTACTGCGCATCCGCACATAACCATTAGTAACTCTAAGGTGAAAGAAGGTCTGCCAGTTGCTTCGGCAGCACCTTATGGCCCAAATTTTATGCGTAAATTTCAGGGTAGCCAGAAAAATTTCAATAAAAAGAGTAATCGTAATTATGCCCAGAACCATAGTGATCAATTCCAGGGTGATTCTTCTTCCCAGAACTGGAGACAACCTAATACTACACGTTATTCTACTCCGGTTAACTTTAGAAATTTTCACAAAGGTAATCGGTATAGAGGGAAATATTTTATGCAGAGACCTCAATACCAAGATAATAGAGGTTCTCAACAGCATAGAGATAGTAATGACAGTTATGGAAACTGGAACTCAAACCAGGATAAAAATTACAGTAGGGACTTTAATGATAATTGCAGAGGCAATAATGGTCGCGGTAGATCGCAACATAAGAGAAAAAGATATCAACAGACAAACTCTGTTCAACAAGAATCTCAGGGAGCAGATAAACAGGTTAATAATGATAAAGACCATAATGCTATCGGATGCTCATCTTTTGATTTTGGTAGGGCAAATAAATGTATCCAATGCAGTACTTTATTTGATCCGAAAACCGTTAGTACTCTAAGCTGTGGTCATCCTTTGCCCGCTCTTCCTGCTAATGTTGCTCATGATGGGAGAGGTTCTCTTATATTACATAAGGGGCTAGTAAATAGTAATCCAGTCTCAGTGTTGTTTGATTCTGGATGTACTACTGTCGGCGTTAGGCAATCTCTTGTAGATCCATCCTGTGCTACAGGAAAAGTCATCAAATGTGTCACATTTGGTGGCACGTTAGAAAAGTATCCTACTGCTATAATACACATTGCTACTCCTTTCTTCACGGGAGAGGTCCACGCGTGTCTACTTCCAAACCCTATTGCGGACCTTATTATTGGTCGTATTCACGGAGTTAGGGAATGTACCCCACAGCAGATTGCTGTTTGGGAAGAGCAAAACATTGAAGCTACCAATGCGGTGGTCACAAGAGCACATGCTCTGGATCCACCTCAAACTTCATTAACTAATAATGATGAAGTAAATGACCAAGATAGTCACTTGACTATTACACGTGACTCATTTATCAAATTGCAAGAAGAAGATCCTTCTTTACAAAAATTCTTCATTCTAGCAAAAAAAGGTGATCCTAATCAGAACACTAATAGGAAATCTTGGATTTCTATGAAGAACGGCGTACTTGTACGTATGGTACAAGACTCGACTACGTCCACTCATTCACAAATTCTTGTGCCTAAGAGCATGAGATTGCAAATATTGCAACATGCTCATGACTCGCAATGTGCTGGACATATGGGTTTTTCCCGTACAAAGTCGAGGGTTCTTGCGGCTTTCTTTTGGCCATTTGTGAGCAAGGACATACGAATGTACTGTCGCTCTTGCAAAGTATGTCAGGAGGTCAAATCTAAAGGACCACGACATGCTGCGCCTATCCAGGCTGCTGACATTCCTATTCGCCCTTTTCAAAAAATGGCAATAGATATTATCGGTCCTTTTAGAATTAAGTCGGCTAGAGGACATCAATTTATCCTTACATGTGTCGATATGTGCACACGTTGGCCAGAGGCAATACCTCTCAAGAGCATCTCAACTGCTGATATCGCAGACGCTCTTTGGCTGATATTTTCTCGCTTGGGTTTTCCCGGAGAAATATTGTCAGACCATGGCACCCAACTTATATCAGACACTATGTCACAGGTAATGTCTATGCTACACATTAAAAGGTCTCTCAGCAGTATCTATCACCCAATGTCTAATGGGTTGGTCGAACGTTTAAATAGGACTCTGAAAACTTTACTTGGTAAAATAACTGAGGATCATCCTCAGGATTGGGACAGGGTCTTACCCGCGGCTCTCTTTGCGTATAGAGAGGTCCCCAATGAACATACGGGGTTTTCCCCTTTTGAACTTGTCTTTGGCGCGCAACCGCGCGGCCCTATGTCTTTACTTCACGATCTAATCACTGCCGATAATATTAGCGATGAGACTCAATCTTCTTATGAGTACGTCATTGCTCTTAGGCAAAAGATCATCGAGGCATGCAAACTAGCAACTTCGTCTTCAGAATTTGCTAAAGAAAAGGCAAGGCAGTTTGCAAATAAGAATAGATGTCTACGACAACTTTGTCCAGGTGACAAAGCTCTCGTTCTACTTCCTTCAAGGGAGAACAGACTTCTAATTGCATGGAAAGGTCCATATGCAATAGTCTCCAAAATTTCTGATGTTGACTATGTTGTCGATATTGATGGAAAGCATAAAACTTTCCACATAAATATGCTCACAGAATTTTATGAAAGACCTGACTATTTGCAGCCTATTTTCCAGGCTACGGACAATTCACAAGCAACTCATGGTCAGTACTCATCTCTGTCAGTTATACAGGATGAGGAAACTACTTTTTCTGATGTCAATCTTCCTCTTTCTATGGTCCCACTTTATTCTACGGAATCTTGGAAAAACGTGACCGTTTCTCCAAATCTTTCCGCTGAGGAACATCGACAAGTTTCTTCGATGTTGCAAACATTTCAGGATGTTCTTACAGACATCCCGGGACACACACATGTCATAGAACATGACATTGTGCTAACTGATCACAATCCTATCAGAGTCAGACCATATCCTATACCTATCCATTTCCAGTCTCAAGTCGAAAAAGAGTTGGATGAAATGATACGTTTGCAAATCATTGAACCATCCACTTCAGCATACTCTTCGTCTATGGTTATTGTTCGAAAGAAGGATAATAACATTCGCATTTGCGTAGATTATCGCAAATTGAACCAAGTTACGAAGTTCGATGCTGAACCTATGCCTTCATTAGAAGAGCTACTCAATAAACTTTCTAATTCTAGATTCTTTACCAAACTAGATTTGTCTAAAGGTTATTGGCAAGTCCCGCTAACTGAACGTGCCAAACCTTTTACAGCTTTTTCTACACCTAGGGGTTTATTCCAATGGAATTTCATGCCTTTTGGTCTTATGAACGCCCCTGCTACATTCGTACGCATGATGCGGCGAATTCTCGCATATCGTACAGATGTCATAGCATACCTAGATGATATCTGTCTATTCAGTGATTCTTGGGAAGATCATTATTTGGGTTTATACGAATTACTGTCTACTCTTCGCGAGTATAACTTGACTGCAAAACCCTCTAAAGCCTTTATAGGATTTAGCGAGATTTCTTTCCTAGGTCATCGGGTTGGTCATGGTCTTTTAAAGACAGAGGACCACAATGTTTCAAAAATACTTAACATTTCGGTCCCTAAGACGAAGAAACAAGTAAGGAGTCTATTAGGTTTGATTCAATTCTACGGACGATTCATTCCGAATCTGTCCTCCATTATGGCACCGCTTTCTACTTTATTGAAGAAAGGGTCGCCTAATCTGATCCGCTGGTCTAAAGAATGTCAATCCTCATTGGACCAGGTTAAAGCCCTATTTTCATCTCCACCTATTCTTAAGTTACCTACTATTGAGAAGACTTTTGTTCTTCGAAGTGACGCCTCGTCAACTGGGATTGGGGCAGCACTAATGCAGGAGTATTCTGATACTTTGCATCCGGTGATGTATATCTCTAGGAAATTAAACGCTGCAGAAAAGAATTACTCGGTTTTAGACCGTGAGTTATTGGCTATGGTATGGTCTATTCTGAAGTTACAAAGATTTCTTCTAGGCGCACATTTCATTGTGGAAACCGACCAGAAAGCGCTTACTGCTATTCAGAGCAAAAACTTGAAGAGCTCGAGGTCCACTCGTTATGCCATAGCTCTTCAACCATTTCATTTCTCGGTTCGAGCTATCCGTGGTTCGGATAATGTAATGGCAGACATTCTGTCCAGATGTCCACACGATTCCACATGATTCTTCTGTCATATATATATATTTCCTGATATACAGTCCAATGTTATAATGACATGTTAGTAGATTTTGTCTCACTTTTTTTTTTTGAGGGAAATTTATAACATTGTACCATGTAATTATCTAAGAAGGCTTAGTTAGTGATATACGGGCCAAAAGATCACTCGGCCACATTTAAATAAATTATTTTCAGGATTGTATTAAGAAATTTACCAGTTGTCTTTAAGATTTGTGTTATTGATATTTTCGCAGCACATCATTGAAGTCTGCGAGTTTATGTCCATTGTGGAACTTTGAGGATATCAAGTCCTGTCCTACATTGGGAGCGGATGATGTCCACATCTTCTTCTATTGAATGTTTTATGTCACCGAAGATCAACACATGTATTACTTATTAATTACTGTTACTTTATATAATGTAATAATATAGTGCGGTATATTAGTAAATTACACCGCTATTTGCAACACATTGTATGATAACACATAATATATTTAATTTCATATATTGGTATGAGAATAATTTGATTGTCATTATGTTGTTGCCATCATTGTGGCGTGTGTTGGTGGCACCTTCCTGGAATATATCAGCGTATACTTAGATAAATTTTTTCTCTAAGGATCTGAGATATGATCTCAGTGTCGCTCCATGCGTTGAGCTAATTTGTTAGGTATATATCCACGCATCATACGTGCGTTAGGAGCCTAGATTTTTTCCGGCTCCAGGATTTAAAAAAAAAAATGTGTTTTTTTTTTTTTCCCGGGAGGGTGCGGTAATGTTACGCACGGATCATTATTATTTTTCGTTTGTATAAACATTTTTTCATATGTATGATCATTTTTTTGACTGAAGTGTGTATTATGTTTTCTATGGTCAAAGGGACATAATCCGAGTTATCGAAACTACAATTTTTTAGGAGTTTGCCTTCTCTTGTATAGAGACACGTTCGGTCTATAATTTCTTGAACGAAGCGTGACCACATCTCCTTATTTGGTAGTACCAGTCAACTATGGTAGATGTCTGAAACCTTTCTTAACGCTTCTTTTCATGACCATAAAAGGCGCGACTGTATAAGACTTTTATCTCGAATGTTCTTAGAATCGTCTTATTGTGAACGGCAACTCAGAGATTGTCGTTCTGCGCATGTCAAAAGCTGGGAGTTCGTTCTGTGTGTTCCGCCCAGTTCGGCAGTTGAGAAATGGTTTAAGAAGCGAGCAGACGCAACTGCGTCTTGTGATTTTCTGAGGGAAATACATGGTCTTTGTGAGTTAGTTAGCTAACTAGACTATTTCCCAGTATTATTCACGCCTGCCTGGAGGCATATGTTCATGGTTGATTTTCCGAAATAAGGTAATTCCTCTTGTATCGAACTTTATGCTATCATCTAGAGGTTCGTCATTTTGTCGCCTATTTGCTCGCCTGTGTGATGCAAAATGGAGAGGTACTTTGACTAGGATTAAGTCACCGGTATCTGTATACCTGAACTAGTTAAATATATATGGGTCGCTCTAGACCAACAAGACTATTGTCTGTGTTCCAGGATTCGTTATATCAGAGATCACGTCCAAGTCAGATGGTTAGACTTAGGAACATTATAAAGGTCGAGCTGACCTGTAGCCCATGTATGCTATTCACGTGCAGACAGTGAACGGACTTATTGTATACAACTGATCTGCTAGCATCAGAATGGGAGCATTTATTATTGTTTATGAACATTGAAGATCTGTAGCTGACACTGTTGCAGAAGTTATAGAAATTATTATTATTTATACAGCTTCACGAACTAGAACTCTATGATTTATGAATTTCTGAATCTATTGAACTGTGATGTCTTATGACGCATATATACAACAGCTGTCATTGCTGACTACAGAAATTGTTTTCAATGTGCCATATCATCTTGCTGAACTCGTTAACTATGTTGATGTCATAAGTATCATGACTGTTTTGTGGCGTGCAATAAATGGAAGAAACTTATACAACGAAGTTACCCTTTCTATGACTCTACACGTCATGTTGCCTGTGTGATAACCCTGTGAACTGTTCCACTACCACATACACAGCAACATCCTAAATCAGAGAAGACACCTACATCTTACACTTTAATACCAGGTGTCGATAAGGGTGGCAAGTTACCACTTCAAGAAAACCTCCCAAAAGAAATAAAATAATATTAAAGAAAACCTTCCAAAATAACTGTAAAAGTGTTTAAGAAAACCTCGCAAAAGAAATGAAACTGTATTTTAAAAAATAAACAACAACAACAACAAAACAAAACAAATCCTCCCAAAAAAAAGTATAATAGTATTTTAAAAGTCGATTGTACGAATGTTTGTGGGCGTTGAAAATGTTTGTTTGCACCATGCGATTTTTTTTATGTGTAAATAATGCATTTCTTTGTTAACTGTAATTGCCAGGGGACACAGTCAACTCAGGTTTCGTGTTGCCAGATTAGATTAACTTGATACGCTGTTTGTCAGAGAGACAAAGTTTCATGAAATGGATTTTGAGCTCGAATATGACTTGCTTCACTAGAAATTCCTGGTCTGTTTGCCTGTCGGGCTGTCTGTCTGTCTGTCTGTCTGTCTGTCTGTCTGTTCTGCCAAAATGCGTCATTTGCGTCTATCTGTTCGTTTTTCCTGTCTGACTGTCTAGTCATTAACACCATGGCAATGCATAAGACACATACTGAGGCAACTTGATGATAAATGCACTCTCACGAGTGCCTGAAACATACCTTTATGTGTGTAATATTTATTTATATACTTGCTGATAGCAATTTAAGACATTCCCACTCACCCCAGTGGCTCTATCATATACGCTCTCTCACCCAATGTCTCCCATATACGCCCTCTCACCCCAATGTCTCCCATTTAAGCAATCTCACCCATATGTCTCCCATATACACCCTGTCACCCCTATGTATCCCATATATGCTCTCTCACCCCAACGTCGCCCATATACGCCCTCTCATCTCAATATCTCCCATATAGCCCTCTCACCCCAATGTCTCTGTTAGGGTTCCTCGTTTATTATATTATATGTAGTAGAGGTTATTCAGCTTCGGCGAGGTCCCTCCTATTATCATTTCTTTATCTGAGTGGCCTCAATTAGGCCTTCCAACTTGCCGGTAACACTTTTCTAGGTAGCCTTTTTAAATACAGTTTGTCTTGAACAGTAAAGAAATCGTCAAGGCCACTTTGGACGTGTAGACGATACAATTCTTTAATACGTTCACAAGCTCCAATATTCATCAATATAAGGCAAAGGCATGAACTAGCCAGTCCTTGATAACGTCGCTATTCCGTCGACTATGAACAAGATGTCATCGACATGTTGCTGCAATACTTTATTTGATAATTCCACTCACGTACCACGTACTCACAGCATTCGCTTGTCCTTAAGAAATACATTCATCCAGCCTAGATGCCATGAAGCATATGGACGATCTAGCTGTAATACAACTTTATAACTCTGTAGTAAGAGCACACATATAGGAGCTGGACAATTATACGTCCGTTCACTCACAGTGACACATGAGAAAAGGCCTCGAAGTATTGCTCACTTCTGCCAAGTGAAGCCGGCCAGAACGTCTGCTAGAATTTGACCAAAAGACAGTGACGTACTTCCGGGTAACCCGGGAAACGTACTATCAACAATATGGTCTGTAAACAAGCCTTATCGATGTGAATCGATATGTTATGATTTTACTCATAACAGTCTCCCACTGTTTCTAACATATATATCCTCTCTCTTCAATTTGTCTAACATGTCCTCTCTCTCCAATGTTTCTACCACATACGTCCTCTCTCTTCAATGTTTCTACCACATACATCCTCTCTTTCCAATGTTTCTACCTCATATGTCCTATCTCCAATGTTTCTACCACAAACGTCCTCTCTCTAATGCTTCTAACACATATGTCCTCTCTCTTCAATTTTTCTAACACATATGTCCTCTCTCTTCAATGTTTCTACCACATATGTACTCTCTCTCCAATGTTTCTACCCCATATGTCCTCTCTCTCCAATGTTTCTACCACATACATCCTCTCTCTATAATGTTTCTACCATATATGTCCTCTCTCTTCAATTTTACTCGTACATATGTCCTCATTCTCTCCAATGTTTCTACCACATACGTCCTCTCTCCCCAATGTTTCTAACATATAAGCCTTCTCATTCCAGTCTTGCTCCCATACAATCACTCTCTCCCTGTGACATAATTTGTGCGCTCTCTTCCCCTTTCCGGCAGTATTGAACTACACTTGTCGTGCGTACTGAATTAGATGCATTATTCCGTTGTTAGAACTATCTTTTTCCCTGC
Source organism: Oreohelix idahoensis (assembly GCA_024509875.1). Taxonomy (NCBI): domain Eukaryota; kingdom Metazoa; phylum Mollusca; class Gastropoda; order Stylommatophora; family Oreohelicidae; genus Oreohelix; species Oreohelix idahoensis. The sequence goes on along the minus strand of JAMPIV010019441.1, from coordinate 78,583 downwards.
TGCCATTGTTCACGTTTCACGCTGCGATGCATGACAGGGCCAGACAAGCGTATCGCCCATCCCTGAGAGATTAAATGAGTCCCTAAAACGTGATAATACCACGTTGACTCCAGGTAAATGTGAGCACGAAGTGTTTGCGTAAGATTGCATAATTACTTCCGACTCGACAAGAAAAATGTAAGATGTTGTAACGTAAAAACTACCAAGAATTGTCAGATGTAGCAACTCCATATACGGAGGATGACTGTTTGAAATTTTCAAACGTATGAGTCATACAGAATACTGCACGAGGAAAAGTTTTCATAATGTGAACTTTGAATGTATTGGCTGGACTCTGGGGCGCCAATAAACAACCGCGCTGATTGAGAGTTTGTCAGAACACGCCAGGTGGAAGCGTGGGCCGGGAACTTACGATATAACATAGGAAAAGTTTGACATACGGCACTGCATTTCTGAAATCGTCAAAGTAGACTGCTCGGACCTTGCCACAGAAAAAAAGAGTCAGGATTCTGAATTTTTTGGAACGGAAAAACGAATTAGAGCATCTTTTATCCACAGGAAAAGAAAACTCGCCAATATTAATACGGAACCGGACTCCTACAGAAACTACTCACGAGTCACAGCCGAATTCTAGAATAAGACATAATATCCTAGACGTGTGTTCAATGCACCTGTGTTAAGTTGCCAAGACTATTTACTTGAGCACGACGTCTAAGATTTGCCTAGTTACTAGGGTGAGTTGTACACAATTTTATACTTTGAATTTTACTGGTTTATACTAGCTAGGAGTGTTAAAGATTCATACGAGGCTGGCAACCTCAGTATGTGAAAAGGATTCATTCATGAATGTAGTAGTTTTTTATGTTATTGTATGGTTTTTATGTTATTGTATGGTTGTTATCTTACCTAGTGTACTGGATGAGGTCAGCTGTGAAGGCCCCTGAGATAAAAGTTTATGTGAGTTACAGAAGGCCTTTCTGCTACCACTTACGACCTCAAACAGACCTATTCTACTATTATGAATGTTATTTACGTTAAAAGTCTAGGGTACTGAATGGTGATGTGTAGGTAATAAAATACACAGACACGCACACATGTAAATATAAGTCTAATAATAATAATAATAATAATAAACTCTATGATAAACTGAACTAACACTGGCTGTTATAGTTTAAGTTTGAAAATTTTTTTAATTTATTAGTCCTGAACCAATTGTTTCTTTTGGTCAGAACATATGAAATAATATGTATTTATCAATAAAATGCATATATATATATTGCATAATCAAATGAAATTTTTGTACATAGGTATATTATTACAATGGTTAATATTAATAATATCTACAATGTCTTGGGAAAAACTAGCACTGGATGTTTAGTTGGGGTGGCGTCATCATGCCCAATCTATGGTTACAAAGTTCAGTTTCCTTGACATATGGACTGATGTTAATGTTTATATAACAAGATTTTATTTCTTTATTGATGGTGGACACAGTTGATGAATCTACAGCAGGCCAGGTTTGCACTTAACTGGCCTGTGACGATGTAGTACAGAATTCTTGTGGCCCACTCCTCTCAGTAGCTGGAGTAAAATGTTAGGCTGCACAGACATCCGCTCTTGTACTTCTACAAAAGCAACTGGCACAATCGTAGTGCCAGATCAGAAACTCTGAAACCAAAATTTGTGCCATGTGTCAACACTCTGTTTACTGCGCCACTCTTACACACAACACCACAAAACAACATTACACAGATTGGGTCAGATCTCTCTGACCAACTTAGCACATCTCACCCAGTTGTTATCAAATAGTACCAGTTTCCCAAGACTGCATTGCATCCGAAATATGTTCAATAGTTTCCTCTTCCATTCAATAAGGTGGGTGATATGTTCCCACTGATCTCAATTATAGATCCGCCTTCCATAGTCTTAGATAGGTTTTCATATATTATTTGTTTGTCTCTAGGCCCTGGACTGCTGCTGGGGACCTAGAGCAAGCACTCACTTGTCGTAATCATTTGTCATGATATGGCAGTATCACTCACTCAAAATATTAAAATAAACAAGATAAATGCTTTTTCCCTTACCACAATTCAGAATTGAGAACACAGTTACTTAGTACTAGCAAAACTCAGCTGAGCTGCTGGCTAGATTAGGGCGTCCCACTGATTTTTATTTAGTAATTCCTGGAAATCACCTCTAGCATTAACGTACTGTGTCAATGGACAGTCTTCTATACAATGGCACAAGCGTGCGTCTCTTTCTCAATAATATAAATGCTTTTATCCAATCAACGGACTTCCCCTCTAACTTTTTCAAATATTCAAACTAAAAGTCAAATTTCAGTCCAGTCTCAGTCTAGTATGTAGTATTTTTCCCAAAATTACACTTGTTTTTTAGACTAACTGCATGAAAAAAAACTGCACAAATCTGCCCCACTTATTTATACGATTTCTATGCTAAGTTATTTTTAGCTACTATCCTCCGACTTTGCCCCTAGTCCACTGCAGTTTGATTTTTGCATTTTTAGGCTCAAGGACGCCAAAATGTAACTTTAGTGAAAATATGCACAAAAAACTGTTCGCTAGTCTGATTTGAACAATACAGTCTTTCGTCAATATCTTCCGTGTTATCTGTCCGTCTGTGTAATTAAAAGTATATTATTTCTCTGCTCAAGATGGGCTATCAAACTAGCTAGGTTTTATTTTCATAACTTTATTATTAAAGAAAACCCTACTTTTCTCAAGGTTAGTTTTTGAAATTTGTTTTTGAACCTTCGGGTATGGCATTTGCCGCTATATTCAAATTAAAACGACCAATTACGGTAAAACGTCTAAGATACGACTGTTTCTAATAAGAGCTAAGGTCTTTTTCTACCAATTCCTTACATTGTGTCAACTAGTGGCGTGATTTTTTTTCTTTAAACTACAAATTGCGTCTTTTTGCCTTTTAGATTCAAACACGTGTTCCGACCGTCATATTTTTTTTCTTTTATCTCCGTTTCCCTCCCGTCTAAAAGGGTAAACCGTTTAGTTTGCATGTTCCAACTAGTTAGTTTCAATGGCGGTAGAAAGCGCTGGCGTAGATGAAGAAGCCTCGGCATATCTTGCCTACATTTTTTATCCCTACGTGTTATTTTACCCGTTATCTTTATAATTGGAGATATTTTAACGTTGTATCACGGTAATTTCACCACAATGAACCACCACAGCATGCGCTGGTGATTGCTTCATGCTAGTTCTCATGGAAGAACCAAAAGCAGAGGTAATCCCAGATTCCAGGTGGAGAAAGGAAGTGGATGATGATGACATCATATGTATTTTATCATTTGTAACGAGTTGTATGTATGTTTAAAGTTGTTCCTTCAGGCACAAGCCACTTACCGCTGTCCAGTTGAAATTGTTTCATTACATTAACTAAAAGATGGTGATTTTGTTATCACATCCCCTGCGTTATATGATGTACACTAAGGGAGAGTACAAATTTTGATTTAAAAAAGTCGGTGACGGACAGCGGGGAAAGGCGCCTGATCTAAATCAGGAAAACAAATATTTAGCAACGGAATGTGTTCTTTTATTCCCTCTAAAGTTGGTGGTACGGATTGGAGAGTCCATTTGATGCTCTACCCACGTTACCAGCTGTACTAGTCTGTGGTTCGAAGCTTGAGACCGACACGTGAAATCTATATCCCACGGGTGGTGAAGATCCCTGCCTTGACCGGAAGTGGTTACCTCCAGAATCATTTGGAGACGTGCCCTTGCCACAGAGACGAAGTGACGGAACCAGCAGCACTAACTGTCGTGAATTATTCTAATCCCCATATATAAATTAAAACGTAAATGCAAAGCCTAACAAATAAATTTAATAAAAGGAAAGAAGAATGGTAAAGAACAGTGCTGTCACAATGACTGTACTCGAAATCCCCCTTGTTTTCTACTTCGTCTGCAAATTGTAACGCTTTCACGTTGATAGTAAAAGCCTACTGTATTATTACCCGCTTTCTTCAATGAAACGTGTACTGTATTTCTTGGAAAAACCTTGAGATACGCAAGCTGATCAATGACCTAAATTTAATATTTCATTCATTCCATTTTATACACGGCGTGACTAAAGGACAGATGGACTAAAGGATAGAGAGAAGGGAGAGGCAGAAAGCAGGGACACCTGCAACACTAAACACGCGTCGCGCGATACACAGTTGCTGCCATCACGCGTGTAAGGCCACATGCACTAACTTTATTTCAAATCGACAGTGATAAAATTCACTACCCATACCAGAGTTAGGTTTTAAAATCCTGAAAAACGCTTATTGGGAATTATGACATTATACTGGTTTACGTTTGAAAACATGACAGTACCCAGACACCCTCAAGTTTGGAAGTGAGAAGGTAGTAACAGCACGACTATCCTAGAAGAAAATGCATATTGGCTCCATTAAATTCGTATATTTGGGTTCCTTAGGGTTTGCTGACAAAGAATATGTAAAACGTTACGCAAATAGTCTAGGAATTACCAAGTTATGGCCAAAATAAAATAGTGGGGGTGCCTGACAGCATGAAATCATTTCTGCTCATAAAATTTTTTTATAACGTGTTTGAAGAAACATTACGTTACGGAAATAGCCTACCATGTTAACTCCCATTTGATTGGAGCGCAACAAATGAAAGACTAAACACGATTGGTCGGACTATAAATACTATCTTGTGTTGTCAGGGGAAACGTGAGAAAGGGGTACTTTTTTGAAAAGATGTGTAGACATGGTTTGATTGGGTAGAGCTGCGAATATACTCAATTCAGAGCGTCTGTTCATTGCCACATCTTGTAATAAACCTACTAAGAAGCAGTGCGTTGAGCACCAGTGTATATTTTTTTATAAAATAAAGCCTGGGACATCGGCAGATCGGAGTTGTGCTATATTCATTGCCAGTCAACGAAACTGTTTATTATTATTTCCATGAATTATGGTAAGCTTGAAATATTCAATATTTTTAAATGCAAATTGAATGTAAATTGATAAATTATGTCTGTATATATGTGTGGTTCAGTAGCGAACATGATGTAAAGCCTATAGTGCTCCAGCCTGAACAGAAGGTGTCGGAGGAAAGTAAAACTGCATGGAATGGCTAAACAGTACACTGACACCTAGATTATTAACTAGAAAGAAATAATGCTGGAATTGCAGAGGCGTAGTAACCATTAGGGAGGGAAATACTGGTATAAAGTATTTCAGATGAAGCTGACAGTTGGCCTAACGCTCTGAACTCAATGTTTGTGATGTATTGTGCTCAGTGTAGAAATGGAGTATAAATTAGTTCTGACGTAGAAGGTCAACCTTCTTGTTTCAGGGACCGTGGTCTTAAAGTTATTGAGCAGCACCTGGTCAGAGCTTTGCTGAAGCCAGAGGTGGACAGCATACTCCTTGGTCCATATAGCAACCAGTGGGGAGACTCCAGAACTCATTAAAGTAATCGAGCAGAGGAGTCTTTTACTGCAGTCATCACGCAAGATAAGAGAGTGTGGCCATGGAGCTCAACATTATGTACCCCATCTTAAAATGACATTATAAACTAAAATTAAGAGGGGAATTTAATTGTTTTAATACCAGGAACTGAGAACATCTCCAATACTAGTTCCAATAGAAACAAACTATTGAAGTCATGATGACAAATACCAACAGAGCTTGAACAAAACAAAACCAGTATTACCTCATATTACCACTACACAACTGACACACATAGGATACCATTAATAATATATGTCACTACAAGAATCATATTAATAAATTCTGTACATATAACTTCTAATTAAAATTGATTGTGATTCCTGGTTCCCTTTGTATTTGAATCAGGACACATATACATTCATGACAGCACTGAATACATATTGTTATTTGAAAAGTTATCAGTGACTCCTTTAAGATATCCTCTTAGAGTGTTATATGTATGTGAGTGTCACAGTGTTGTCAAGTGTGGTGGAATAAATTAAATTGTTTATCTGTCTGTTGTTGTTATGACTTACACTTCATCATACACATACCCTAGACATATAACGTAGTCATCCCACTATTCCAGAATAATTCTGACTGAGGTATACATATGTGGCAGTAAGTAAGGTTATCTATAATACACTACTCTTATTAGATATAGATACCTTCACAGCTGATCTCAGTCAGTACACTAAGTCCCCTATAAATATTTATAACATCCCACTTTACCACACTAACATTTCAGCAATTTGGAAGCTAAGCCACAAGTTTAGCAAGCCACCTCACAAGACTATATTTTCATCTCCCAAACCGAAATCTATGATGAGCCATAATTTCTCATAATTACTATTTCATTACCGTTTGGCAAGGAAGAACATTCCAGCACTTCTGATTCATGCTATACAGAGCTTCTACAAGTCTTGCAGAAATTATGCGAGGACAGCAAACCATAAGTCAGAAGAGTTCAGGACCACCACTGGTTTAAGACAATGTGATATCCTGTCACCTTATCTTTTCATACTCCTCATGGACGATGTCTTCAATGCATGTAAGGAGAGAACAAGAAAGTATTCAGTGGGGTACTGGAAGATGAGACAGGTCTGTATTTCAGAGCTGGCATTTGCTGATAATGTTACCCTGATTGCTAAATCAGAGGCACATCTCCAATCCAACCTGCAAGTCTCGAAGTAAGAGCTGGAGAAGAGAGGGATGGTCATAAGCAGCTCTAAAACAAAATCCATGGTGTTATCACGAGAAGAAAGAAGACATCAGATTAAGCTGGGAGAACAGGTTCTAGAGCAGGTAGACCACTTTAAATACCTCGGAGCTGTCATATACCGAAAGGGAGGCATCAAAGAAGAGTTTGCCACTCGAAAAGCAGCAGCTGGGAGAATTTTTCAGGCCATAAATCGAGGATTCCTCAGCAAGACAGAGGCTGGTAAGAAAACGAAGATGGCTGTATACCGCTCCACCTATGTCCCAGTCTTGACATATGGATGCGAGTCATGGGCAATGACTACAACCCACAAAAGCCAGATCCAAACCTCAGAAATGAGGTATCTGAGAAAGGTGGTTGAAGTAACAATAAGAGACATGGTCCGCAACCAGACGATACGTCAAGGCCTAAAATCCCACCCCCTGCAGAACCAAGTAGAACAGTCCCAACTAAGATGGTTTGGCCATTTCTGCAGAATGGGAGAAGAACGGCTACACGACACGCATGGGATACAAAGAGCCAAGGATCCAGACCCCCAGGACGACCCAGAGTCCGCTGGGTGGACAACATTAGACAATCTTTGAAGGATCGAGGACTAGAATGGAACCAGGCTAGGAGGAAGACAGCCGATAGGATAGTCTGGCGCTCTCTCTTCCAAACCTCTACACCTCACGGTAGAAGGGGAACGACTAAGTAAGTACTATTTAATATTGATTTACATGTGCTTCAAAGTAACTGAGCATTAAATTTGTATATGTTGATTTTGACAAATTCATAGTTGAATTAATCATTACAGAGAGAAAGGCATATGTATGATCCAGAACCTCTAATATATATTCATTAATATATATATATATATATATATATGTGTGTGTGTGTGTGTGTATATGTGTATGTGTGTGTGTGTGTTGTGTGCGTGCGTGTGTGCGTGTGTGCGTGTGTGCGTGTGCGTGTGTGTATATATATCGAGCTAATAAAAGGAATTTCGCAGCTGATTTCAGCTGGGGGCTTGAACGAACAAATCATATATATCCATCTTCACAAAAGGCGGCGGGTCAGATACAGAGTTAACGTGCTAAGACTCATTCGGCATTGTTCTTGACTTCTGAGATATCTTGTGAATATTCCCTCGAGGTAGAAGTATCATTATCCTTCTATCTACAACTCTGCCGAGAGTAATCTTGTGCGAAGGTAGACACCTTTGAAGACCCATATTAGATACTCTATGTTTTGGCCACAGTTGGACCACTACTGCAGAGCAAGGGGGGGGGGCAACCCGTGACACTCCCCGACTCTTCTAATATTGCAGATGCAACATCCAAACATTGCTTTTGTCTTCTTTCATTTTCAGTTTTTCACCCCCCCCCCTCTCTCTCCTTTCTCTCTCTCTCTCTTTCTCTCCTCTCTCGTTCTCTCTCTCCTCTCTCTCATCTCTTGTTTTCTCTCTCTCCTCTCTCTATTTCTCTCCTCTCTCTTTATCTCTCTCCTGTCTCTCTTTCTCTCTCCTGTCGCTTTCTCTCTCTCCTCTCTCTTTCTCCTCTCTATCTCTCTCTTGCTACTTTGCGTTATCATCAAGATCATCCCCTTTTCGCTCCAGACTGAGTATAGAGCCACCACTGAAACTGGTTCCCTTTCAGGAAGCCAGCACCATGTTCTCTAGCAGCGATGGTTTCTCTAACAATGTCTTTGATATGATGAGATGGCCAGCCCCTTGCAGAACAAAATATTAGTCACTGTAGCATGGTCAAAACGACTGTGGTCGTGGTATAATATATGTGACTATTTGTCTAGGTCCCAGGCCAAATGAAACTATCAAATATTCAACATAGAAGCGGCATCAAATCATGTCAACAGTATGGACTGTAATTAAACTCCTTGTCGTTCACGTAAACATTTAATCTCGATTACACTGATGCATAGCAAAAACATCAACGACAGAATGAACAAAGCAAGAACAGCCTTTTTTAGTCTAAACAACATCTGGAAGTCCTCTCAGTACAGCACAAGCACAACATTAAGATTATATCAGAGCTGTGTGCTTTCTGTGCTTCTCTATGGTGCGGAATGCTGGAGAGTTACAGAGAAGGAAATGTCGAAATTGTCCTCTTTTCACACAACATGCCTACGAAAAATTCACCGAATCTTTTGGCCGAATACCATCCCAACCAAGATCTGCTTACTCGGAGCAAGCAAGAGGACATGCACACCCTCATAGCTGGCAGACGCTGGAGCTGGGTTGGCCATGTCCTCAGAAGAGACCCCGATGCCATCACAAGAACAGCTATGCTATGGACCCCTGAAGGAAAACGAAAGAGAGGCCGACCAAAAACAACATGGCAGAGGACTGTGGAGGCTGAGATGCAAAGAATGAACCAAAGTTGGGGCACTGTACGAAGGATGGCCACGACCGAGCAATGTGGAATCAATTTGTTGTTGCCCTACAAGACGCCACCAGGCGTGATGGCCACTGACTGCTTTGACGGTTGGCGGCTAAGAATCAAAGAAGAAGAAGAAGACACTGATGCATCACATAAATCATGAATCTAATATTTCCATACTATATCATTCGTAAAACACAGTGATTATCTTCTATCCTTTACCCTTTATCCACACTTGAGTTCTGTTTAGGAACACTATCCAAAAACTGCAGTAAACACGTCTGGTCCACTAAGTGTGAAAATCCATAATCATAATGTCGCTAAGCCAAACAAAGCAACGTCATGTGCGACTTACGCATAGCGACCACAAAAAGGTGCCAACACTTGATAGCACTACATTTGCTTTCATCATAACTCACATGTGGCGTGCAAAAATGCATACGCCACAGTCACCCTTGCACGACATACCTTTGGAAGCAGATGTCATAATCTGTCTTTGTCTACCCATATAGACCAGTGGGGCGCTTCTCGTTATGACATCATCTTTATAACATCATCTTTATGACATCAGCTTTGTGACATTATCGTTATGACATCATCTTTAGAACATCATCTTTATGACATCATCTTTGTGACATCATCGTTATGACATCATCTTTATAACATCATCTTTATGACATCATCTTTGTGACATCATCGTTATGACATCATCTTTATAACATCATTATAACACCTTACTGAAGACCATAATAGAAGGAAGAGCTGAAGACAAACGTGCAAGAGGAAGACAGCGCTATAAGTGGGAAGATAACAAAAAGAGATGGACAGGAAAGAGTCTATCAGAGTGCACCATCAAGACAAGAGATGGACAGGAAAGCGTCTATCAGAGTGTACCATCAAGACAAGAGATGGACAGGAAAGAGTCTATCAGAGTGTACCATCAAGACAAGAGATGGACAGGAAAGCGTCTATCAGAGTGTACCATCAAGACAAGAGATGGACATGAAAGCGTCTATCAGAGTGTACCATCAAGACAAGAGACAGAAGACGTTGGAGATCTATTGTAGCAGACCTTCGATGTGAAGATGGCACTTGATGATGATGATGATCTCCAATGATCCGCCCGGTGTAGTGCCCGAGGGTCTTTGATGAGACAAAGAAAGAATATCATCTTTATGGCATCATCGTTATGACATCATCGTTATGACATCATCTTTATGGCATCATCGTTATGACATCATCTTTATGGCATCATCGTTATGACATCATCGTTATGACATCATCTTTGTGACATCATCTTTATGACATCCTCTTTATAACTTCATCGTTATGACATCTTCTTTATGACATCATCTTTCTCCAGCTCGTTCTCTCCTTAATTTTTTAAGAATCTTTTCTCCTTTCTTCTCGCTCACTCATTTCATCTCTACTCCTGCCCTCATTCTTGCCGTTCGAAAATGGTGGTGGTGTGGGGGGGTGGGGGAGAGATAATAAGATAACAATGCAAAGGTTAAATAAATCAAAAGCTATTTACACTTCAGAAACTTGAGACACAGAGACGCCGTCTGATGCGAGTCTGAGGTTTATAGACAAAGTCTAAACATTTCTGATTCTGGGCATTAACATTTCATGTCAGCAACCGAAACACATTAACAAAATTAAGATTATGGTTTATTTTCTGTTCAGTGGCGTAACTCAAGTGTAAGGGTCGTCCCCGGGTACGTGACGGTTTTTTCAGGGTTAACTAGAGAATTAGACATTTGAGAATGTCAACTTTTGACGCACCGATGAAATTATCCTGTAGAGGGGATCAGAAAAAGGGATATGCTATGGCGTTCAGTGCATTGATAGGGGATACTAAAATTATATATATATATATATATATATATATATATATATATATATATATATATATATATATATATAAAATCAAGGCGAGGGTCCCTTTCGACCACTACTTTCCGGGGCCCACTTGGTGCTGGGGCCCCTGGGACGTGTCCTGTCCACCAGGGTGTTAGTTACGTCACTGTTTCTGTCTCTCTTTCCTCCTATCCGTATATCATACATGCATTTCTTTCTTTCTGTGTTTCTACTTTCTTCTTCTCTGTATGGATCTGTTTACATCCTTTCTCATTTCCCTCTCTCTCTCTCTCTCTCTCTCTCCCTCTCTCTCTCCCTCTCTCTCTCTCTCTCTCTCTCTCTCTCTAGATAATTATATAACATCACATATAGGTTTTAAAGATAATTTTGCACTGTTTAGTATTAATTATAATAAGGTACTGTAAATCTGTGTAACTGTTATTGTACTGTTACAATGTTGAGATTTTATTTTATTGTATTTTATTTTGTTATTTTATTATTTAAGTAATATTTAAGATACATGTGAGAATAAATGGATTCAGTATGGAAGACGAGAGAAAGGAAGGGCAGAATGTCAGACGGGCCTGCGTGCCCAATTCTAAACCCTTTGAAAATAAAGTTCGTTCGTTCGTTCTCTCTCTTTCTCTCTGGCCGTTTTTGTCTAGCTTTTTATGCTCCATTTGTGCGTCTACCCGGATTTTTTTTTAAATAAATCATCATCATCATCTCAACCCGTAACCCGTCATGGGTCGTAGGGTGCCATGGTTTGAAGCATCAGCAGACAGGGTCCTCCACTGCTCTCTATCCTCAGCAATGCGTACAAGTGTGGAAAAACCGTGCCCTGCCCATTCTTTGATGTTATCAGCCCATGATTTTCTTTGCCTTCCTCTTCTCCGTTTACCTTCGACTGTTCCCTGCAGGGAACTCGAAAGGGAGTCATGACGAGTTACATGCCGATACCAGGCAAGCTTTCGACGTTTCACTATTGACAAAAGTGGTTCTTGGTGGCCTGCATAGGTGTTTATTTTCTCTCTACCATAAACATTTGTTTTGTGCTCTTTATAGCAAATGCGCAAAATTCTTCTATAACATTTATACTCGAAAGTCTGAATCCTTCGCTCCGTATCTGCAGTGAGTGTCCAGCCCTAACACCCATACAAGATAATAGATAATAAAAGTGATTTGTATAATTTGATCTTCACAGGAAAACTGATGATACTTTTCCAGATCACATTCAGCCTTGTCATGGCAGCTGAGGCCATCTCAAGTCTTGTCTTGATTTCTTTACTTGATCTTCCATCACTACATATAGTGGACCCCAGACATTTAAAGGCGTTAACTTCTTCTAACGTTTGCCCATTTAACGTAATGTTGGTCGAACATGTTTCTTATGGGTATTCACCAATATCTTGCTTTTTTCTATATTAATTTCCATCCCATACGTTCTTGTTACTTTCTCCAGTCTAGAGGTAAGGTCTTGAAGTTCTGATTCTGTTCCAGCTATAAGATCGATATCATCAGCAAAACGTAGATTGCAAAGAGGTCGGCCTCCAATCGATATGGTTGTTTTATAATCGTAGAGAGCCTCCTGCATAATATGTTCTAGATATATATTAAAGAGCACTGGGGACAGGATACATCCCTGACGAACTCCCACAGTTGTTTTGAAAAATTTTCCAATGTCATTGCTTACAAAAACAGCACTGCTTGCGTCCTTGTATAGTGCTTCAATGATATCTATGATGTTGGTATCAATATTGAATTTTCTCATTATTTGCCATAAGCCTTCATGCCAGACTCGATCGAAGGCTTTTGCGAAATCGATGAAGTTATGGTATAAATCGCGTTGATGCTGGAGATGTTTTTCGATCAGTAATCTAATATTGAAGATTTATTCTGAGGTACTTCTTTTTGGTCTAAAGCCAGCCTGTTCCTCGGATAAGATTTCTTCTGATTTCTGTTTTATTCTGTTCAAAAGTATCCTTAACATCACCTTACTTGGATGACTAATAAGGCTAATGGTTCTGTAGTTCTTGCACATTTTTAGATTTCCTTTCTTTGGAAGCGGTATTACTAATGACTGTGTCCACTCTTTTGGCCATTTTTTAGTACTCCATATCTTCTGGCAAATTGTTATCATGATTTTTACTATATCTGGTCCTCCATATTTCAAGAGCTCTGCTGGGATATTATCCACACCCGGTGACTTCCCTCCTTTCATCGAACATATAGCCTCTTCCACTTCTTCTTTAAATAAATAAATGTATGTAATTAACAGGCGTTCGTTAGACTGACAATAGGAGGACATCGGACAACAGAAACAAATATAAGTGATAAGCTCACCAGGAATCCGCCAAATGACCGTCCAAACAGCGCCATCGCCTTGCTGCATAATTTAAAAATCATGACAGGACACACAACCAATTTAGCACACCCTTCTCTCCCGCCAAAAAGTGCTTCATTGGCCATGGTCATGTTTCACAATCCTTATACAACTACGGAATATAGGACCCGTGAATGACCCAGACATTTATATACTCACTAATGTAAACTTCCTATTAGCAAGATGTTAATTACCTTTATTTATTTACTAGTCACGAGCTTCAGGTTTCCTTCATTATTTATTTACATGAATTTTTTTTTTAAATGATGGAATATGCGGCTTTTATTATATTGGCCAAATTACGTGATAGATGCTGTTACGGTAGTTTTATTGATGGCGTCTGCTAGAAATTGGCAGTGCGCATGATTAGGGTCAATGGAATTAATATAAATTGATCTTTATACTTTACAGAGTTATGAACGCGAAATGCACGGTCAAGTCGTGACGTGTTAGCGTCGATATGGTCACGCTTGGTGACTAGGTTACCGTACCCCTTTTTGTATGACCGTCGAGCTGTAAAGACGTGTCCTTATGTTCTTCTAGTGTCGGGCATGGAGTGCCGCACAGTTATGTTGTATTTAAGTATGGACACAGGTCAGTCCATTGTAATTGATGAAGAGATAAATTATTAAGTAGTTGATTCAGTCTCGTCAAGACACATGCGCTCACTACCGGTTGTCTGAAACCCAGCAGCGCGAGTATATAGTCATGATGTTCGTTTGACAGTTTTTCAAGTACGACATGGACCCATAATAGGATGTTTGCAAGTATTCAATTTGTCATATATGCTTACCATGAACTACATTAACTGATGTCGTTAAATATGTTTGTTTTACGTAATAAAACTGTTTTCCTCGTGGAATCAAATAAGATGGACTTATCACGTTGATCATTGAGATATTCACTTGTTGGTTACACTTACCACGCATTCGCATATCAAATAATTAAAGCACGATTACTACTAATGAATGAGAACCAGAACACTCAAGTCATGGACAGAGATTATGAACATTCTTTATTAACTCAATATTCAACTGCCTAAAGCAACCTCCATGATACTTTGATCACAGACCTACAATGCTAACCGGATCGTCTGTATCAGATGCCATTTTTTTTTTTAAATTGCCCATTTGAATGCCAGTCCCGACGACTGAATTAGAGTTGGCATCTTCGCAGAGTCGAATAAATAATTATCAACAATATCCTAAACCTTGATATTCTTCTGACTGTTTATAGTAGATTATTATCAAATTTTAACTCATGTTTTGTAATTATCGCTCTGTATGTTTATTGCCACATGTCGCGTAAAATAAAATAAACGTGAATTATAACACGGTACTGGGTGAAGTCAATTAAAATCTGAATGTCTATTGCAGATTACAAATAATTTGTTAACATTGAATTTAACGCTAATTAATGGCATTATATATTTACGAGCTTATACACGTCAACACAGTGAGGGAATGAGAATTAAAGTCTTAACTTTTTAGCATCTGCTGCACACTTAGAAGACTGAAGATCTTGTTTAGAACTCATTTTGTAGGTTCTGAACGAAGTTACTTTAAATATGTGAAAAGTTTTTTTGTTAGAAAGAATTTTAACTTTTGCCTTTTTCTTTTCAAGGGATGTAAGTATCCTCACATCGCTTTCTTGTTCTTCTTGTTTTTCTTCTTCTTCGTACACTCTCAGACATCTACTTGAATACTCTCACCTTCGTCCCCTCTCAGACATCTACTTGAATACTTTCACCTTCGTACACTCTCAGACATCTACTTGAATACTTTCACCTTCGTACACTCTCAGACATCTACTTGAATACTTTCACCTTCGTACACTCTCAGACATCTACTTGAATACTTTCACCTTCGTACACTCTCAGACATCTACTTGAATACTTTCATCTTCGTACACTCTCAGACATCTACTTGAATATTTTGCGTGCATATTTTGACGCACATATTACAAAAATCGATATGGCTATTTAATATGGGAAAAATATAGACATTCATTCATTTGTGTATGAAAATGCTGTCTATGGTAAAAGCGAGAGAATCCATGTTTGATTCACACTTTTGATTATAGGAGTAATCGTTCTGGATATTGATCCAGCGCAAGGATATTGCGCTTACGGTTGTACTTATTTTTTAGGGCCAGAAAATATATTAATTTGCTTATTGTGTTTATGGCCTGAATTCATATGTATTACATATTATTAGTACAAGTAGAATCAGTCCTATATTGTATATTTTGGATGGGTAGGAGGGACTAGATTCTTGTTATTCCGGTCTAGCGGAAGTACGAGTTGTCTTGACAAGTCGTGATGAGTTCCGATGTACCGTGATAATGGCGGGTACGCATTTTTCAAAGGGCTGGTAGATTCTTAAGGAAATATAATTCATGAAGTGGTTTTCTTCTAAAGGAGATGGTATCTCTACTATAGTTTATGTTAGAGACTCTCCTAAGGTACGGTACAATGTATAATTCGGACTCCATGTATTGCCAGACCCTATTTTGATGATCTCATGTCGATTCGACCTAGATGGAACATTGTGCTTCGTATCGCTAGGGTCGTGTTTTGTATCGACGAAGATGACAGACTTTCCTGCAGCGGTTATGGCTACGTGAATTAACCTGATCACCGTAGAGCTGTATGGAAACATTTATGAAATCATTTATATACCCATTATAAATTAACTCTGGCTTATATTCTCCTTCCTATGAATGAGTGAACGACAACTCAGGGAGGCAGCCATGTTAGATTTCGGTCATCATATGTTTTGATCACTGCCAAGAGAACAGATTATTTATCCTATTATCGGACAGTGACAGGGAGATCTCAATCTTGCTAGAAACCCCCTCTTTCGTGGTTTCATAATATATGCTACAAACTATGGACGTCAAATAACTTTAGTTATTTACCGATCTGCCTTCACTGACGCGTTTAGTCAGATAGGGGGATGCGGCCATAATATATCATGACATTGAACTTTTGATGTACTGCCCATTATTTCTGAATGTGTCATGACTTCAGATCTGCTATGTATACCTACAAATTGATATGTCAACATACCATGATGTACTCGTATGTCCCAGTGTGTACGTCTGAATAAATTGAGTAAACAAAGATTCCAGCAGTCTGCATTGGTGCCTTGTAGACACAAGTGTATGAGTGGTTATATTGGTCAGCACACGAACAGTACACCATTCGCGGTAATCACACTCTACACTTCTACTTCATACATACACCATCCTGCGTCGGTTGGAGTGACCAAGTTTAGGGCCTGCTTCCCCTGGAGCCTTTGCCTTCCCTAACTCAGGACTAGGGTGAGTTACCCATTTACAGCTGGGTAGACTGGAGCATGCCTGATCTCAACAACACACCACTCTTCCTTACAGAGCATACCGACTGACACTTTACAGAGTGGAAAGAAGAAAAGAAACTTTACAGTGGCGAGCCAGATTCCTGGGTCCAGCTTACGCAGTTTTGTGTTGAGAATCACAGTTTACAGCTGAAAGAACATTTGTTTGAACACATCAACACCAGTAGGACAGCTATACAGTCGATGTCAGCTTGACCTGTATTACCGATAGGATGCTGTATCTAGGTCAGCGCTTGTTGACAGTTTTTTTCGCTGTACAGACAGTATTACACAGGACAGTAGTATCAAGTGTAGAAAATATCTGGAGCAGTATTGTTGACATTTCTCAACGTACAGAAGAATCACAGTGTTGTTGAACATAAAGTGCATAGTTCATCGTTGGATCTTCATATGCTCAACAGAGAAAAATTGACAGTGTAATAGTTTAAAATTAAATCTATTACTGAATAAAGTGGCAAGTTATTAGTATTAAAATAAACTGTGCCTGCTTTACAACACTATACCTGCAACACATTCCATTCATGACATAAATTATATTGTATGCTATATGCTATTTATGCTTACATGTTATTTGTTATGTATTAAATTAGTTTATGTTCTGTGTGACTAGTACAAGGTATGCCGAGTGACATTGGTCTGGTACTAGTATTCTATAGGTACACATTTTCTTAATTGGAAATTTGTTAGCAACAATTTGCTGCTATTTCTGTTAGTTGTGATGAGGTGTTCTTTTCTTCGTTGTTTTTGGTAATAATTTTGTGTTCCTTAGTTTTGTTTGATTTGTTTGTATAATTGTAGGTCTCATCTTTTCTATTTTTTCAGTTTTTTACACCCTTATGTTTATACACTGTGGCGTTATTTGTCTTGTTATATTATGGCAGTTATCATCACGGTTTCTGTGATCATTTTTTTCATTTCTCCTATTTAATTTAATTTGATCTCTGCAAATGTGTTCATATTGTCTTTTCTTGTTTGTCCTTTGTAATGTCTTTAGTTGACATATGACGTATAGTGGTATACACTGATAGTATAGTACAGATCAGTACTTTATGATTGTTATTGTTATAAAACAAAATGTACAAGACCTTTGTAAGGCTTGTCTCCCAAAGTGATTGGTAAAGGGAAATATTTTTTCCACAGGTACTCAAGTGATCTTTGATTACATTGAGGTATACAAGACCTTTGTAAGGCTTGTCCCCACAGTATTTGAGATACAGTTATTGTTGTCCACAGGTACTCAAGTTATCATTGGTTATTATAAACCATACAAGTTTGGACTAAGACTAAGTCTATGGTATAGACTTGTCTCCCATTAAAGTGAAATAGGGTAATTTATTTACTTTTTCAGGTTTCTGATTTAAGAAGACAATATGTCTACATTAGATTATTTCATTGCACAAGGAAAATCTCTTGATAAGACTGGAAAAGACTTAGAACAATGGGCTGTTGCTCAATATGACAAAGCATTAGCTGCAGAAGAGAAAAAAAATGCTGCTGCTGTTGAAGAAAGAAAAGCTGCTGCTGAGGAAAAAAAAGCTGCGGCTGAGGAGAGAAAACTTCAAATAGGAGAAAAAGAAGCTTCGGCTGAAGAAAAAAGATTAGAAAGAGCAGCGGCTGCTGAAGAAAAAAAAGCTGCTGCAGAAGAAAGGAAAGCTCTAGCTGAAGAAAAAAGATTAGAAAAAGAAGCTGATACTGCTGCTGAACTTAAGAAATTGCAGATGCAAGTGGAGGAAAGGAGATTTGAGGCAGAACAGAAGAAATTAGAAGCTGATGCAGAACAGAAAAAATTAGAAGCTGCTGCAGAACAGAAAAAATTAGAAGCTGCTGCAGAACAGAAAAAATTAGAAGTTGCTGCAGAACAGAAAAAATTAGAAGTTGCTGCTGCTGCAGAACAGAAAAAATTAGAAGTTGCTGCTGCTGCAGAACAGAAAAAATTAGAAGCTGCTGCTGCTGCAGAACAAAAAAAATTAGATAGAGAAGCTGAAGAGAGAAAAGCAATAAGAGAACATGAGTTTGAATTAGAGAAATTAAAATTGACATGTATGAGTAATGTTAATCAGGCATCTGGTGGTAATGGTAAACCCTTTGTGTACAAGGTCAAAGTACCAGCGTTTAACCCTACCAGTGATGACATAACATTTTGGCTTTCTAGATTTGAACGGGCTTGTCGATCTCATAATGTTGACAAATCACAGTATGTGAATCAGTTGTCTGAAAATCTAAAAGGGGAGTCTCTGAGTAAGTTATATTTTGTTGAAGAGGCCGACAAAGATAATTATGATGCTGTTAGGGCAGCTTTGATAAAGAGATATCAGCTGTCTGAAGAAGGTTACCGTCTTTTGTTTAAAACAATGAGACCTGAGGTAGGTGTAGAATTCTCAGATTTCATCTCAAAAGCACGAATTACACTTTCACGATGGATTGAATTATCCAAAACAGAGAAAACATTTGATGGTCTTACGGATTTATTGCTAAGAGACAAGGTCATGTCTTCTGTAAATAAATCATTCCTAGAGTTCTTACATGAGCGTAAACCTGGTACAATAAAGCAAATGGAAGAATATTGTGACCAGTATGCCACGGCACACCCTGACATGATTCTTAGTAACTCTAACATTAAAGAGAGTATGCCAGTTGCTTCGGCAACAGAATATAATCAGAATTACTCACACAAATTCCAAGGAGCTAAAAATAAATTTGATAAAAAGGTTAATTGGAATAAGTATCAAAACCAAGATAACCGCTCAAATCAGAGTTCTTCTTTGAAGAACTGGAATCGGGCTGATAGTCCTCGACACGCGAGGGGTACCCATAATGTTAGAAATTCTCGGAAAGGGAGTAGCTATAGGAACTACCCAAGTGCTTCATGGAGACAAAAGAAACAATATTACAGGGATACTCAATATAACGAGCATGATGATTATGATCATGAATATTATGATTCAAACCCAAATAGGGGTTATAACAGAGGCAATAATAATTATAGAGACAATTTATAACCGAGGTAGATCACAACACAAAAGACATGGTAAATCGTATTACCAGGCTAACTCTGCACAACAGGAGTTCCACGACACCGATAATCAGAATAATGATAAAAAAGACTCCAACAGTGTAGCAAATTCCGCTTTCGATTTTGCTAGAGCATCTGAGTGTTCGCAATGCAAAACATTATTCGATCCAACCACAGTGTCTACTTTAAGCTGCGGTCACCCGCTTCCCGCTCTCCATGCGTCAATTGCGCATAATGGAAGGGGTGCTCTTGTCTTTAATAGGGGCCTAATAGATGGTACTCCGGTATCAATTCTTTTCGATTCGGGGTGCACTACCATTGGAGTGAGGCAATCACTCGTAAATCCTTCTCGAGCTACAGGCAATATAGTCAAATGTGTAACATTTGGTGGCACATTGGAGAAGTACTCCACTGCCATTATCAATATTGCTACGCCTTTCTTTACAGGAGAGGTGCAAGCATGTCTCTTGCCGAATCCGATCGCTGATCTTATCATCGGTCGCATTCATGGGTGAAAGAATGCACTCCACAGCAAATTTCTAATTGGGAAAATGTTAATATGCAATCGGCTAATGCAGTAATCACTAGGGCTCAAGCTCTTAATATGCCACAATCTTCACATTCTGAAGATAATGATGCGCAGATCCAAGATGATCCCTTGGAGATTTCCCACGATTCCTTTATCAAACAGCAGGAAGATGATCCTACTCTAAAGAAATTCTTTACTCTGGCAACAAAAGGTGATCCGAATAAGGATACAAATCGTAAATCTTGGATTACGATGAAGAATGGCGTACTTGTACGTATGGTACAAGACTCCGCTAAGTCCATTCATTCTCAAATCCTTGTGCCTAAAAATATGAGAGTTAAAATCTTACAGCACGCTCATGATTCGCAGTGTGCTGGACATATGGGTTTTTCCCGTACTAAAGCTAGAGTTCTTCAATCTTTCTTTTGGCCTGCTGTGAATAAGGACATACGAATCTATTGTCGATCTTGTAAAGTATGTCAAGAGATTAAATCCAGAGGTCCACGCCATGATGCACCTATTCAGGCTGCAGACATTCCCATTCGGCCATTTCAAAAAATGGCGATAGACATCATTGGTCCATTTAAGATAAAGTCTGCTAGAGGACACCAATTTATTTTGACGTGTGTTGATATGTGCACACGTTGGCCGGAGGCTGTTCCTCTAAAGAGCATAACTACTGCTGATGTCGCAGATGCTCTTTGGTTAATATTTTCTCGTCTGGGGTTTCCAGCAGAAATATTATCCGACCATGGTACCCAACTCATATCGGATACCATGTCTCAAGTAATGTCGACTCTGAAGATAGAGAGATCGCTGAGTAGTATTTATCATCCTATGTCCAATGGGATGGTGGAACGTTTGAATAGAACTCTGAAAAACCTACTAGGTAAGATAACGGAAGATCATCCTCAGGATTGGGATAGGGTTTTACCCGCGGCTCTCTTTGCATATAGAGAGGTCGCCAACGAACATACAGGATTTTCTCCCTTTGAACTTGTCTTTGGCGCGAAACCGCGAGGTCCTATGTCCTTACTTCATGATCTTATAACTGCTGATAATATTGTCGATGACACAAAATCCTCTTATGAATATGTCATCGCACTTAGACACAAGATTATTGAAGCATGCAAATTGGCAACTGCTTCTTCTGAATTTGCGAAACAGAAGGCAAGGGAATTTGCCAATAAAAAGAGATGTTTGCGTCAACTTTGTCCAGGTGACAAAGCATTTGTCTTGCTACCTTGTAGGGAAAATAGACTTCTCATTTCTTGGAAAGGTCCGTACGATATAATATCAAAAGTTTCCGATGTTGACTATATCGTCGATATTGACGGGAAGCGTAAAACCTTCCACATCAACATGCTCACGGAATTCCATGAACGTCCTGATTATTTACAACCTGTTTTCCAGGCAACGGACGATTTTCCAGTCCAACATGGACAGTACTCATCTCTGTCAGTAATACAGGATGAGGAAACGAGTTTCTCGGATGTAAATTTACCTTTTCCAATGATTCCTCTTCACTCTAATGAATCATGGAAAGATGTTGCAATTTCTCCAGAATTATCTCCAGGAGAGCAGAAACAAGTTTCTACTATGTTAGAACAATTTCAGGATGTCCTTACTGACATTCCTGGTCAAACTGATGTCATTCAACATGACATTATTCTTACTGACCATAGTCCTATAAGAGTCAGACCGTATCCTATCCCGATACATTTTCAAGCACAGGTAGAGAAAGAGTTAGATGAGATGATAGAGTTAAAAATTATTGAACCATCCACATCAGCATATTCTTCGCCGATGGTTATAGTACGGAAAAAAGACAATAGCCTAACATACGTCTTTGCGTGGATTATCGCAAATTGAATCAAGTGACTAAATTCGATGCTGAACCTATGCCTTTACTAGAAGAGCTACTTACGAGACTATCGAATTCTCACTTCTTTACTAAACTCGATTTGTCTAAGGGATATTGGCAAGTTCCACTATCCGAACACGCCAAACCGTTTACTGCTTTTTCGACGCCTAGGGGTCTATTCCAATGGAATTTCATGCCTTTCGGTCTTATGAACGCCCCTGCTACATTTGTACGCATGATGCGTCGAATCCTATCTCATCGCTCAGATGTCATTGCGTATCTTGATGACATCTGTCTTTTCAGTGATACTTGGAACGATCACTATAATGGTATAAATGAACTATTGTCTATCTTACGCGAGCATAACCTGACAGCGAAACCATCGAAAGCATGTATTGGTTTTAGCGAAATATCTTTCTTAGGACACCGTGTTGGTCATGGGTTCCTAAAAACAGAAGACCATAATACAAGTAAGATACTTAACATTTCTATTCCTAAGACTAAAAAGCAAGTACGAAGTCTCTTAGGTCTAATACAATTTTATGGACGATTCATCCCGAATCTGTCCTCCATTATGTCACCTCTTTCTTCCTTGCTAAAGAAAGGGTCTCCTAATGTAGTCCATTGGACTCAAGAATGTCAATCCTCTTTGGATAAGGTTAAAACTATGTTTTCTACTTCACCTATCCTAGTATTGCCTTCTAAGGATAAGACATTTATTCTTCGTAGTGACGCTTCATCCACCGGGATTGGAGCTGCACTAATGCAAGAGTACTCTGGAACTCTGCATCCTGTGATGTATATTTCTCGGAAATTAAATGCCGCAGAGAAGAATTACTCGGTCCTAGACCGTGAATTATTGGCTATGGTTTGGTCAATCCTTAAACTGCAAAGATTTCTTCTGGGCGCGCATTTCATTGTGGAAACTGACCAGAAAGCTCTTACGGCTATTCAGAGTAAAAATCTGAAGAGCGCGAGATCAACGCGATACGCGATTGCTCTACAGCCATTTCATTTTTCGGTGCGAGCTATCCGTGGGTCAGAAAATGTGATGGCAGATATTTTGTCTAGATGCCCACATGATTCATAACTGTTATACAACTTTGATACAGTTGTTTCTATGTTGAAATGTGTACACATATGTAATATATCATATATTGATTGTAACACTACTTAGCGGTTCATTGATATTTATTCACCGCTGATCTTTCAATGTTTTTCGTCTTTGATGATCATGATGTTAAGATATCTTAGATGAAATTTATGTATAAACTAATGTGGAAATTGTGTCATTGCTATTATTGTAGTATGCGTTGGTGACACCTCTCTGGAAATATTTATACTTAGAGAAGTACTTTCTCTAAGGTCATAAAACTTATGCTTATCATCTGCGCATTGTATTGGTGCGTTGTGAGCCTATTGTATGTTGCTCCTAGATGTATTTCAAAAAAAAAAAAATGTACCATTTTTTTTTTCCCGAGGGGTGTGGTAATCTGTTGCGTGCATATTTTGACGCACATATTACAAAAATCGATATGGCTATTTAATATGGGAAAAAATATAGACATTCATTCATTTGTGTATGAAAATGCTGTCTATGGTAAAAGCGAGAGAATCCATGTTTGATTCACACTTTTGATTATAGGAGTAATCGTTCTGGATATTGATCCAGCGCAAGGATATTGCGCTTACGTTTTGTACTTATTTTTTAGGGCCAGAAAATATATTAATTTGCTTATTGTGTTTATGGCCTGAATTCATATGTATTACATATTATTAGTACAAGTAGAATCAGTCCTATATTGTATATTTTGGATGGGTAGGGGGACTAGATTCTTGTTATTCCGGTCTAGCGGAAGTATGAGTTGTCTTGACAAGTCGTGATGAGTTCCGATGTACCGTGATAATGGCGGGTACGCATTTTTTCAAAGGGCTGGTAGATTCTTAAGGAAATATAATTCATGAAGTGGTTTTCTTCTAAAGGAGATGGTATCTCTACTATAGTTTATGTTAGAGACTCTCCTAAGGTACGGTACAATGTATAATTCGGACTCCATGTATTGCCAGACCCTATTTTGATGATCTCATGTCGATTCGACCTAGATGGAACATTGTGCTTCGTATCGCTAGGGTCGTGTTTTGTATCGACGAAGATGACAGACTTTCCTGCAGCGGTTATGGCTACGTGAATTAACCTGATCACCGTAGAGCTGTATGGAAACATTTATGAAATCATTTATATACCCATAAATTAACTCTGGCTTATATTCTCCTTCCTATGAATGAGTGAACGACAACTCAGGGAGGCAGCCATGTTAGATTTCGGTCATCATATGTTTTGATCACTGCCAAGAGAACAGATTATTTATCCTATTATCGGACAGTGACAGGGAGATCTCAATCTTGCTAGAAACCCCCTCTTTCGTGGTTTCATAATATATGCTACAAAACTATGGACGTCAAATAACTTTAGTTATTTACCGATCTGCCTTCACTGACGCGTTTAGTCAGATAGGGGGATGCGGCCATAATATATCATGACATTGAACTTTTGATGTACTGCCCATTATTTCTGAATGTGTCATGACTTCAGATCTGCTATGTATACCTACAAATTGATATGTCAACATACCATGATGTACTCGTATGTCCCAGTGTGTACGTCTGAATAAATTGAGTAAACAAAGATTCCAGCAGTCTGCATTGGTGCCTTGTAGACACAAGTGTATGAGTGGTTATATTGGTCAGCACACGAACAGTACACCATTCGCGGTAATCACACTCTACACTTCTACTTCATACATACACCATCCTGCGTCGGTTGGAGTGACCAAGTTTAGGGCCTGCTTCCCCTGGAGCCTTTGCCTTCCCTAACTCAGGACTAGGGTGAGTTACCCATTTACAGCTGGGTAGACTGGAGCATGCCTGATCTCAACAACACACCACTCTTCCTTACAGAGCATACCGACTGACACTTTACAGAGTGGAAAGAAGAAAAGAAACTTTACAGACATCTACTTGAATATTTTCATCTTCGTACACTCTCAGACATCTACTTGAATATTTTCAAAGAAAGAAATGGTCAGCTTCAAGCTATGTGCATCTCCATAGAGTTTTTCCAAAAATGGTACTGGTGACGGACTTATGTGCCTTTCTATGTTCCTCATATGTTGGGCATCTTTGAAGTAGATTTTCAGCTGTTATGTTATCAGTGCCACAGTTACACTCATCAGTAGATCCTATCTTTAGCTTGTTGAATAGAAGGTATCCCAATCTGTTGTTGAATAGACGGTATCCCAATCTGTTGTTGAATAGAAGGTATCCCAATCTGTTGTTGAATAGAAGGTATCCCAATCTGTTGTTGAATAGAAGGTATCCCAATCTGTTGTTGAATAGAAGGTATCCCAATCTGTTGTTCAATAGAAGGTATCCCAATCTGTTGTTCAATAGATGGTATCCCAATCTGTTGTTCAATAGAAGGTATCCCAATCTGTTGTTCAATAGATGGTATCCCAATCTGTTGTTCAATAGATGGTATCCCAATCTGTTGTTCAATAGAAGGTATCCCAATCTGTTGTTCAATAGAAGGTATCCCAATCTGTTGTTCAATAGAAGGTATCCCAATCTGTTGTTCAATAGAAGGTATCCCAATCTGTTGTTCAATAGAAGGTATCCCAATCTGTTGTTCAATAGAAGGTATCCCAATCTGTTGTTCAATAGATGGTATCCCAATCTGTTGTTCAATAGAAGGTATCCCAATCTGTTGTTCAATAGAAGGTATCCCAATCTGTTGTTCGATAGAAGGTATCCCAATCTGTTGTTCAATAGATGGTATCCCAATCTGTTGTTCAATAGATGGTAGATGATAGGTATCCCAATATGTTGTTCTGATGGTATCTCCCGAATCTGTTGTTCAATAGATGGTATCCCCAATCTGTTGTTCAATATATGGTATCCTGTCCAATCTGTTTGTTGAATAGATGGTATCCCAATCTGTTGTTCAATAGAAGGTATCCCAATCTGTTGTTCAATAGAAGGTATCCCAATCTGTTGTTCAATAGATGGTATCCCAATCTGTTGTTCAATAGAAGGTATCCCAATCTGTTGTTCAATAGATGGTATCCCAATCTGTTGTTCAATAGAAGGTATCCCAATCTGTTGTTCAATAGATGGTATCTCAATCTGTTGTGGCCCGTGCAGAGTCTGAAGGTTATCACTTGTTCTCTTCTGCTGAGCTGGTAATATGCATCATTTTGTGTGTGTCCTTGATGCTCTGCATTCCATGTGTTTCTGATAAAACTTTTTGTCTCTTCGAAAGTTGTGCTTGTTTCAGGTTGAGGTAGTTTTCCACCTTCCTTTGCCAATCTGTCAGCCCCTTCATTGCCGGGGATGCTACAATGAGATGGGATCCATTGTGTAACAACCCTTTTGAATCGTTGACTTGGGAGCCGCGCTGGTGTAATGGTTACCACATTGCGCTGGCGATCAGGTTGTTCAAGGTCCAAGCCCGGGGGTAAGCATTTGAAGAAGTGTCATCGACCGGGATTTTGACTGAATAACCTGAACGGCTCCTGAGATAAACCCTCTGTGGATGGGAAGGAGCGAAGCTCCTGACCGGGCTGGAAGGAAAGTCCACAGGCTCCCCAGCCTCGCAATGACGTGTCATTGGGCCGAAGGGCTGAAAGCCCAAGTGCCGCTGGTTAAGGAAAAAAATCAAAAAAATTGTTGACATAGTTTATGGCGCACTATTTTTAGGTCATCCAGGTCTGCATTATCCTGGCACATCAGCGTTGCAACTACTGACAGTGCGTCTGTGAAAAAAACAGCTTGTCTCTCGGTCGCTTTTCTCTGACATTAGACTTTTATTTAAAAACGCCTGCGCTTAAATCATCGATGTTTACCACTCAGCAAAAGTAGCGCCTTTTGACACCGTTACATTTTATGTTATTAATAACAGACAAATCAGGACCTAGGGATTTTTCAAGGTGGTGCGAGGTCTAGTGATGGTATCCACTTTTATATAACCACTTAATTATTTATTATTATTTTTTTTCGCTATTGTCTTGTTTCTTTTAGAATTGTAATGTTTTTATTATGTTTTAATGCATTTCTGTGCCTACCCTAAGCTGACGTCCTGTACGACCGCACAGCCCAAGAGCCGACCCTGATTACGGGTGCTCACTCTCTAAATGCCAAAATGAGAAGAATTAAAAATGAAATGTCCTTGTTTCCTAGTGGTCGGTAAGATTCAACAGCAGAATCTCTTGTATGCAAAGGTGGCACATTTGTGTCAGTAGCAAATAAAAGTGCCTCCAAAATTTTAAAAACACGCGCACAATCACACACACACACACACACACACACACACACACACTCATATGTTTAAAAAAAAAACAAAAAATAAAAATAAAACACTTGCTTTTGAAAGTTCGCAATCAAAACTGACTTTTTTTTTTTTTTTAAACAAGCAAAGAACAGATGAAGTACCTGTAACAGAGGGCTCTATTGCTTTCTATCCTATAAAACATCACAGTAGTTTCAAATCAGTGGACTGTACTTCAGAACGCTTTCCAAGATTCAGAAATTACCAAGAAATTTTCTTGTGCCAGATCCAAAACAACTGTTATTGTCAATTCTGTGACTGCAAAGATTCGTTGAATTTATTTTTGTAAACACTGAAATAAATCAGCGGTACTTACGGAATTCCCACTTATGGGAACAAACGCGGCTTGGTCAAAATATTTCCTATAATCACTCAGCCTTCTGACTGGGAAATTTGATAGTTTACAGCTGGGATTTGGAGCACTCAAATTTGTGAATTGCTCCGCTCCAGCTCCGCTATGGCATCGCTAGTGACTGCTCCAGCTCTGCTTCGGCACCGCTAGGCACTCCCACTCATGTTATTGTTATTCTTTTATGTTATGTTTTTTTTTTTTTTTAAATGGCATTGTAACTTTGAAAAAAAAAAGAAAAAAGCTTTATTTCCTCAAGAATTCTCGAACAGTTTAAATCACATAAACTCCTTCATTCTCATATTCATAATTTATTCTGTAAAACGTTATTACTGCAGTAAAATCGTCATTCATAACCTGTCATAGATCACTGAAAATTAACGTTCACGTTAAAGACAGTCCACATAACTAGCTTGATGAAATGGCATGCCCGAAGCGACTCTACAAGCTGCAGTCGTCACTGAAAGTCAACAGAAGCTTCAGAGCTTGATGAATCGCTTCACCCAAACATGCAAGTACTTTGGCCTCACAATAAGTCTAACGAAAACAAATGTGCTAAGTCAGGATGTGGGTGTTGCACCAGTTATCAATATCGATAACTATGAATTGGCAGTGGTGCACCACTTTACATACCTGGGGTCTACCATCAACGACAAACTCTATCTGGACACAGAAATTGATAGCCGCATTGGCAAAGCTGCAGCTACCTTTGCCCGCCTCACATCGCGTGTTTGGGGAAACTCCAAACTCTCAACCCAGATCAAAGCTGTGGTATATAATGCCCGCGTCACCACAAAACTTCTATATAGCAGCGAGACATGGACAAATTATGCTATGCAAGAAAGAAGGCTCAATACCTTCCATCTACGGTGTCTACACCACATCCTCGGCATTTCACGAAAGGACAAAGTGACAAATGTTGAGGTGTTGTTACGTGCTGGCCTTCAAAGCATATATACACTGCTTAGACAGCGCAGACTACGCTGGTTTGGCCATGTCCGCTGCATGGAACATGGTCGCATCCAGAAAGGTAGCTTCTACGGACAACTGGCAGATGGCAAAAGAACACTTTGGCGGCCGCAGCTGAGGTTCAAGAATGTGTGCACGAGAGACATGAAGGTACTGGACATAAATCCAGCAACCTGGGAGAATGAAGCTGCCGATCGCACCAAGTGGCATTACTCCCCACAGCGCCACCTCAGACTGGGTGAAAAGAAGCTCTCGTGGCAAGCAGAAGAGAGGAGAAAACGTGGAAAGGGACACCAGGAAAATACGCAGCTGAGGGCTGTCACCTCAGGGGCGCATTCTCATAGTCAGTTATGACTGAAGGGGCTATTATTATACTAGCATGTAATTGCTATTATGTAACAAGTAAAATACTAAGGCGGTATTATCTACACTGTAGATCTAGACTTTTCCTGTGGCCTTTCTGCCATTCCTAAACGTGTTGAGTTGAAGTCATGAGCTCCAGTTTCTCCAGCTTGGCTAGCATTTAAAGGATCGTCACATCTGATCCCAAGCTAGGAGTAAGAAGTGCGTGGCATACTGTGCATTCTCCACCATCCAATGGGGCTCTCCAGAAATGCAGGGCTAAAATACTGTATTCTTGTTCTGGGCTCTCCCAAGGAATTGTCATGTCCTGCACAGAGCCACTTCTCAGCTTTACCTGCCTATCACTGAGTCCATAGTGAGATCCTTCTGAATGCAGTCAACCAAGTCAAAGCCAAAGAATTACGCCTGGGGCTCAAGTGACTTCTCCAAGCTTAGTGTGCAATGTTGGGTTCTCAACAAGTTTCAACAAAGGTGGAATCCCTGGAAGTCTGTGGATAATTTCAAGAGCCAATGAGAATATAATTAGCCTCACAGACATAGGTTCACTTCCACGTACGTACATTGTAGCATTGTGCACAGCTGGTGGTCATGTATGGATGACTCCAGATATGCCTCCATGTATATTTGTCCTACTCTCACAATTACTATCAGGGGAAAAATGTATGCCTCGCAATAGACTGTTCTTACAGGAAAACAAAAGGAACCGATCACCACAACCTTATAAAAACTGAGACCTAATCTCCAACACTTCACTCCCCTACAGCAGTATCTGCTATGGTTTGGTTCTGCTTGTAAGGACCATCTTCATTACACATGGACAATTCCATTAGTGGACCAATCTCCTCCCTTAAATCACACAAGGAGGAGCTCAGTACAGTGCACCAACTCCGTAGCACCGGCGAGGATTCCAATGTGTATATTCAGGAATTACACACTCAGTAAATACTTTTGTGGTGGGTAGGTTTCTAATTTTTAAATTTTGCCAGGGCGCCGGCCGTATGGCCTACTCTTTACGATTTCCAACTACTGAGTGATTTTTAACATACACAACGCACACTGGACCTCCTATTTTTTCGCCCTTTCCGAGAAGGCTAGACATCCGAGCTCACTACCCAGGAGACCAGGGGGGATTATGACATCATTAGGACCACTGGTTCTGAAAAACACAAAATTCCATCAAATACATTCCCTGTCCTGGGAAGAGAGCCCGGTACCTTTAGAATTAGAGGCGAACGCCATACCTCTTTGCCATTCCAGACCCGATCTGCTATAATCATCATCATCACCGTCAGCTTCCTTTGTATCAAACACGGGACCACCCCCCCCTCCCTTCCCCACCCACCGTGCAGGTAGCCTGCACCGAGCCCAGATACACACTCCTGCAGCGGTTTTTTTTTTCCTGTAGCAATTCTTTTTTCATTATGATGTTGCCAGCTCCAGGCACTAGCTCATATAGTAGTCATACTTGAGAGTATTGTAGCACTGTTCTTCCACAGCCTCTTCGGAGATCTCTGGGGACTGCACGGGTTAGTATCTGCTGTAGGACTGCACGGGTTAGTATCTGCTGTAGGACTGCGCGGGTTAGTATCTGCTGTAGGACAGCACGGGTTAGTATCTGCTGTAGGTTGCACGGGTTAGTATCTGCTGTATGACTACACTGGTTAGTATCTGCTGTAGGACTGCACGGGTTAGTATCTGCTGTAGGACTGCACGGGTTAGTATCTGCTGTAGGACTGCACGGGTTAGTATCTGCTGTAGGACTGCACGGGTTAGTATCTGCTGTAGGACTGCACGGGTTAGTATCTGCTGTAGGACTGCACGGGTTAGTATCTGCTGTAGGACTACACGGGTTAGTATCTGCTGTAGGACTACACGGGTTAGTATCTGCTGTAGGACTACACGGGTTAGTATCTAACGTAGGACTACACGGGTTAGTATCTGCTGTAGGACTGCATGTGTTAGTACCTGCTGTAGGACTACACGGGTTAGTATCTGCTGTAGGACTACACGGGTTAGTATCTGCTGTAGGACTGCACGGGTTAGTATCTGCTGTAGGACTGCACGGGTTAGTATCTGCTGTAGGACTGCACGGGTTAGTATCTGCTGTAGGACTGCACGGGTTAGTATCTGCTGTAGGACTGCACGGGTTAGTATCTGCTGTAGGACTGCACGGGTTAGTATCTGCTGTAGGACTGCACGGGTTAGTATCTGCTGTAGGACTGCAGGGTTAGTATCTGCTGTAGGACTGCACGGGTTAGTATCTGCTGTAGGACTGCACGGGTTAGTATCTGCTGTAGGACTGCACGGGTTAGTATCTGCTGTAGGACTGCACGGGTTAGTATCTGCTGTAGGACTGCACGGGTTAGTATCTGCTGTAGGACTACACGGGTTAGTATCTGCTGTAGGACTACACGGGTTAGTATCTAACGTAGGACTACACGGGTTAGTATCTGCTGTAAGACTATACGGGTTAGTATCTGCTGTAGGACTGCACGGGTTAGTATCTGCTGTAGGACTGCACGGGTTAGTATCTGCTGCTGTAGTACTGCCTTTATAAATCACCAAACCTACTAGACAATATTTGTCTTCCAGGTATTTCAGAATGTTAGTACCACCCACGCCAGAAACTAGGAGATAAATTGTTTGTTCTATTTCTCCGCACGTGAGCCCGCGCATTGTTAGCTTTATTAGCGCAAGAATACATGCTGACGTCACCAGCAATATCTGATTGGTACAAGGTCTGTTTACTCATTCAGTAAATATGTCATTGGCTCGAAGAGTTATTATACTCGCTATGTAATCCTAATAACGGACATTTTTTTTTCTTTTAATTTGTGCACAGTAGTTCTGAGAGCACTGTGAATCTAGGGCAATCTAGGCAATATGGCGGTCTTTGTTATTATATTGGCCAGATAAATTTGACGATAACATTGATAAACCAGTAGAAACAACCAAATACCATCACCAACCACGAATTGCCATCTCGAAACCATCAAGAAGATACACACATCGTCATGGCAGCTAGACGCTGGAGTTGGATTGACCACATCCTCAGAAGAGACACCGACACCATCACCAGTATTACCATGCTATGGACCCTAGAAGGAAGGCGAAAAAGAGGCTGACCAAAAGCGACTTGGCGGAGAACTGTGGAAGCAGAGATGCAAAGAATGAACCAGAGTTGGGACAATGGATGGCCGCCCATCGAGCAAAGTGAAGACAGTTTGCTGCTGCTTATCAGGGCGCCACCAGGCGTGATGGTCATTAATTGCTTCGTCAGTGGTCAAGGACAAAAGAATAAGAAGTAAAAACAAGTTCACAGAGAACACGTGCAGCGCATTTATAACTGGGCCAGGCCTTCCAAGGAAAAATAGAGAGACAGAGAGGGAAGAAATTGATGAGAAGACGAAATAAAAGAAGAAAAGGAGCAGAAGAAAAAGAAGGAAAAAAATGAGCATTTGTGGAAGAAAACGAGAAAAGAATAAAGAAGATGAAGTAAAGGAAAATGAAATTGACGAAAAAAAAAAAAACAATAGATGAAAAATATGAAATAAAAGAAAGAAATGTTTGTAAATTCTTACTAAATTTCATTTCTTCTTGAGTATTTTATGTGAGGATGTGCTTTGGAATTTAAAAAGAAAATAAACAAATAAATAATAGCAAAAGAACATTTAATTTGTTTAACGTTTCTCTAGTTATGTATCACCATCTTTTTTTTTTCTCCTTATGGATCATGGAGCATATATATATATATATATATATATATATATATATATATATAATATATATATATATATAGATCATATATATATATATATATATATATATATATATATATATATATATATATATATATATATATATATATATATATATATATATACAGTGGCGGATCTACATTTTGGGGGCCCTGAAGCTTGAACTCTTGGAGGGGGCCCTTTTATAAAAAATAAAATAAAATTTTTTTTAATTTGTGAGGATGGGAAAGAAATGTATTATAGAGATAAATGGACTTGGAGGACCTGAAGTTCAAGCTTTATAGTAGATCCACAACAACACACATATAAAAACTGAAGACAAATGAATGAATTTTCAAAAAAGAAACAACTCTGCTAGGAGTTGAATGCAGAACATTTGCTTGGAAGGCATATGTTCTGATCACTAAACCACTATTCACCTTGGTATATGTGATTTTTTAAATCTTAACTATTTTAATGATGGCCTCCATCATTCAGAATTAGTTCGTTGAAGACATACCAAGAAAATTATAAGATAAGAATATTAGCAATGAGGAAATATAATATATTTTAATACATGTGTTAAAAAACAAAGCTGACAAGGTGTATCCATAAGAGATTTGTGCTCAGAAGGAATAGTTAAACTTACCAGAACATACTGCATGAAGCACATTTTACAAAATACTCTTATTTCTGTTTTTTCTAGCAACATATTCACGTACAGTTTTGTCATATGAGAGCTTCCTTGCAATGTCATTTTCTAGAGACAATATGAATAAAGATTTGAAGCGCTCTTCAGTTATGGTAGACCGAAATTTGTTTTTTATAAAGGATAGCTTTGAAAAATTCCTTTCTGCTTCACAGCTCGTGATGGACATTGTCAAGCTGAGTAGTAATATTAGGGAACACTTTAATTAGGTGCTGCTCACAAATATGCTGAAGAACTTCTGCGCATTGCATTTTAGATGGCGTGTTTTCTTCTGTGTTCTGGGATTTCCTAAGGTGCAAATATTCTTTGAACTGATAACACTCGTTTACTAATTTGTGGTCAATATCATCTTTGTAATACGATATTATAAGTTAAATACTGTCCTCATCAATTTCCGAATTGTTCACCAATTCTGAGAGGAACTTGAACCTTTTCGCAATCTGCTCATATGGGTCAATCCTCTTGCGTAGTTAACTGGATTATCAAGCAGTCATAGAGTTGATATAGAACTTCTATCCTAAATTTGTCAGCTCCTCTCAAAGAAACAATACCACTTGTTCCATCTGAAAATTTCCTTGTAGCAATGCGTTTGGAAGCATCAGAATAACTTGAAGTGATGTCTTCACACAAACCTTTTGCTTCTGATTCATAGTGTGCAATCCTATCGGCTGAATTTTCTCTGAGTTCTTTAACAAACGAAAATAAAGATGAAAGCAGAAGATAACCTTCAAATACATCAAAACCAGGGGTTTGGAGTTTCTTACTTGTTTTGTTGAAACGCCCCAGCACTTCTTCCCAAACGACTGTTAAAATAGCACATTCCAGCTGTACCAACTTGTTGTATAAATTCTTTGCATCTCGTTTACATGCAGGCTTCTCTTCTGAGTCTTCAAAAATATGTTTGAGAGTTTGTAAAATACCCATATATCCATTTTTAATTGCCCGGACTGCTTCATAGTGTGCAGACCATATAGTTACACTTAAGCTCTTTAGAGAAAAATGTAGATTGTCCTGTGTGTTTAAAATCCCACATCTTCATGGAGATCCAGAAAAGAAAACATACAGCTCCTGCAAAATGCCAAAATAGTCAACACCTTCAGGTACTGTAGGCACTGCCTTTTCTCCAACAAGGTTAAGTGAATGGGCTGTACATGGTACATAGTCTTCTTCTTCTTTGATCCATAACCGCCAACCGCCAAAGCAGTCAGTGGCCATCACGCCTGGTGGCGTCTTGTAGGGCAGCAACACACAATAAGTGCAATGGCCCCCATGAAGTTTCCATTATTTGGTGAGCCCCACTTCTCCTCATGACCTCTAAATGCCAAACCTCTTTCACTTAAAAACTTTATAACAGCCACAACTCTTTTCAGTACTTCAAAATAGTACTGCATGGTTTTTGTCATCTGTTCTTCAAGTTGCTAATCCACAGTATTTTTATTTGACTTTCTTGTTATCCAACACAACATCGCTCTCTTATGTTCCATGCTGTCTTCATGTTTCTCCAGAGTTTTGAGTACATTCATCCAGTCAGAAAACCCACCTGTTGTAAGTTATGTTTGGCATTTAGAAAAGAGTTTGCAAACAAAACAATATATACAGCCTTTGCTCTTTGAGTAAACTAACCAGGATCTCATCGGAGTCTGACCATTTTTCAATCTTTTTTTCAAAATATTTGTTTGAGAAACTTCTGTTTTGCTCCTTGTAAACCCTTATTGATTCGGTATATACATTATCTGGTTTTTCATTTTGAAAAAAACCTATGTCTTGCATTAAACAATTCTGTATGAAATCATTATCAACTGTTATGGTCCAGTTTTGGAGGTCACTGTATTCTTTGAAATCACTGAATTTGCTTCCTGTTTTATGTTTCTGCTCAGTCTCTGCTTGTTCCGCGGTACTTTCATGTTGACCACTGTGATCGTCATCTGTATCAAAACCGTCAACAGTGGGTTGAATATTGCTAGACAGAGCTCCAACAGTTTGTAGACTATCAGTGGCTTCAATGGTGTTTGCTTGGCTTGTTTCAACTGTAGGTGTTGACAAACGTGACATTGCCAAATAGTTTGTTAGTTTTTGACATTTAGAGATTTCGTCAGATCGCTTTTCCTTGAGTTTGCGTTTTTGGTATCCACTTAAGTACTTTCTTGAACTCTGTTATTTCTCTAGGGTCTTGACCGCTGTTAAAAAGCGACAACAATTAAATTAGCCACAGCAGAATAGCCAACTTACCGTGACACTCCACCTATACAACATCTGTGCTACTGACTCTCAGACTTTGGGATTGTTGAAATTTATACAACAAAAAAATTAATCAATTTGAGTCGTGCGACTATTGTCGCATGCTTTGAAAGGAAAAATATGTAGGTCTACTTTCCGAGAAAGCGTTTTTTTTTTTCGTTTACGGCTAGCCTACATGATACTTTAATAACCTTTTAATTTTTATGTTAACTATTATTTTGTATTGAATTACACTATATTATTAATATTTTTTTTAAACCCCTTCTCATACAGTAGACCCAAAATTTTTAAGCAATGTGGACTAAAGTCGCTTTTGGGGCCCCTCCGGCATTAGGGGCCCTGAAGCTTAAGCTTCATTAGTTTCATAGTAGATCCGCCACTGGATATATATATATATATATATATATATATATATATATATATATATATATATATATATATATATATATATATATATATATATATATATATATATGATAAGAGATTGTTGTTAAGATAATAATAGATGGGTTATAATGGACTACTCTTCCAGCTTTTAATATCCTGTTTGAAAATGTGTTTTCGCCTCCCACACCATCTCCATTTCGCAATCACCATCGTGTCCTCAATAAATCTTGTTCCATTTTCTGATGCTCAGTAAGAGGCAAGAAGTGTGACAAAATACATAATCGCTTGTTTGTCTTTTTTAGGCTTTTATGCTTTTTCGCAATTTCTTTGTTTCCTCAACCCTTTTTGTCATGGTATAACTTATTCCCAAACCCCTTGTCTCTTCTTCTCAACATGGAGGTGAACGTGTTCATGAACTTGTGTCACTTGTGATATTCATTTAGTTATGGTCTCTCACTACATTATACAAGGTAAATGAACACTACTCCAAGAAAGGACTTCACCAGCAGCGTCACGTCGAATATTTATGTGAACTAGATTCTTCATTTCCCCATGTAGTTCGCAGGGGGCTCCAGCGAGGCAAAGGTATGATAGGAAACTCTAAACAGAGCGATACAACAGGAGGCAATCTGATCGTCAGAAAGAGTCCCCCCGTCGATCAAGTGTTTCGGCCCCTTAATCTCCTTTACACACTAAGGGGGCCGAGCCCACTTGGGTTATGACACCCAAGTGTCAGCCTCCTGTTGTCTTGTGCAGAGATTTTAACCCACTCCACCTTGGTTGCAGCTTTCAACTTCACTCCAGTTTTTCTACCGGCTGGAGGCAATTGTGAAAGTAACCCGTTGTTGGAAATAAATTACTGTCATGAACTCCATAGCCCGTTGCGGTTGTTTCACAGCCATCACGATGCCCTTTCCGCAGGTGCCTTTGATCTTGGCTGTCTTTTCAAACCCATCAGTTTCAGTAGATCATACATTGAGGCAGCCACTAGACCTCTTGCCCCTAATTCAACAGCCATGACCCTTGCAGTGAACCCGTAGAATATGACTGTGTTGGAAGATGCGACAAACCTGAGGTTGTCGTTGAAGCTTAGCAAACCTAGTTGTGTCAATCAAATGGCTGCAGAATCCACCACTGCAAGAGAACATGCATGCTGTGGAGCAGGCTTCCTATAAGAAGACCAGCTGAAGGGGTGGATCCATACCCCATAAGCTAACAACAAATAACGGCGCAACGTGTCCAGTAAGATTATTGCAGCAAAGTAATACACTGACTAAATCAAATGTTCTTCTTTTGCCCTCAGACGTCTACATCAGTGGTTCTCAGCGTGGGCCGTGCCATATTTCTATGGGGTAACAGTAAATGGTAAAGTACCTTTTTTTCAAGCTAACAGTGACTGTGGGGGAGGGGGCACAGAGGTTAATGGGGTTCAGAAGGGGATTGGGGGTGGCATGAGCCACACACACAAAAAAAAAAACGTTTGAGAACCCCTGTTCTACATTAATGACTCTAATAAAGTCAGTAGTCAGCTCAAGGTTCCTGACATCTCCAAACAGTTTCTCGTGGGGAGAAGTGGGTTGCTGCCATATGCCACTCCGTTCACTGCTGTAAGGTGGGCAGAAATGGAGCGTATTTTCGGCTGTCATGGGACATGTGCCACCGGAATCGAGAGATCTATTGGACTAATCCTGTACTTGTGATATAGATAGTACTTCAACATATGGTGACCAGTGCGGAAGCGGAAAATGACGACCTGGTCTCGCCTAGATAGCTGGTGACATGCATCATCTTTTATGTGACCTAGGTGTTCGACTTGAATATGGCTTTTATAGTTGTTTTAGCTATTTCATTAGTTGTCTCTATATCGTTTTGTATTTACTATTACGAATAAGCGTGAATGGCAAAGTGGTTAGAGCACTGGCTCCTTGAGACAAAGTTACTTGATTCGAAACCAGATATTGTCACGCTTCAGTCTACTCGGCTGTAAATAGGCACCTAACGTTGCTCTGAATTATGGAAGGCAAACGCTGCAAAGGAGGAAACCAGTCACCTCCGTATAAAACCGAGACCAGGCATTCTGAAGTCTCTAACACGTCACTCAACTTTAGCAGTATCTGCTATATGACTACCTTTTTTACTATTACGGATAACTTCTGAAAATATAAGTAAACACATACACACAAAATGATTCGCGATTGCTGGTGCCGTGACCCAAAGATCAATGCAAACGACACACTAGAAGAAGTATAATCTAAGAGTTTGACTGTTATCGCATTTCTGTTTTTCATATCTGGTTGATGATCTTTTAAATAAAATAATTTTCGAGAACACAGGGACTTTTAT
>JAMPIV010019441.1:0-35000 GCA_024509875.1 Oreohelix idahoensis | reverse complement strand
ACAAGGCAGGTCCTGCTCTAGAAGCCCTCGGGATACGAGAAATAGAGGATAACAGGAACAAAGAACATACATGGTGACGAGAGTTGGAGACAGAACGAGACAGGAATTTCAAAAGAACACAAAAGAACACGACGCTGAATGGCTCTGACAAAGACCGCATAGGGCGCAGGATGGCTTGGCATGTTGTTGTTGAGGGTTTATGCGCCATTGGAAGCCGAAAAGTATTGTGGTTAATGATTAGGCGTTGAGGGGACAGTCAAGAACAAGGGCACTTAACTCTTTGAATCCAGAACAGCGCTCAGAGCGTTGGTCAGATTTGACACCCGTGCCGCAACAACGCTCTGAGCGTTGTTTTTAGTTATCAAGAATAAATAATTACGGTACAGGGTGGAAAATAATTGCGGAGTCAAAGAGACTCAGCGAAACTGCGGAAAAGGCATCGTGCTGGCTGTGGAACAACCGCAACGGGCTATGGAACTCGGGACAGTAATTTGTTTTAAACATAGGGGTTACTTTCACAATTGCTTCAGCTGGCAGAAAATAGTAGTGAATTTGAAAACTGCAACCAAGGTGGAGTGGGTTCCATTCTCTGCACTAGGCAACAGGAGGATGACACTTGGGAGTCATGACCTAAGTAGGCCCGCCCCCCCCCCCCTTTTTTTTACAGTGTAAAGGAGATTAAGGAGCCGAAACACTTGATCGACGGGGGACTGCTTCTGGTGATGAGATTGATGATCAGATGGGACCGAAGACGCAGCAAGAGAGATGAATGCAGTCAGCGACTCATAGCTTGACTGCTTGCGTCAGGGTCAGAGAACTAGAGCTGACCAAGACCCTACTCCACCTCCAAGTGGTGGTCATGGAAACAGGCTGCATCACTGCAGTCTGGCCGAGAGAGTAGGGATCGAAGAGGGAAGGCAAACCCGGTCCCAAAAATGCCATGCTGAAATCGGACGTGTCGGGCCGAAAGGCGCAAATATCGCAGCTGCGCTGTAAACGGCGACACAACGTAACCAACGTCCTTTTCAGGACGAACGTAGAAGAAGAAGAAAAAAAGATTGCCTCCTGTTGTATGGCTCTGTATAGAATTTTCTATCATATCTCTTTCCAGTTCTCTTCTCCATGTGTTAATATATGAAAGAGCTATAAATGAAAGGAATGGCTGAAAGTTTTAACGAGAAATGCTGAACATTTTAAAAGCAATAACCTTCAGATTATATTCCTGTTCATCTCTTGTCATTTAATTTGTCATTGTTTCCTTCACAGATGAACAGACCAATACAAGTCAAACCAGCGGATAGTGAGAGCCGAACAGGTAAATTATTTGTGTCTGCCTCTCTGTCTGTCTGTGTTATGACTG
The DNA here is from genome assembly GCA_024509875.1 of Oreohelix idahoensis. Lineage (NCBI taxonomy): Eukaryota > Metazoa > Mollusca > Gastropoda > Stylommatophora > Oreohelicidae > Oreohelix > Oreohelix idahoensis. The sequence goes on along the minus strand of JAMPIV010019441.1, from coordinate 33,640 downwards.
TCTGACTATATGTTCGCCTGTCTATCTGCCTGACTACATGCCCAGTCTGTCTGTCTGCCTGTTTGTCTCTCTATCTGTCTCTCTATCTGTCTGCCTGTATGCCTATCTGTCTGTATGTCTATATACATATATTGCTGTCTATCTATCTATCTATCTATCTATCTATCTATCTATCTATCTATCTATCTATCTATCTATCTATCTATCTATCTATCTATCTATCTATCTATCTATCTATCTATCTATCTATCTATCTATCTATCTATCATGGAGCCATAATAAACGCCCCAAAATCTCCCTGAAGTTCATATTTGTGTTTTCGCTTCTTCAAGAGGGCCACAATAAAGCCTAGAATTAGTTGTGTTTTATATTTGTGTTTTCGCTCCTTCCAGAGCATCCATCGCGTGTGTTATTTGCGTGGCCCAATTAGTATGCGCGCGCTCTACATCGTGAGTGATTAGGCCTAGCGGCCTATATAAAGAAGTGCGCTGGCCAGCAGAAGCCTTTTTCTTCGTCAGTCGCCTCAAAGAAACCAGAGTCGATCTGAAGATGCCTTGAACACGTGAGTTAATTTAGGTAGAAGGTAGAAGCGAAAACACAAATATAAACTTCAGGGAGAGTGTGGGGCGTTTATTATGGCCCCATCACATATCTATCTATCTATCTATCTATCTATCTATCTATCTATCTATCTATCTATCTATCTATCTATCTATCTATCTATCTATCTGTCTGTCTGTCTGTCTGTCTGTCTGTCTGTCTGTCTGTCTGTCTGTCTGTCTATCTGTCTGTCTATCTGTCTGTCTGTCTGTCTGTCTATATCTACCTATCCAGCTGTCTGTCTATCTATCTACTTATCCAGTTGGGTCTGCCTGCCTCCCTGTATGTCTACCTGTCTGTCTCTCTAAATGTCTCTCTATCTGTCTGTCTATATACATATCCAGCTTTCCTGTCTGTCTGTTTATCTATTTATCTATCTATCTACCTATCCAGCTGTCTACTTTCTATCTATCTACCTATCCAGCTGTCTATCTGTCTTTCTGCCTGCCACCCTGTCTTTTGGCTATCTGTCTTTTTGTCTGTCTTTATGCCTGTCTGTCTTCCGATATATCTATCTATTTATCTATTTATACGTCTGTCTGCCTGTCTGTATGTCTGCCTGGCTGTCTGTCTGCCTGCATGTCTGTCTGCCTGGCTGTCTGCTTGCATACATGTCTGTCTGCCTGGCTGTTTGTCAGTCTGTCTGGCTGGCTGCCAGTATGTCTGGCTTTCTGTCTATTTATCTGTTTGTCTGTTTCTCTATATATCTGTCTGTTTGTCTGTCTGTCGATCTGTTTGTTTATTTGTCTGCTTGCCTACCTTTGTGTCTGTCTATCTGCCTGCCAGTATGTCTGTCTTTCTCTATGTCTGTCTGTCTGTCTGCCTGCCAGTATGTCTGTCTTTCTCTACGTCTGTCTGCCTGCCTATCTATCTATTTGTATATCCTCTATCTACTTCATAATACGGTTCTCTCTGAACTAATTAACTAGGCCACGAACACCAAATTAACCGAATATAGCTGGGTTGTTTTTTTTTTTTTTTTTTTGCTGTATCTTTGGTTTCTTATTTCATTGATTGCTGGACTTCTTTTTTTAAAATAAAATTTTGCCTCGTTTTGGTAAGGCGCGTCCCGTTCAACCTTGTCGGTTATATTAGGGCGCATGTCCAAACTGAACTGGTTATTTGGTTAGCTGAACAAACAGTAAGGAGAATGATAGGAAACTAAAAACATTGACATTGTTGTCAAGGAAACAAAATGTGTATTATTATTTATTGCTAATCTCATATAACTGCATACATATGTTGGAATACAATGAGATAGGGATCCCGTTACACGCCCATTGAGGCATATTGGGAATATGGTGTTAGGCCCATATTTTCTTGACCATCGGCACACTAGGCTGATGTGGTCAGCATCACGCCGGCCGCCTTAACCTTCCCAGAATTGCTCTGGTACCCAATCGGGGCTGGGTCGACCCAGGAGCCGTTTGCGGCCTAAAAAAAATCCCACTTCATCTGGGGATCGACCCATAGACAACTGAGCTAGGAAGCCAGTGCACTAACCACTATGCTATCGCGGCTCCCATACAGTGAGATAATGATACTTTATTTTCTATTAAGAATAGATATGCTTTCCACACGGCCGCTGTCCTGGCAAAATTTTACAAAATTAGGAAAACCTGTGTGATTCCTGTATATACACCAGGGCTGTGGGGTCGGTCATTTTTTAGTGGAGTCAGATCGGTAAATAATGTCCCATCTCCAACTCCGAATTTTACGAGACTTAAGTCGAGGCAAATCCAAGTTTGATCCATGTAAGGGAGGGGGGCGCTTAAAAAGATTTGAAATAACATTTTAAAGTAGTATAACTCATAAAACCACTTTCGTGTTAAAGTACATCCGTTTTTACATAATGTAGGAACATTTCAGTTGCTGCTGATCATAAATAAATTTTTTATCACAATTAGAAATTAGTTGGCACATTTAGAAAAAGCACACAAGAAATGAAAATAAACTATATACACTGTCAATACACTGGCGGGTACCAGATCCCGGAAATCAGATATGCTGACGACACAGTCCTCCTCCTATCGACCAGCCCAGAAGGACTTGAACAATTAATTCTGTCAACCAAAAAACACAGCGAGGCCCAGAATCTATACCTAAACACCAAGAAGACCAAAGTATTGACAACAGACAAAGTAAAGATCAAACCAGAAATTGAAATTGATAACGAAAAACTGGAAAGTGTTAATGAATTTGAATACTTAGGATCAATCATCAACAGCTTTGGCGACTGTGCAGTAGAAATTAAAAGAAGACTTGCAATTGCTTCACATAAACTAATACAGATGAAAAACCTATGGCCAGGCACAAGCAAAGAAACAAAGTTACAACTGATCAGAGCATGTATATTCCCAGTAGCAACATACGGCTGCGAGACTTGGACACTCAATAAAACAGTTGCAAAAAAGGTTACATCATTCGAAATGAAATGCTACAGAAGGATGTTGAGAATACCCTGGACAGAAAAAAAGACCAACAGAGAAGTACTGCACTCACTAAACGTACAGGAACATTGGCTCCTAAATACCATCGCAATAAGGAAGCTGAAATTTTTCGGTCATATAAAAAGACATAACAGTCTGGGAAAAAATAGTGATGGAAGGCATGGTCCCTGGGAAAAGGGGAAGGGGTCGACCTAGACGACGGTGGACCCAGGACATCACAGAGAGTCTGAACTTGTCTTTGGCTGATGCAGGTCGACTTGCCCAGAATCGTGATGCGTTCAGAGCAGCTGTAATGGAGACAACGTTCTGGAAAGAATACGTCACATGATGATGAACACTGTCAATTTTCTCGTCATTGTTAAAATGAAACTATTTTTCCTCATGGTGTTTGGCAAAGCAGTCATTTGTGTGCAGGTGGGGAAGATTTGTTATATTGTATTACTGTATGAACGAATGAATAGTTTAAAATGTAGGCTACGAACGCCACGTATTCATTTATTCACACACATACCATATTTATACATATAACCCTATATAAGTGCATAATTTTATGCCATCTCACTAGTTTAAAAAAAACTGTATTCAGAGAAGTAGTCGGACTTCTAAAAAGATTTTGGCCGACTCCACAACCCCGAAACACACATTGGGGTCCTTGACGGTGCTACGGAGTTCGTGCACTGTGCTGAGATCTTCCTTGTCTGATCTAAGGGAGGAGATCGGAACACTGATGGCGTTGTCCGTATGTAATGAAGATGGTCTTTAAAATCAAAACCAATCCAAGCTTTCGATTGACAGAACGGTTAGAGCGCTGAGTATCGTGGCAAAGATGCTGAATTCGAAACACGGTGGCGTCACGCTGTAGTCTACCCAGCTGTAAATGGGTACCTAACGTTGCTCTTGTGTTTGGGAAGGAAAAGGCAGCGAAGAAGAGAACTGGACACCCCACCTCTCGATGCTGGACCTAGTATAGTGACGTCTCTAACAATTCATACCCCTGCGGCAGTATCTGGTATGGGCCTGCCTTTACCTTTAAACTTTCTTTAGTAGAAATAAGAAACATAAGACACGATGATATGCAAACTGAGATAAAGTAATGAAAGAATTGCTTTACAAAACTGAGTCTCCCGATCAGGCTGAGCGCCAAACTTGAAGAAAAAAAAATGAATTTCTCTTAACATCATCTTTTCATAATCATTATTTTCCATTCATTTTGCTGTACTTTGTACATGCTGATTCTCGGGCAAATTCCTAAATTCCTCGCATGCTTGATGAGGCAAACAAAAAATTAATGTCCAGGCAAACAACTTAATGAGATTAATAAAAAGTCAGTAAACGTTGCGAACGGGAATTTCGTTCAAAAAAGTCTTTTCCATGCCAGGAAGTTTTCGGGTGTAAGGGAGATAAAACGATATAATCACACTGATTTGGTTTGAGTAATGGACCTTGGATCTAAAATTTCATGTTACATGAACCGGTAAAATAGGAAATTATACAGGGCGTTACAACATGAGGAAATCTGATCATCGGAAATGGGTTTCCCAGTCGGACAAATGTTTCAGTCTTTTTATCTTTTTCCAAGCAGCACTGGGAATTGAACCCACACCTCGTCAGTTGCGACTTTCAGCTTTACTCCAGATTTTTTTTTTTTTTTTCCATTTTGCCAGCTTGAGGCCAGTGTTAAAATAACCATTACATTATAAGTCCAAAAATCCGGATGCCAGAAATCTGGGCCGCCCGAGAATCCGGACTTTTTGAAAACGTAAACTTTTCAAAAATTTCTGGGCGTTTGTGTGTGGGAGCGCATGCGTGCGATTGCTACTGATGCACAGCGGCAACAAGCGACAACATGACTGTAAGTGTTCCATTTACAAGCAGTGCATCAGACGCAAGACACGTCGCGGAAATGAATGAATAAATATATTAATTTTGATGAAAAGATTCTTTATTTGTTAATGAATAAACCAACAAAATTTGCCAACTCTTCTCTTCTTTATTCTTCCTTAAATTTGAATTTTAAAAGTACTGCCCGAGAATCCGGAAAATCCGAACCGACCAAATCCCCGAGCAGTCCAAATTTTCTGACTTTTACATTATGTGGCATATATATTACTGTCCTGAACTCCATAACCCGTTGTGCTTGCTCCACAGCCAACAGGGCGCCCTTTCCGCCGTTTGACTGAGCCTCTTAAGTGCCCTTGTTCTTTGACTGTCCTTTCAGATCATCTACCTTCAGTACATAAATAATACACGCATAAAGGTATGTTTCTGGCACTCATACGAAATAAAGAAGTAGACAATTAGACAACAGACAAACAACAGAAATGATAGGCTCACCGGAGAATAGAACCCAGGATCTAGCTGCGGAGGCGAATCGTACTATCCTCCCTGCCAACTAGGCACTAAAAAAATAATGATTCGTGGACAGAGATCATTAGCGCGATTTTCAACTCGTAACACCGGATATGTACCTAGGAGCGACCCAGCCTAATTAATGACGCAATCACTTCTGTTGTTCCCCCTATTATACAGTATAGGTCAGATTACACAAGATACAGGTCAAATTACACAAAAATGGGCCTCACACCATATTCCCAATATGCCTCAATGGGCCTGTAACGGGATCCTTTACCTTACACAAGACAAATACATTAATACCGTGACTAGTAAATAATAAAAAACGATAGTTTCAGTATATTTAGTGTTTTATTCATGTTCTAACATGTTCCAATTACGAAGTACGATATGTGACGTAAAGACGATCAGCCCATTCCTGAATCGTGTAGAAATGAGAAAGAACGCTCAGAATGTTCGTGAACAGAATGATTTGTCAGAATAAAAGATGCAGCCATCACTTTCTTTTTCGCTCCTTATGAAGCATGGAACCCCCCACTGCTGCTAGTTCATTCATTCATAACCCTCCACTCCCAAAGGAGCATAGGCCTTCAACAAACACATGCCAAGTCCTCCTGTCCTGTGCCATCATCTCAAGTTCTTTCCATGTTCTCCTCATCATTTTCACCTCTGTTTCCAACTCTCTTCTCCATGTACTTCTTGGTCTTCCTCTGCCTCTCTTGCCCTGGGGGTTCCAGAACAAGGACTGCCTTGTAATGCTATCAACAGGTTTCCTCAGTGTGTGTCCTATCCATCGCCATCGTCTTCTTCTCATCTCTTGTTCCACTGGCACTTGTCTAGTTCTTGTCATCAGTTCCACGTTGGTAACCTTGTCATACCATTTTAATCCCTCTATTCTACGCAAGCACCCATTTATGAAAGTCTGTAGCTTTTTGGTTGTTGTCTTTGTTGTTCTCCATGTCTCAGAGCCATACAATAGGACTGACTTCACATTTGAGTTGAAGATTCTTATTTTCGTGTGGTATCCGATTTCTCTTGATCTCCATATATTTCCCAATGCAATGAAAGCTCCTCTTGCCTTTTGTATTCTTATTTTGATATCGCTGTCTGTCCCTCCAACTTTGTCTATATTACTGCCAAGATATGTGTATGATTCTACATCTTGAATTGGTGTTTCTTCAAGTTCAACCCTGTTATCATTACCTGCATTTATTCTCATTATTTTTGTCTTTTCCCTGTGTATTTTCAGACCCAATTGCTGTGACCTCTCATCGAGTGTTTTCAATTTGTCCTGCATCTGATTACGGTTATGGGACAGAAGAGCCAAGTCATCAGCAAAATCCAGATCATCCAACTGCTTAGTCAGAGTCCACTGGATTCCATTTCTGTTGTGTGTTGTCGATGATCTCATAACCCAATCTATTGCCAGCAAGAAAAGAAATGGAGACAAGAGGCATCCCTGTCGCACTCCTGTTCTTATCCCAAACGGTTCTGTAAGCTGTCCTTCGTGAAGAACTCTGCATGTCATGTCTTCATATGTTTTCTTTATTAAATTAATGATCTTCAGGGGAACTCCATAATGCCTCATCAATTTCCAAAGTGATTCTCTGTCTACACTGTCAAATGCCTTTTCGTAGTCCACAAATCCGATGTATAGTGGTGAATTCCATTCCAGACTTTGTTCAACTATTATTCTCAAAGTGGCTATCTGGTCTGTACATGATCTGTTTTGTCGAAAACCTGCTTGTTCATCTCTCAGTTTCTTGTCTATGGACTCTTTTAATCTCTCAAGGATAATCCTGTTTAACACTTTTCCTGGCACTGATAGTAACACCTCTTCATTTGCTCTTGTATATTGCTGAGCAGTTTCCCATTCTTGTCTTTTATGAGGCAACTTGTTTGCTTGTATTTCCCTGTTAGCTTCTTTGTGCTGCTATACAGTTCTCTCATATTTCCTTTGGCTGCAGCATCTTCTGCCTCTCTTGCCAACTCCTCAATATACTTCCTCTTGTCTCTTTTGATACTTCTTTTTACTTCTTTGTTTGCTTCTGTGTACACTTCTTGAGCCTTGGCTTTGGAGCTTCTAGTTTTGCTTGTGTTTAACTCTGCTTTCTTGTTTTTTCTGTCTTTTATCTTTATTGATGGTTTCTGTTGTTATCCATGCTTTTTGTTGTCTTTCCCTTTTCCCCAGTATTTCTTCACATGTCTCCTTCCATACTGTTTTGATCTGCTGCCAATAGTCTTCTGTATTCTCTACATCTTCCAGCCGTTGGAGCACTTGGAATTTGTTGGATACTGTGACCGCAAATTTGTCTCTTGTTTCTTGATTTCTTAGCTGTCCTACATTAAACTGTTGTCTATAGTTTTGCATTGTTGCATATCTCTTGAGTTTCATTTTTACTTTGGCTATCAGAAGATGGTGATCTGATGCCACATCTGCTCCTCTATATACCTTTACATCCTGCAATGATGATCTAAACTTCTTGTTTATGCATATATGATCAATCTGATTTTTCTGTTCTATGGTCTGGTGATATCCATGTTGCCTTGTGTATTCTCTTATGTGGAAACATGCTTCCTCCTATAGCCAGTTGATATGAAGCACAGAAGTTTGCGAATAGCTCTCCATTTTCATTCATTACTCCTAGCCCATGTTTTCCCATGACTTCTTCGAATCCAGTGTTGACTGTACCTATCTTTGCATTCATGTCACCCATCAAAATTGTGATGTCTCTTCTTTTTACTTTATCCATATTTTCCTGTAGTTTAGTATAAAATGCTTCTTTCACAGACTCTTCTTTGTCATTAGTTGGTGCATAACATTGGATGACATTTACATGAATTTTCTTTTTAGCTGTTTTGAAAGAAGCTGTTATTATTCTGGGTCCAACAGCTTCCCATTCAATTAGTGCTTTCTGTGCTTCTTTAGATAACATAAGAGCTACCCCTTCACTGTGGTGTGAACTTTCGTCTTCATGTCCTGAGGACAGCACCAATTCACCTGTGATGAGTTTCTTCCTGTCTACCCCCTTCCACTTTGTTTCACACATTCCCAGAACCTCGATTTTGTATTCCCTCATTTCTGCTGCTACTTGCGCCACTTTCCCTTGTTCGTTTAATGTCCGAACATTCCAGGTGCCAAATCTGGAAGTTCTCCTAGAAGAAAGAAGGTTAGTCAGCAACACAGACTCCTTTCGGCTTTCTCTGTGTTGCATCATACGCCTCCCCGCGAGAGGACCTTCCCCTGTCTTGGATGGCTGTGTTTTATTTTCTTTATTTGACGTGTCCATATTTGTTGAAGTTTTTTGTGGTTTAAATTTTTTTACAGGATGGTGTAACCGGCCCCATGCCCAACCCTCCTTAGTCGCCTTTTACGACATGCTTGGTAGGGGACAGTGTTACTATTCTTTGCTCCCCTTTCGGGCCCCGGTAACACACGGGTGACTGCTGCTAGTACCCTTGCCAAAAGCCTGTACACAGCATTCACATGCACTTGTAGCGGTGGGTTTTTTTTTTGAAGCAATTTGTTTTACATGATGAAGTTGCCAGCCTCGTATCAGTCGCTTTCTACAGCGTGCCTCGCAGAGTAATAGTCCTATTTTTCATTCGTCTCATCAGAGAAACCCAGGAACATGAGACAAAAGATGCAGTGCAGCGGAGTAAACAACCTTAGATCTGCAGATGACACAATCTTGTTAGCTGAAAGTCAACAGGAACTGCATGAACTAATGAAGCCAGTAAATGTTTATTTCCCACTGAGTGCCTGATCATACCTTTGTGTGTTGTTTGTTTATTTATTTACTGTTTACAGGCCTCGGGTTTCCCCTCCTTATATGTTTATACATAAGTCATGAATATGGATTAGACATTAACACTGACAATCCAAAATATGATCATTCAAATTAGATGATAAGCCATGGTTTGACAAACAATTAAATTGGAAGATGCTGGAAAAAACGTAACAGTTTCTCATATCTTCGACACATAATATATGTCTGTCAGTGTCTTGTCACATCTCTTAAGCACTAATATCTCCAGCTTTTTCTTTAACTTACATTAACTTCAATTTGGAGCTATCAAGTCCCAATTCAGGTTTGAGTCGTTTATCCTCTTCTGAATGCTTCCATACCCCGTACCACAATCAACCATTCATTAGGAATCCGAGCGTTAAATTCATCTTTCAGCCATAGGAAGAAATAAATGCCGATAACGTCAAAATAAATAAGAATGGAATTATCTCAAGGCACAAGCAATCTTGTGTTCTTAAACAGTTGAAAAGTGTCTTGTATCTGCCGAGCTTTTGTAATATCTTGGTCGCTTCTTAAATGAACTATCAGGCTTAAAAGGTAGTAATAAGCGCTGATGGCGAAAATGACAGACATGCAGACTGACTGATAAACAAACTTAGAGCAGATATAACAGACTTGGTTAAGACAGAATAAGATTAAGAGGTTGCACAAATGTTAATCAGGGGCGAACTTAAATTATTTGGCACATTGGGTGGAACCTTCCTTTGGCACCTGGGGTGGAACCTTCCTCTGGCACACCATAAAACACAATGAAAATATAATATGCCTGCAAGTAGATTTTTTAACAGCACAGTACACTCATAATAGTGTCCGATGGCACCCCCTTCTGGTTGTCACCAGTTGCGGACTCTTGCACCTCCCTTAGTACTGGATTTACATCTTGCAGTGTATAGGCTTTCATAAATGGGTGTTCTCCGAATCTTTGGCCGAATACCATCACCAATCAAGAACTACTTACTTGGAGCAACCAAGAGGACATGCACACCATCACAACTGGCAGAAGCTGGAGTTGGGTTGGTCACATCCTCAGAAGAGACCCTGATGCCATCACAAGAGCAGCTATGCTAAGGACCCCAGAAGGAAAGGGAAAGAGAGACCGACCAAAAACAATTTGGCAGAGAATTGTGGAGGCCAAGATGCAAAGAATTAACCAGAGCTGGAGCACTGCACAAAGGATGGTCGGAGACCGAACAAAGTGGCAGCAGTATTTTGCTGTCCTACAATACGCCACCAGGCGTGATGGCCACTGACAGGTTTGGCAGTCGGTGGCTAATGATCGAAGAGAAGAAGATAAATGGGTGCTAGCATAGAATAGAAGGATCGAAGTAGTATTACAAAATCACTAATGTGGAACTGATGACAATGACCAGCCAGGTGCCAGTGGAACAAGAGATGAGAAAACGCTGGCGATGAACAGGACACAAACTGAGAAAACATGTTGATAGCATTACAGGACAATCCTTGTTCTGGGCTCCCCAGGACAAAAAATGCAGAGGTAAATAGAAAATTACATGGAAAAGAGAACTGGAGAGATAAATGAAAATGATCTGGGATTTCCGAGGTCAAACCCTGGCATCCTGACGCTCCAGTCTACCTAGCTGTAAATGGGTACCTGACTCTCTTCCTGAGTTAGAGAAGGCAAAAGCAGCGAGGAGTTGTTGGATTATTTCTATATTACAGGAAAGTTATACTAATATAAGACATCCCGCGTCACATAAAACTGGACCCTAGTCCAATCCCCCACGCACATAGCGAAAGTCACTAGGCATTTACTTTTCAGCACATTGCACCCCTCACGACAATGTCTAAGCAACATGGGGCACATTATTAGTGACCTTTGCTTTTCTCTAACCACAAACGCTAGTCACTGAGATCCAAAAGTCCCCAGGTCGCGACCGTACAATATTGAGGCCAGAGATGGCGCATAATACCACTCTTAGTGGTGTTCACTCTGACCCGTCCTCGAGCTTCTGTCACGCTGTAACCTTTGCTCCCCGACAATCCAATGCCCCCACTCAGGTCAAGTGATTTGTACTCCAAATGACTTTATGGTAGATCAAGATTTGACCCATCCTCCTGTCTACTTCACCCTAAACCCTGTAGAAACCGCAAGATTTAAAACAATTATCCACCTGATTTTCTATGCACAGATGATCAAGCATTTGTTTATCCACACAGACGTTATAACAGATCAAGATTTGTTGTCCAGTGATTTTATGATAGACCATGATTTGTTACACACTGACTTTATGACAGGTCAAGATTTGTTATCCACTGACTTCATGACAGGTCAAGATTTGTTATCCACTGACTTTATGATGGTATGACCCCCCACCATGATTTACCCCTAAACTACCCTGACGTAATTGAGATAACGGCTCAAGATACATTGTTATACATTGACCTTCACCGAAAGGTCCATACCCTTGTCTATACCCACCCACCCCTGACTTAATGACAAAACAGAGAGACATCCCCTCAAGATTTGTTATCCACTGACTTAATGAGAGGTCAAGATTTGTTAGCCACTGGAGAACATACAGAATGTGCAGAATAGTCAAGAAAATATCACACGTAACTAGTATCCCTATGCATCAATTAATAGACCAGTTGAAAGTCTCAACGCGAGACAGATTGTTAATTAACACTCACTTAATGCACAGAAGGTATGTCACGAGTAAGACAGGATGTTAATGTACAAAGAGGGGGGGGAGACTTCACAATAGGCCTAGACAGGTGGGGAGGGGGATGTTATCCACTTGACTTAATGGACAGATCAGAAAGGGGGGGGGTATTAAAGATATCCACTGATGACTGACAGATCATGGCATTTTTATCCACTGACTCAATGATTAACAAGATCACAAAGCTTTAGGATAGATCATACAAACCAACTTGACAGCAGTCATCATCTTAGCGGACAGAAGAATCGGTTCACGAACGAGACATTTGCGACTGTACGCTAAAGTGTTCAACGGAATTTAAATACATTAGACATACTCGAAAACATGAGCATGACAAAAAACTAAGGCGCAAGACCGACTGTCGAATCATCTATCGAATTTCGTTGAAGTTCATTATCAGTGGCGTCTCGCAAGTTAGTGTGCCATCGAAGGGGCAAGAGAGCGTTGAGCCTATTGGGCGGCACTGCCTTTGACGGCAGAGTAATGACAATGTTCTGAAAGAGGCCAATGCGCGAAGGACGCTTATTCCTTATGTTTGAAGGAAGCAATTCACTTTCTTAAACAAGTTATTAGAAGAAGAAGATAACTGGAGTTTATCTTGACAACAGGAAAGAGTCCGTGAAAAAAGAGACAAGGGAAAGACAAAGAGAAAAGTTATTGGACAAGTTGACGACATGGTATGGAAAGAAGCACCCGACAGAATTGATAACAAGTACAGGATAAAGGAGGTTGTGGAGATACAGATCGTCTACGCCCCCAGGCATGGTATTTGATTAAGAAGAAACCTCATGTTTAAAACTAGGAATGTTTTCTTGTGGTCATTGAGATACAAATTATGGATTTTCTGTTCATTCTTAGATTTTTTGCTACGCTTGTTTTCTTATTGTTTTTGGTGACACAATCACTCAGCGCAGAAATGTAAATCCGATTGATTGGAGTGTTTGCATTCGCTCTTAAAATGTGTTTCTTCCCCATTTTTCTTTAGTTCTCTCTATCTCCTTGAGAATTTTGCCTCCTTGTGGCGTAGCACGATCCCTTCAACCTAGACCTTCAGTTATATCAGAGCGTAATTAGACATTCCAAAAAAAAGTGAAATCTGATTACTGAAGTACAATACTAAGCTCTGAAAAGGACAACATTATCTATCTGCGTATGGTGAAACCATGAAAAGAACTGTTAGCATGATGAAACCCTGAAACGACTATTATTATGATGAAACCCTGAAAAGGACTGCTAGCATGATGTCACATAATATTGGGTCGATCCCTTGTCCTCTCCGGCAGTATTTAGTTGCATTTTTGTGTGTGTACTAAATTACTTGCAACCTTCGTGGTCGCCCATTTCTTTCTCTGCTATCAAGCAGATATTAGCTATTTTCTTATCAATTTTACACTCCCGTCAGTGATAACTGATCATGTTTGCGTTGCGCTTCTCGGCTTTGCTAAGATTAAGACGCAGGTAAAACCAAGATGGGCCCGGTCAATTTTCGTATAGTGACCGCGTGTCATGTTTACCTAGGAGTGCCCCGCGATAAATTATCGACCTGTCGGCATGCACTCGGCGGAAACGAATGACATAATCATGTCCTGTACACCTTGTTACAAAGACATTACTTTGTATGAAAGTAAGATGTTGTATTTGAGAAAACATTGCCGAGAGAAGATCGGATGTTTTCATTCCATATTTGGGAATTTGCAGTAACGCGCATAAATTTCCATGTGGAAATAATTTGAATTACCCCACAAAACACTCACGTTTTGAAACTATTGGTGGGGGTTCGAAATTTAGGAATAACCAAATTTCTGATTCGACCCTGCCTAAATCGTAACAAAGTAGACAAGTGCAATATAACCTGACACTTTAACCAATTTAGAACACTGAGAAAATCTGCCTCGCGCCAAGAAGACAACCAGACCTTGCCAGAGTAAAGACTAAAATCAGCTTTCATTTATCGGACCGGACCCAAGTATGAGCGTCTTGAGGACTTAGAGCCCAGGAAAACTCTAATATTTTAACACGGAAAACCGGAATCTGAGGGAACTGAAACACAAGTCAAAGTGGGAAATTATTGCTAAAGTAACAACGCCCCAGACCAAGTGTAAGAGGCCTCTACAAGTGCCTTTATTTCTCTGAGCCAGCAGTCTGCGAGCCTAAAAGATTGGCATAAGTTGTACATTTTGAATTCTATTTTATTTTCACTATTAACATGTGAACTAAAACGTATATATTGACATGTGAATATTAACATACCAACGGGCTGATCACCCGTTTGCCAGTCACTTTGATTACGGAAACAACAGCAAACGGATTGATTTGTCGTTGCCCTAAAGACGCCATTAGGCGTGATGGGAACAACGGCAAAGAAAATCTATTCGCTGTTGCCCTTAAGACGCCACTAGGCGTAATGGCCACTGACTGCTTTGCCGGTCGTTGGCTAAGGACGGAAGAAGAAGAAGAAGAATATTAACATGTGAAAATTGCTAGTGGATGTCCAAGTCATTTGAGGCTGGCTGAGTGTGATAAATGAGCGCAAAGGCCTTATTGCTCTATCTTTTCCTACATCTTTCGTATTGTATTTTCTCCGACATTTGCTCTTTCATCCCACATTTGCGATCCCACATTTGCATTTTCATCGTTGTGATTACTCGCGACCGGTATCTAGAGAACCACATTTGTTCTTTCATCGGGGGAAATAAAGTCCTTTGATTGAGTCCCCATACCTGACATTATCGTTTGAAGCCCACATTGCATCGTGATAAATCTGGTGAAAACACATCTGGTCATCCCAATCAGACATCTGGGCATGCTGTAATTTCTGTGGACCATTGTTATGTTTGCGGCTAGCGACGGGTCACCACATTGGACGCCCAGATTGGCCAGGTGAAAACGTCTCATGCTGTAATGGTGTTATCTTTGGTCGGCCGCTGTTCAAACAAGCGTTGGGTTACCACATTGGACGCCCAGCTTTGCCAGGTGAACCATAAACAATCAGAGAGTAAGGTGACAGCAATTTGACAGCACTTTTGCATTAGCCCGCCAATTATCTCCATACCTGTTTGTCAAACCACACCCACGTTTGGACTGACAGGGGACAAGAGCGATCCTGTGAATGAGTGACCAGAGGGGCTATTAAGGATTGGTTGGTATGGGCGGAGCTGGATGTCAGGGATCCAAGAAACCCACATTGGACTTCCAGAAATATAATCTACCGCGTAGCTTGTTAGAGGAAGGAGTCCCGTTTTTACAATGTGAGGAAGAGATTAAAGCCAAAAACGCCTAGCCTAAATACACGTGTTTATTCAGAGTGGATATAATTCAGTTCTGTGATGAATTGTGTTCTTAAAGGATTTTGCGAAGGGAAAAGAAGGTTAGTAGATCTTATACAGATTATTAATACATTTTCTTAATTTTTGTTTATTTTAACCTCACAGCTAAAATGTGCGAAAGATAGAGTTTCAAATAATTCTTTGCATAACTGATTAATAAAATCAGAAGATTTTCCTAGAAGATGATAGGATGATAGGAGGTAATTAATAGTTCATACTTCACCTTCATCATCATCACAGTCTCCCATGCGCACACACTCTCATGCACAAGATATTTAACATCATTAGAATTGAACTCAGAGAGAGATCAATAATGAGCAGTAGTATAAATGAAAGTCAACCAGTGATGTTAAATGTGAAAAACTTACGAAGACTTTTGTGTGTCTTCAGTTCATCAGAAGTCTGAGTCTACACGCAACGTGTCTGACGTCTAACCAGAAATAAGTTATCAAAAACGAACATTTGGCTAGCAGAATTCGCCATAGGACATCTTTCATTCCTCAATTAAAAAGGAATATTGTCTCACCCACAAGTCAGAAGGTGGACGCAGCATTTTTCGTCACCATATACTGCTGGCTCACAAGTTCAATACATCGTTATCACAAGTTCAATACAGAGTCATCATAAATTCAAATCACTCGAAAGATCATTATTATCTGAAGTCAAGCAAACAGAGCTCAAAAGAGGAATCGCATATTTATACCAAGTACAACACACTCTTAAGCGCATTCTATGAAGCAGACTCTAAAATATATTTTATGAATCACGACTACATACGCAAGATTATGAGTCTACATATCACTACCCATTCGTGAAGATATCCAGTCTGGCCAGTACACTCGGGAGATTAGACAACAGACCTTTTGTTCATATGACAGTGATAAGGTGTTGTTTTACTTCTGTGTTGTTGTAATACAGTTCACCCTATCTTCGGACACCCGAATCAAGGTAGACACCGACAGATGGTGAAGGTGATGAAGAGGTAGGATGTCTCTGGTCTGGTTTGCGTGGGTGGTGTGTTGACATTAGGTGGGCAGAACGTAGATGGATGTCCACACCGGACCACAGTACAAGTTACAGCAATGTCACACAGACTTACGATGATGAGTCAATAAAGAAACAGCTAGTAACGTTTTCCCCCATTTATTATAGTCACAGCAACAAGACGTAGACAAATCCATGTAAGCATGACACAGGAACATGGTGGATATGAAGACAGTTCACTACAGTTGCATGTACATAAGTTCCAATAAATATATGATTATCAAAGTGTTTGCAGACTCCAATTTATCTCTCATTCCACAACTAGCAGAAAAAAACCCCGCATTACAGAACGGGTAAATAACTGTATAAATATCCAACAGTTTCATTCTGACTCTTCTGACCCCAAACATGGCGGGCGACGAAATTAGCATAGTCCATCCCTCTAATCGGACGTATCGAAGATAGGCTGTCTTTTCGAAGATAGTCTTATATAACTCCCTCGTACCTCAGGCGAGTTTTCATTTTCAAAGTTATAATAGCAGTAACTGGTAACTCATCTGGTCTTCCACTCCAGATAGTTATATATTAGGCCTCTATAAAACAGTAAACATTGTGGATTCCTCATCTGCAGACATAAGCGTCTAAGTTCAAAGATATACCGCTAATCATGCTGGTTTTAGAATAATATCTATTCTCCTGGGTCTCTGTGTGTAAATCTAAACCTAACAGTCTTAGATGGCTCCAACGAGCATAACAAGTAGAATACTCTGCCTTCCAACCATTCGTGAGCTCTCGTCACCGGTTGACTCAAAATATGATCCTTACAAAGGAAGTGTGAAAGTTTTCGTTTTTTACCTTGCTTTGAATTCCTATCACAACTTAGAAGCAACTGTCGTCTTCCTGACGTACAGAAATAACACAGGGGACTTTAAATAACAGTGGAAGAGTTTCCATCCCCAGAGGCAATGCAGAGACGTAACCAGACATTTCGTCTGACAGACCCAGTTCAACAAAAAACGGCCTCCCGCACAGGAAATCTTCTTCAAGCCCTCTCTAGTTCGGGCATGCGCTGTTCGCATCACCTCTGACCTCAGCAGTCAGCTGGTATAACCTTTTAGAGGAGTAACTACATATTTACTTTGTAAACAACATTGGGACAGATCCTCCCAATGCAGCAAACAATCAAATGGTAGAGCAATCATCATAGCTCAGTGCTAAGCTATATTAGTGAGACATTAGCTGAAGAGTTACAGTGTAAGCGTACTCACCATTTTTGGTAACACGTACATCATATTAAATATTTCAATCACACTCATTTCGCTTTGGACCAGTTCCATACATAAATTTAAGATCTAACCTTACTTAAATTAACAGGAATTTGTACCATCTATCTCATGCTGTGTTTTGCGTGAATCGTCTTTCACCATCATCACCAGTTCTACAAGACAGCTTACTTACCCCTAATAAGTGCTGGATATTGCATACCATAAAACCCAATAAAGGACGTTTGATCATTACTAGGCATTGTACGAAGGATGTCCACACGTGCTAAGTTCGGTGTTACATAAATTCCATTGTTGCCTACAAGGGAAAACATCTTATCATACTCAGGTGAGGTTGGGGCTGACTTCTTTTACGGTATCTAAGGGACAGATAGCTAAGATCTGTAGGGAAACAGAACTTCTTTCCATAATTAATTAGAAAACACTCGTCTAGTGGAAAAAGCATTCGCATTCCTGTATCCATTCTATGTGCCAGTCATCGCAATAGAACTTTATACTTTCTTAACGAGCCAATTTCTTCTAGAAACTGACCTTATACCTCAATGCGTCTTCATAGAGACTTATTCCTGGCTAAAAACTTTCCTGTCGTATTTGCCCCAGTCACAACACCACACAAACACAGAGAAATAATTATGATTATCATGAACCACCACTGCAAAACTAGGCAAAAACTTGTAGACTGCTTTTATTCCAGAGGTTACTTATAAAGAACCAAAACGCAGAAGGTAGTACCTCAAGCGTTCTCCATATGGAGCAGTGGTATGGTGAGTAGACTGAAAACTAGAAATGATGTACATACAACTTGTAATAATATTCAACCTGTTTCAACCAATGTAAATTGTAAAACATAGATTCACAAACAAAACTGTAATGAAAGTTTACAAACCTTTTCATCAATACCCGTTATAAATGTCAAACCAATTCCTTCTATCTTCTTTGATCATTAGCAACCGACCGTGCAAAAAGCAGTCAGAGGCCTACACGCACTGTATGGCGTAACAACTTGTGATGCCCAACAACAAATTGATTCCACCTTCGCTCGGTTGTGGTGGCCATCCTTCTAAAAAAAAACATGTGCCCCAACTCTGGTTCAATCACTTTGTGTCAATCTCAACCCTCGCACAGTCCTCCGTCCAAGTTAATTTATTTGAAATGTAAACACAATTCAAACAATAAAAGTTAACAAATTTACAACTAAAGTGTAAATATAAAACAATTTCATATTTAAAATGTAAAGATAAACATTTTCGCCCACTGGACATAATATTAAAAACTGGAGACGAGGGTAAACGTTCTGAGATAGATGGGATGGATTGTAATGAAAATTCAGTCGAGGGGCACATAAGTATCTGTGTTCGGGAAACGCCAATAAAAACTCAGAAGGGTATTAGGTTTCTCTTCTTTTGCACATACTGATTTGGTGGTACAAACAGTTGAAGGTACTATTTTCTGGAAAAAAGTGAGGGTAATAAGTGGCATGAAGTCGACGCTAGACGCCAAAATCAAAAAAAATTACACAAAAACAACAAATGCGGGACCAAAACATTGCAGTTATCACAAACAACATTCAAAAATGTAAACAAACTGCAACATCTTAATACAAAAAAAAAAAAAAACAAAAAAAAAAAAACACAAATATACTTGCAACAAACAAAAAAACAAATAACACCAGACGGTAAAAGTCACAAAACATAAAAAAAAAATACATAAAGAACAAAAAAAATAAAACAAACACAACAAAAGGGTTAGGTCAAACAACACAAAAAAAAAAAAAACAACAAACAACAATAGCGCCACACCACACACACCAAACAAACAGACAACACCAAAACATTACAACAAAAACCAATCCTCAAAAAACACACACCCCACAACCCCCATCGCAACACCACACACAAACACCCCGAGAAGAGACTTTTATAGCGATATAAATGCACACGTTGTGGCTGAGTGCAACCACTTCCTATTCTTTTTTATGTTTTCTTTGCCCGGGGGCCACATCATGGCTGGTTAATGTTTTGAGCTTTCCATGCCAAGGGACGGGGCACCACAGAGTTATTTCACCCCTAGCTATCCCCCCCCCTAACCTCTCAACACTTTCTGCCCACATTATTTCATTTAGTCCGATTTTGTACATTAACTTTAATTTGTGTTTTCCTCCTAGTCAATTAAGGTCAATTTTTTTCTTACGACCTAACCTAGTGCCCCCAACAATATGTTTTTTTTTTAACCATTCCATTAACAGTTATGCGGTTGATTACGCCTTGAAGAAACACTCCTTTTTTCAAACGCCTCTCCAAACACCCATCAGTCACAAAACCCCAAATCCCTAACTCCTCGGGGGTTTGCACTAGAAGACCCCTGGGGGGCCAGGCTTGCCAAGGGGTAAAAAAAAAAAAAAAAAAATTCTAGACCAACTCCCAGGATGGGGGGTGGATTTATAAACACCAGATAATTAGGTACCAAGGGTTTTAATTTTTTACTTCCTCCCCCACCCCCATAGTCCCTAATGCCACCTTTATATTATAAATAGTGGGGGGGGGATCTTCCCCCCCCCCCTACCCCTTATTGTGAAAGTACTGTGCCATTCCTAGCAGTCCATTTGGCCTTTAATGGTCCGGGTAAAACTAATCGATCATTAATTATCATTCCTAATTCTTTTACCTGGCTATACATGGACCACTTTAACACCAACCGCTGAAGTTGAAATCCCAATCTTCCCCCACCCCCGCTTACCCAACATGCCCCTCCAAAGCCTGAAAAGTGCAAAGAGTACAACGGAACCATGCAGGCCTTATTTACACAGACCTTATTGTTTTTCAGATAATTTCGAGAGTCATTCCTTTTACTCTAGAAGCTTTGTCCTAAACCAAATCTCGCCTCTCATGTTGAAAGGACCAATTGCCAAAAAAAATAAGTTAATGCATCAACTGATTAACAGTCCTTTATTATTTTGCTGGTTTTATTGGATTGATGAAGGTTTGAGTGGGGGGGAGGGGGGGTGGCCGAATACATCCTGTGATTTTTTTGAGGATCAGTTTTTTATAGATGACATATGTTTTGTAATAATATACCCATAACAATATCCCGTTTGTCTGCCAAATAAAAATCATGGCGCATAAAATCCCCCTGATATAAAAAAATACAGGATCCGATGGAAACAGGTGAAAATAACCTTGACCTAGGGTAAAAAATGTGCCCCCTCAACCCACCAGGTATCCACCACATACTGCAGATATATTTTTTCCCCTCCTTAAATATCTTGAACCAAGAAGAGAAAGAAACAAATGAAGTTATTAGTTGGTACCGTACTATCCTCAATTCCTGCCAAGAACAAAGACAAGAAGCAGGATACCCCAAATAAAAACAAAATCCCCCTACAGACCAATTCAAATACATCCCAAACCTACGAGCTCCAGATATGGTTAGGTTCTGGTAAAGAAGATGAGACGTCCCCTAAAGGACCTTAGAACAATGCGTCCATAGAAGCATCACACCGCCCGATCTAGCACTTTGCTCCGATTCTCAACCTGGAAGAATTTAACACAAAGGAGAATCTCAGCACAGTGCACGAACCTCCCCTCAAACTCCGACTTAAAAATGTGAACCCACCCATACATAAATTCCTTTTGTCGATTTCTTTAAAATATTCATTATTGGTATTTGTTTTCCCGCCTTGCATAAAACACTAACACAAAATACGCCCCCCAAACACCCCCCTAAATTAAAGGTGTGGGGTGGTTCTGGGTGTGACCCTTTGGGGGCGAAAACTCAAGATTCTAAAAGCAACTCTTCATTTTCACCCAAACAAAACTTGGAAAAAAGAACGACCGGCGCCCATCTGTTCCTACCCCCCCCCCAAAAGAACCCGACGAGGCGATATAGAGGAGAGGAAGTATCGAGTTGGTATAATATTACATAGAGACCCAAAGGGGAGAGAGTTGGGGTGGTCCTGCAGGTTGGTGCCCCATGGCCCCCGCAAGTCGAAAGGGAGACTAGAAAGAGGAGAAGGATCCTTGACTCTTTGCACCCATTCAGGAAGCTAGACAGAGACTCAGCAGAGTTGTCCGTCAGATCCACAGGGGGGGGGTCGTGAAGGTGAACTTTCCTAGTCGAGGGTGAATTGTCGGGAAACTTAGACCAGAAGAAAAAAACAAGACCCAACCACCCGAGAGAAAATGGTTTTCCCCAAAAAAGGAAAAAAACAAAATGCATCACCTAAAAAGCTATGAGTTATTTCGGGGAGACAAATAAAAACGACCACAGTAAGCTTATACTTTCAAAATCCGTTCTAGTCCAATTCCCATTGAGACGTATTTATGTCGCGTTTGCGATGTAGCTGTTTTTTTAGTTTGATCCCCAACCCCCCCCCCCCCCCCCACCCTTTAATAAGGTGGGAAATTTTTTTTTTTTTTTTTTTTTTTTTTTTATTTTTTTATTTCCCCCCCCCCCCCCCCCTTTTCGTTTTATTCTATTTCTAAGCTATATTATTTTGGTTTACAATCCACCCTATCCAAAATGCCTTTAATAAACATATTATATAAATAGGTCCCGATACATGTTACCCCCCCCCCCCACGGGGTTTTAAAACAATTCAACATCAGATGTCGATAATTCTATCCTCCTTTTCATCCTACCCCAAAGTAAAAAAAAAATGAGGAACCCCCTATATTATACTTTTCTTTTATCAATTACTATTCAAAACAGAAACCTAAAAATAACACCAAAACTATTGTGGCACCCACCCATCCAACTTCAAACCACAAATCCCCTATCCCCTCCCCACTTGGCGGCCTCAGTACAAACCATGGGTGATACCATCCGACAAAAACCCAAACTTCATCCAAATAAAATTTGGTGGTACAAAACTCATCCACAAAGCCAGTACCCGGCAGTTGATAATTAACCACCACTTCTTTATCTCCAAACAGAAAGAAAGGTCAGCTATTTTGGTGTTGTACCGAAGAAATAAAAGCCCCCCCCGAACTAAAGTAGAGAATGGTCCCGCAAAATCATGAAACTAACCGCCGAAAGAAAGGGTTTTTTTGTTTGATTACTGCCCGTCCCCCCCCCAAAAGACCCCCCCATCACGATCCATGTGACGCGCACTGTAGTTCCTGCAGAGATGAACTATTTTCCTGGAAACTAACCCCCGCAGTGAAACGTGGCAAGGAAGCCACTGTGTACAGCAAAAGCATGTGCTCCACTAAATCACCCAAACCCTACTCCCCACCCCAAATAAAAATAAATCAAGAATTGCCCCCCACCAGCGACCCATTGACCCTGAGTGTGGGTCCTGTCAAATTATATATCCAGATGACATCACCCACCCTTCCAAACAAGCCACCCACCCCTTCCGCCCCCATCCCCTACAACACTTACTGGAATTTTTGTTCTTGTTAACTCCACCACAAATGTAACGCCTTAAACTTTTTACACATGTTGTTTACCAATGATGTGTGTTTGTTTGTGGAGTGTGACCATGTGTGGTGTACCGCAAGAACCTCTCAATCCTTCAAGCAGCAACCGTCTTATTCCTCCCCTCCATACAAAACTCCTAACCTCCCCCCCCCCCAACCCTTCCACCTCTGCCTTTCCTTCCCCCCCTAAACCAGTACCCCTGAGTGCATCAATGGCCTGTGACTACCTTGAATAAAAGTTTGACAGGGATACTCCTAATAATCTAGTCAGGTCCCCCTGCTTACCAACCCTCGATGCCTCATTGTCCCCTGACCCCCCCCTTAACTACCCCCCCCACCCTCCCGCCACCCCCTCAACAAAACAGACCCCATCATGTCCCCATGATCCCTAAATCCTATGTGTCGTCATTGTGCATGATGTGTCCCCTGTCACAGCTGGTGTCCCCCCACACTCCCCAATCACTGTTAAGCACCCCCCCCCCCCACTGTCGTACGGTGGGCCTTATTGGCGAGGTACCCCCATACCCAGTTGCTCAAAGAGCCCCCTCCACACCCCTTGGTCACCACCCCCATCTCATTAACCTCCGGTTCTTACACCCAGCCTCCCCAATGTACCACCTATCCTCCCCCTTCCATCCCCTACCCCAACCCTTTCCCCCACGACCCCGTCTACCCCCACCTCTCCCGCATCCGCCACCACCCCCCTCACGTGGGTATCAACCTCCCTCCATCCCCCAGTCCAAGCCACTATACCACCTCCCCAACTGTTACCCGTCCCCTGCATACGCTCCCCGTCCCACCTCTGTGCCGGCGGTCGGACTGTACGTGTCAAGCATGAAAGTGTCCATTTACACCAACACCAAAAGACCACTCGAAAGTTCATATTAAATCCGTCTCATCATTATTCAGCGAAGTCTACTGTAGTCTGACGCCTAGGCAGTTGTGTAACGTGTGTAATCACGAATAGAAGAGAGATCCTTACAGATCCAAAGAGCAAGAGAACGATCTTTATTTTTTGGTCTTTAGGCAGTGTCAACTAGGGTGTCGTCTACAATGTATATTCTTAGATACAAGTGTGATGTCAATGTCCTAGTGTTCAGTTACTTATTATTGTCTTAACTAAGTGAGAGACTGAAGCCGATTTTACTCATAAACAACCATCTAATCCACGGTTAGGTAACAAATTCTTATTCAGTGACTTCTATTGGTATTTAATTATTGGGGTGAGAAGTTTATTGGCGGTTCGTAGGGAGATTCAGCGGACATTCAAAGTGGGACAAGTTTACCCCATCTTTTAACAGGGGGTGCACTCCCACCCTAAACACCCACTAGGAATCAAACAAAAACTAAGATAAACAAGTCTCCATCCCTACAACAAAAAACAACATACATAACATTAACACACAACAGCGTACAGTATTTTTGCAATTTTATATCAACACACCCCAACAGATCTATAATGGGTCAAAAACGCACCTGAAATAAAAACATGTGCCTTCTGTAACACGTGTGCAGTGAACTACAAATCGTGTGAATGTGGTTTGAGTACAATCGGTGACTACCTTTTTCTTATTAACCAAACAAAGTACAGGGGGGGGGGAACCAACCACACTCCCAATAATAATCGTCCCTCAACCCCCCGCCGATGCCATTAAACCCCACATACCCCACAAAGCTTCACACCTTAATTACACCTTCTAACTTCCCCCCCCCCTCCGCCCCACCCCTTCCAACATTAGGGGTGGGTCCCACATTACCTTTCAACACTAATTCCACTCCCTCATATCACCAACAAGTCAACACGTGAAACACACATATTACCCCCATTTCCACCCTGTCTCTCACACCACCCCACCCACAATATAATATTCATTGTGGCGAATTTCACCCCCCTTTTTTTAGATTCCCCAACCAGATCAATCCCAAACATGTATTCCAATTCTTATCAAAGGCACCCTACAATCATTCCCTATGCGTAGTGTACACATAAATTCAGACAAAAAATCCTTAGATACGCACCCAACCCTGTGTCCTCCCACCCCCCCTAAACTAACTGTGACTGTGTCCCATTCACCTAAGTTGATACCAATATTTCATACCTAGTTAGTGCAAGTGTCCCCCCCCCCCGTGATTTCAAATGCAATCTTACCAACTCCACCCACCCCCTTCTCAACACCCCAATCATTAAGAACCTACAACATATCAACGAATGAGTGCGTGTATGTGAGTCTACCAAGTACACGTGCTGCCAAACTGTGAAATCCTATCCACTGTTTTTCCCACACCCACAATAAAATTGACATATGTACACATGATGTAGCGATCAGAACATTGTGTTGTCCAACAAATCCCTCAAATTGACATATCCATACTGTGACCGTTGTGAAAACTGTCACGTATATCACAATATCGGTGCCCCAACACCACGTATGCATGGGTTGGTATCGCGCATTCCTATCTTACAATCGACTAAGGGACACTTAACTCTTGAGGGGTGCATCAGAAAAACATCCCCCTAGTATCCAAAATTTAAGCTCCTATTAAAGACAACAGTCGGCAAATACCCCTGGCCCCCCTCAAACAAAACAAAATACGGCGATGGCATCGCGGACATCGTGGGAGACGCGAGGGAACCTGAAATAAGAAAACCGTGCGCCAGGACCTCCTGTCGGCAATGAGAACGATCGTAAAAGTGCGCACGAGGGTGCCACAAATATTCCCCCCAATATAACATACCGTGCTACAGACATACCCCCCCTCAACACCAACCCAGTACCCCAAATGTGGCCCTACAATAACCTCCCAACCAACGCCCCCATGGGACCCTGTGGTTTACCCCCCCCCCTGAACATACCCCAATTCCCCTGGCCCCCTCATGTCCCCCCCACCCACCTAAATTATCCACTATCCCCCAATCATTTATCCCACCCCCCCACTGCGTGTCACCCCCCCTACCACACCATGTGTGTCAACCCACATAACCCCCGTACACCCCCCTGTGAACCTGTGTGCCCACCCCCGTGGGGAGTGTGTGCACCACCCCCTCCAGTGAGCCGCCATATGTAAATCCCCTAAACCACCCACCAATAGTCACCCCCCCCCCACCCCCCCCCCCCATACCAAACACAACCCCCCTACCCAGACCCCCACAAGACCCAGACCCCCCCCCCCCACCAATAACCCCACCCATAACCCAACCCCCCACTCCCTAACCCCCCAACCTGTGTGTGCCCACAACTAATCTGTGTTTACCCCCCCCCAACCCACCCCCGATACCACAAAGAAACACCCAAATAGACCTGACTCACACCCGCCGGTCGTGTCCCTGTCATCCCCCCTGTTCACCAACATGATGTCCCTGTGAGTGTCACCCCTCGCACCATTATGATGAATGTGTACCCATGTGGTGCTCGCACAACTGCTGAGCTTCCACCACACCCACCCACAACCACACAGTGTAAGTGACCCAGTGTATCCCACCAATACCCCTACCCCCCGTGCCCCACACTCCCAACGACCGGAGTGTCCAATGTATGCAGTGTGCCACGTCGTGTTAACCCAACCTACCACGACACACCTGCAGAACCTCCCCCTACCCCCCCAACATCCCCAAACCCTCCCCCCTAACCAACCCCATCCACCCTCCCCGCCCCTACAATCCCCCCCCCAATACTACATAAACCCCTTCTCACATATCCAAGGGGGCCCCCAAAACTCCCACACCCCCACGTAGCATACTTCCCCAACGACTACACCACCACCACAAACTTTTCCACCAACCCAATCAACCCCCTACCACAACACACACCCACCCTCCACAACCACTTGCCTCCCCCACCACTCCCATCCACCCCCCGCCCACCCCTATGTCTTCTTCCTACCCAGTAAATGGTACAACCCCACCCATTACCTATGGTGTCTCCATTCCTCCTATTTATGAATGTGTGTATGCCCTCTCCAGCCACAATAATCAACAAATTTTACCACCGCACATAGGGGGTCCACACGACCAAAAACCACTCACCAACACGACACTAACCTAACCCCCAACTAACCTCCCCCAACACTCAACATCCACTCCATACATAACCACCACCACCCACACCCAACTCCCTCACCTCTCCCAACTCAA
Organism: Oreohelix idahoensis; assembly: GCA_024509875.1. Classification (NCBI taxonomy): domain Eukaryota; kingdom Metazoa; phylum Mollusca; class Gastropoda; order Stylommatophora; family Oreohelicidae; genus Oreohelix; species Oreohelix idahoensis. The sequence continues at coordinate 6,600 of JAMPIV010019441.1, read as the reverse complement.
ACCCACAAAATGGCATACCCCAATCTCAAACCAGGGGGGGACACCCACAAACGATACCGATCTTATCCGGGAACGCCAATGATAACATGTAGTTCGCGTACCATTCGACAAATCCCCAGACAACTATCTCTCGAGCTATCAAGAACAAACTCACCCACAACACGTTATCCACAGAGCCCTGCCCTTTACAAAGGCTGCAAGTTTCACCCCGTACGAGAATTTAAAACCAACTGAAAGTGCACTCATGCATAATACCACACCTCAACCCTTACAGTCGTTGAATAACTAAGCAGCAAATCATTAAAATTTACACCACCAGTTAGGGGGCTTGTCCAAACTAACTCTTTGGCATCTACAACTAATACCAATAATCACACAAAAAACCATAACGGATCCAAAAAAACGAATAAAAAGAAATATAAAGATATCTAACCTTCCCACCAACTCAATGACTTGATCCAGCTACCTGTAACAGTACGATCAAATAACCACCTCGGAAATTGTCCCCCACAGCAAATTCTTCCCACTCGCCAAATCTGAATTGAGTATCTAGTGACTACTGACCTTATTAATTTACCTATTATTATATTCGATAATATATGTCTAGGGGGGGGGGGGGGGGGGGGATGGGGGGTGTGGGGGGGGGGATGGGGGGGGGGTGGGGGTGGGGGGGGGGGGGGGGGGGGGGGGGGGGTGGGTGGCGGAGGGGGGGGGGGGGGTAAATCTTTAGCTTGTCGCACAACCCGAAATCCATCTTCGGAGGTGTTATTTTTGACGCCTCAATCCCCGCCCCATAAACAACTAAAATTCGAAGATGGTGCCAAACAGCAACCATCAACATCACCATGGGGTAGGGAGGGTCTGAGCGGAGGGGTCTGGAGTTCAGTGAGAAGGTTTATGGGACTGTGGGAGGTGTGTCGTCTGGGAGACGTAGAGGCGGGTGCCGGCTCGGGATATGGCGGGCGTTAAGTATATGGTGTGGGGTGAACTGTTTGAGATTTGCCGTGTCGAGCGCCTAGTTCCCCCGCTGAGAATCTCCCCAACTCACATACGCAATTCGATTTCTTCGTCCCCCCCCACCCCAGCCCCCCCCCTCCCCGTCTCCCGAATTCACATTTACAGAAACCAAAATATTACTCTTTGGGCCTTCACGGATAGTACGGCTTGCGCAAGAGTGAGGGTCCCGACCGCTACAACTGGGTCGTGACCCTGATAATCGTGACTCTATATCAACCATGCAGGGGCCGTAGCCACGCACCCCCGACCCCGTTGGCACCTGACGTGGATCTCCAACCGCGCTGCCGTGATGTGGTACGGTCCTCTCCTCGTTTATGCTTTCTTGTCTACGTTTTCTTTTTTTTGGTTCCTCATGTTTCTTTATTTTATTATAGGTTTATTATTTTTATTTTTTTCTTGATACGACTCATACCCATAGACATCGGAGAATACACTCCCACTCACCCAACACCTGCACCCACCTCCACACCCCGACGCCCCCACCTACTTAGAGAGCAACCTCTATCAAAAAATGTTGTAAGGGGGTTGCGCGGCCGCCATAGCGTGTTCTTCCGCGTCTCTCACCGTAGGATGCAGATGGCTCCAAAAGGTGCGGTGCTGGCATGGCGCATGATGGCTAATCCACTTTGGCAGTCCGAGGCAAACACAAATGTCAAAAAAAAAATACTAAAAACAATCTACCTAGAGAACGACTGCCCATAAAACAGCCAACCCTGAAGCGTAAAATATGAGTGTGGTGAGTGCGTTGGGTGGTATATTTGGTGTGTTGGATTGTGTTGAGTGGGGTGGGGGGGTGCCATGTGATATATGTAGTACAAGGGTGGTGGGGGGAGATGTCACGAGGAAGGAAATAGGAACACTTAGGTGAGATAGGTGGTCTATTGTTATTGAGCATAGGTAGTTGGGGGTGGTTATGTTGTTGGTGGGTGGGGAGCCTCCAGTTTGGTGGGTTGCGTGTGAATGAGGGTGTGCACTCACGGGAGGGGGGGATGTGGGTGATGGACAGTATGCACGGGGGAGGGGGGTGGAATTTTTCAGGCTGACCAATGCCAGGCACAACATGGGGGGAGGGGATGTGGACTACTTTCCTTTCATTCTCAGGTAATGGGCATCGGTGATACCAGGGAGGTAGGTTATAAATGGGGGGGGGGGTGGTTGGGGTGGTTCAGTAGATGGGGGCACTCGATGGGGGGGGGCACAGTGGGATCGTCGATATTTCTCTTCGGGTTTATGAGGATAGTGTGGCTCATATTAGGGGGTCAGGATTTGCCTGGAGGAATGACGAATTTGTCGGACAACATGATGAGTCTAAAAGATGGCCTAGAACGGTCGGGGGGGGAGGGTTCCAGGGACAGGTATGCCTGACTTGGGGGTGGAAGATGTTATCTATCATTTTTTTTTTGTGCTGGTGATATTCCGACTCGAGGTATGGATTGTAGAGAGTTTAATTATGCCACAGGAATTGCACTTATGTCTTACTTTATCTGTAATGTGGTTGTTCTTATGATTGTGGTTTGTTTCCCGTGAGGGTTGAGTATGGGTGTGGTGACTGTATTCATACGGTGGAGGGTCTAGGACCAAGGGACTTTTACTAGATACTAGAGGTTTTTCAACGTGCCTAGCTGTGTAATTAATTAGGTCTCTTGACTAATAACCATAAAAAAAGTAGAATAGTGGTATATGGGATTTGCAAAACCAGACCAATTAAAATAACAACCTAACTTTGACATTTATTTGGTGGGGGGCGATTTCAAGAATGGTGTCTTCACTTAATTTTAGTATTCGTATATTGTGGCGGAACCATACAAATTGTTAAAAGTACACGTATTGTGTCTACTGACTTGTTTCTGGATGTTAATTAATATGTCTATAGGATTTCATTTCACCATTACTTTTGACAATAATGTGTAGTTACCTTAAACTATTGAAAAGGGGAGGTTAGATTGGCCCGTGTTGGTGGCCGGACCCTATATAAATTTGAGTACCATCTCAATGTGTATAACAGTTCGGTTGGGTTACTAAAACGTCTTAAAAGAGTACACATAAACCAACACTGAACTCCATCGAACACACTATACTCCTGTGTGATGGGGGTTAAACATAAATGGCTGTTGAATGTCGAAAAGGGTCTGAATACAACACCATCACCCTGGTAATTAGTGTACTCCCATCACTGGGAAATCAATACCACACCATACATGGCCGAATGGATGGTTACAGCAATTCTGAGGGTGGGGGGTTAAGGGTCTGGGGAAACAAGTTTCACCAGCCTCAAGACGGCGATGAGGGTATGGTGACTCGTTTTAATTTTCATGGCGATGAGTGCCAGTACTTGTAACGATGACGACAACAAACAATTGCCGTAGCGCAACAGCCTTCACCAGGACTGGGGTGACAATAAGGTAAACTATTAAACAGGGGGGGAACTTTAAATAAAGAAAACCAAATAGGGAAAAAAAGTTCACATCGGACTTGAGAAGGGTCAGGGGTTGTATTTAGTAGTTGACTGATCTCCGGATCAGACCATACTGTTTGGACCTTATGACATGTGGTGATATTATTACACGGGTATGGTGCACCGAGTCGGGGGGAGGTAGGATACAGTGTACCTAGATGGAGGGGGAAAGTTTAGGGGGGGGAAGATTGATTTGGGGGTAGCCTAAAGGGGGGGGACTTAACTGTTGGGTGAATGTAGACATGGGATAGAATTGGATATATGTAAAATATGCCTGGTATCCCAGGTGGGGGATTTTTTTAGACGTAGGAACTAAATGTCCAAGGCGTCGGCCCCTACTTAAATAGGGGATTGGGAACTGTTAAAATGACGACATCCAGCCGGCACGTTGCTCAAGGTTTGGGGGGGTAACGAGCGGACTTTAGCACAGCCCGCAAAATCAATGCGTCCGCCACTTTTGTGACTCCTCTTGGGTGAGTTCACTACGGCGTGTAGTTGAAAAAGGTTCGTCCTAGTAGACAAGCGGCAATACATCGTAGGAAGGCAAACAACGATATTTCTTGGACAGTATATTAATGAAGTAAACTATGCCTTTCCTGACCGAATCCTACAGGGGTTGTATTCACGTGGTGGAAGAAGGGGATGTAATATTCCCAACGAATAACCCGCATCTAGGAGCCCCGGCCCAGAAGGGGGGAGGTCTAATGGTTGGCGCCTAAATTCGAATAGGAGGGGGAGGGAGCTAACTCAACCATTTTTCAATTGGGGGGTTGGAAACACAGTCACATCGTAAGGGTCAAGGCCCCACACTAATAGTAGTGTGTAGCAAATCTGAAAAAGCCTTGGGATTTTATCTTTCCGCACGCCAACAGCAAAAAGAAGAAACAAAAGATTGTGGGGGAAAATTTTAATGAACGACCAGAGGACCCCAAAAAGATAGCCGGAAGAAGTAGTATATCATAGTATATTGTTCAGTTTATTATGCTAGGTTTTAAAGTTGAGAAATATCACCAAGCAGTTTACCAGTCCAACAGTCTTCCCACCCCTATTCAAAAACCTCAACTTACACTCATAACACACCAACACACACCGAACAAAGTACCCACTAACCGTGGGGGGTACCAGGAACCACATTCACTCAACGTTTTTTTGTGTGGGTAAACCACAACCCCCCATCTAACTTCTCCAACCGACATCCCTCATGTTGTATGTTACTCACACAACAACGGAAGTTGGACAACCCACTAATGACACTTAGCATAAACCTTATGTAGGGTTTAGGAGATGGGAGGGTAGGGGTTAAATCACCCATTTGGTCTGTAATTAATCTTATGGGGGTTAAAAAAAACAACACCCAAAGTCCCCGGGAATGTTTCATTGTGACCAAGTGGTTGTCTAAAACGCATTGAGATAGATGGTGAAAAAGTATGGAATCCTAACAACCCCATTACAAAGATAAAAAAAAAACCTTCGGCCCACCGCCACAATTATATAATTTGGTAATCATTTCCTTTTTTGCAATTCATTGAGTAAAGTTAAGAATGAACCTCAAAATCTTGTTTAGCTTACAAGTTAAAACAAAAAAAAATTTATTGTTTGTCCACCAATCCCCCAAAGTAAAAATCACCCCCGTTCTACAACTAAACAACGTGACCGTTCATGAAAAAACCACAGAAAAGGACGTCCCAAAATAAAGGGGTGTATATGTTGGGTCAACGGTTAAACATTTCACGTTAAAAGTATTCACAGAGTATGGTAGTCAATAAGTTGTTGTGAAATGGAATATTCTAAGTCTTATCAATGACCCCCAACTCTTAAAATACCCCTTACAACAGAACTTTACCACATGGCGACCAACCACAAACCAACCACAACTCCAAAATACCCACTCCAATGTGACAAACCCCCTACAACTCCCAACCCCAATGTGCACAATATAAAACCCTTCAAAACCAAACCTCGTACGATACAAACCCCAACCCCAGACTATAACCCCACCCCAAACCCCCCAGATTTACCCACCATCTCACCCCATATCACTACATAATCCATGCAAAAACTCCTATACACCCTGGTCCAAAAATAATGGACCCATATGTCCCTCCTAACCTAACTTTGTTCATGTTGTATTGCAAACCCACTACCCCAAAAACCAATCCCCACAACCCTATAATGGCAAAAGTCAACCCCCCACCCCAACCCAGAAAAACTAGGGTACCAAGCCCTACTTATACCCTAACCCCAACTATTCAAAAACACAACTCACAGACCAACAACTTCACCAAATTTTTCAAAAACACCCCCCAAAACCCACCAATCAAACCAAATTTCTGAACCTCCAAAAACAATAAAAAAACAAACAGGGGGACAAGGGGTGGAACTGAACCCACCCCCACCGCCAACATCCAACCTACCCCCACATCCATAACAAAAACCAATGGGGGGATGCTACAGTAGGTCTACCCTTTCCTTATTAACACCACAACGCTTGGTGGTCCCTAACCAACCATAACACAAAATCAACTACACCGCAACCATCGGTCGGTGGGGGTTCCAACCCCCCAACAAATATATCCGCAACGAGTGTGACCAGCCATACACCTCACGTAACCATACAACATGCCAGCTATCCCACAACACCTATTACATGGCCCCAACACCATCCCAACCGCCATTGGAGCCCTAACACCACACCACCATTGGCGAGACACCTAACCTACCACCCACACCTGGGATTGTGGAACCCCCCCCCCTAACTCAACCTATCCCCAATCAATCACTAAATCCACAAACCTGACCTTATCCCCCTACACCGGTGAATCCACCTAAACCGACTACACACACCACTCCTTCCACACACTATACACCATTACACCCACTTTAATCAATCCACCTTACACCCTACCCCACCAACCCCCACTTCCTTCCACTTAATTCCCTGTACAACCAGAATCTAATATACAAAGACATTCTATACAACAGATGACCCCCCTTAACCCTCTCCACCACCCCCACATACCCAAACACCAACAAACCGACCCCCCCCCCACCACCCCACAACAACCCCCCCCCCACCCCCCCCCCCACCTGATTAAAGTGACCCCCCCCACCCCCCACCAAACACACCC
>JAMPIV010019440.1:125000-135091 GCA_024509875.1 Oreohelix idahoensis | reverse complement strand
CTAGGGGTGCAACTTTACTTTTACAGAAAATCAGATGCATTGGGATGGGCGAATTTAAGCCCCAGTGGCATATGCTAGCAGAAAGTTGAATAAAGCTGAAATCAACTACTCAACTAGCGAAAAAGAATGTCTTGCAGTAATATGGGCAATAAAGAAATTCAATATTTATCTATATGGGAAGGCATTTAAGTTGCAAACTGACCACAAACCTTTATCGTTTTTAGCACAGGCTAAGCATGAGAACTCTAGGTTACTCCGATGGTCTTTGCTTCTGGCTCCATATAATTTTAGCATTGAATATATATATCTGGAAAAACCAATCTGGGAGCGGATTTTTTAAGCCGCCATCCGTGTGATGAGAATCACCGTAAACCCCAGAAATAATAATAAATTTCTCTATGTGTATATAGAATAAAGGACTGACATATAATGTCTGTTTTAAGAGGGGAGGTGTCATGAAATATTCTAATCCACATATATAAATTATTAGGTAAATATGAAGCCTAACAAATAAAATTAATAAAGAGAAGAGCAATGGTAAAATGACAGTGCTGTCACAAAGAATGTACTCGAAATCCCCCTTGTTTTCTGCTTCGTCTGCAAATTGTAACGCTTTCACGTTGATATAAAAGCTTACTGTATTATTACCCGCCTTCTTCAATGAAACGTGTGCTGCATTTCTAAGAAAAACAATGAGACGTACTGCGTAATGACCTAAATTAATCCTAACATTAATTATATTACGTTACCAAAACGAACGAACAGATGGACAAAAGGATAAAAAGAGAAGGGAGAGGCAAAAAGCCGAACACTAAACCCGCTTCGCGCGATACGCAAATGCTGCCATCACGCGTGTAAGTCTACATGCACTAATTTTTTTTCAGACGGACAGTGATAAAATACACTACCCTTTCCCAGAGTTAGGTTTATAAATCATAACAGACTCTTATTAGAAAAGATAACAATAGATGGGTTTACGTTTGAACACATAACAGTACCCAGACAGCACATCTTCGAAACAGGAGGTAGAAGAAATTGCATATTTTGAACGCAGCCACGTAGCTCCTTTAAATTAGTATTTTTGGGTTCCTTAGGGATTGCTGACAAATAATATGTAAAACGTTACGCAAATAGTCCAGGAATTAATAAATTATACCCAAAATAAAATATTGGGGGTGCCTGACAGCATAAAATCATTTCTGCTCATAAGATTTTTTTTTAACGTGTTTGAAAAAAAAATTTACGTTACAGAAATAGCCTACCATGTAAACTCCAAATTGATTGGAGCGCAACAAATGAAAGCCTAACCACGATTGGTCGGGCTATAAATACTATCTTGGTTGTTAGGGGAGACGGGAAAAGATAACATTTTTTCAAACACTTGTCGAAACGTGGCTCATTGGCCAGTCTCGCTGATATACACACTTGGGAGCGTTAGTTCGAAACCACTTGTTTAAAATATAGCTTGATAAAGCATCAGTGCGTTGAAGCCAGCTTATATTTGGCTCAATAAAAGCCTGGAAGATAAGCAGATGGAAATTTGTGCCAGTTTGTGCCAGAATTCATTGCTAATCAACGTATCTGTGTTATTCGTATGAATTGTGGTAAGCTTGAACCATTTAATATCTTTTAATGAAAATTGAATGTAAATTGTTAATTTATGCCTGTATATATATGTGTGTTCAGTGGCAAACAGGAGATAAAGCCTATAATGCTCCAGCCTGAACAGAGGGTGTCGGAGGGAAGTAAAACGGCATGGAATGGCCAAATAGTACACTGACACCTGGATGATTGACTAGAAAGAAATAATGCTGGAAGTGCAGAGGCGTAGTAACCATTAGGAAGGGTAATACTGGAATAAAGTATTTCAGATGAAGCTGACTGTTGGCCTAACGCTCTGAACGCAATGTTTGTGCTGTATTGTGATCAGTGTAAAAGAGAATATAAATTAGTTATGAAGTAGAAGGTACATCCTTCTTGATTTCAGGGACAGTGGTCTTGATGGTACTGAGCAGCATCTGGTCAGAGATTTGCTGAATCCAGAGTCGGACAGCATACTCCTTGGTCTTTTTAGCTATCAGTGAGGTGTCTCCTGAGCCCAGAGGAGAATTCGAGCAGAGGAGTCCTTTCCTGCCGCCATCACTCAAGATAAGCGAATTGGCCAGCTGAGCTCAACATTATGTCCCCTCATCTTGAAATAACTTTATAAAAATACCATTCAGAGGGGAATTTACTTGTCTTAAAATCAGGAACTGTGAACATCTCCAATAATAGTCCCTAAAGACAAACTATTGAAGTCATGATGACAAATACCAACAGAGCTTGAACAAAACAAAACCAGTATTACCTCATTTTACTACTACACAACTGACACACATAGAACATTTGTAATAATATATGTCACTACAATATTCATATTAAATACATTCTGTACATAACTTGTAATTTAAAATTGATTGTGATTCCTGGTTCCCTTGTAGTTGAATCAGGACACATATTCATTCATGCCAGTAATGAATACATATTGTTTATTTTGAAAGTTTATATTAGAGACTCTTTTAAGATATCTTTGTAGAGTGTTATATGTATGTGAGTGTCACCGTGTTGTCAAGAGTAGTGGATTAAATTAAATTGTTTATCTGTCTGTTGTTGTGACTTACACTTCACCATACTCATACCCTAGACACATAACGTAGCATCACACTATTCCAGAATAATTCTGACTGAGATATATAGATATGTGGTAGCAAGTAAGGTTATCTATAATACACTACTCTTAATAGATATAGATACCTTCACATCTGATCTCAGTCAGTACACTAAGTTCCCTATAAGTATTTATAACATCCCACTTCACCACAGTTCAAGAATTCATAGAAAGTACGGCATGCAAGTAATATTGGGTTAGGTGCAACTCTACTACAGAAATCAGATGCATTGGATGGGGAATTAAGCCCAGTGGCATATGCTAGCAGAAAGTTGAATAAAGCTGAAATCAACTACTCAACTAGCGAAAAAGAATGTCTTGCAGTAATATGGGCAATAAAGAAATTCAATATTTATCTATATGGGAAGGCATTTAAGTTGCAAACTGACCACAAACCTTTATCGTTTTTAGCACAGGCTAAGCATGAGAACTCTAGGTTACTCCGATGGTCTTTGCTTCTGGCTCCATACAATTTTAGCATTGAATATATATCTGGAAAAACCAATCTGGGAGCGGATTTTTTAAGCCGCCATCCGTGTGATGAGAATCACCGTAAACCCCAGAAATAATAATAAATTTCTATATGTGTATATAGAATAAAGGACTGACATATAATGTCTGTTTTAAGAGGGGAGGTGTCATGAAATATTCTAATCCACATATATAAATTATTAGGTAAATATGAAGCCTAACAAATAAAATTAATAAAGAGAAGAGCAATGGTAAAATGACAGTGCTGTCACAAGGAATGTACTCGAAATCCCCCTTGTTTTCTGCTTCGTCTGCAAATTGTAACGCTTTCACGTTGATAGTAAAAGCTTACTGTATTATACCCGCTTTCTTCAATGAAACGTGTGCTGTATTTCTTGGAAAAACATTAAGAGGCAGACTGCGTAATGACCTAAATTTTAAATTCCATTCATGTCTTTTTCTACATTACGTTACCAAAACGAACGAACAGATGGACAAAAGGATAGCGAGAAGGGAGAGGCAGAAAGCCGAACATTAAACACGCGTCGCGCGATACACAATTACTACTATCACGCGTGTAAGTCTACAAGCACTAACTTTTTCAGACGGACAGTGATAAAATACACTACCCTTTCCCAGAGTTAGGTTTATAAATCATAAAAAACTCTTATTAGAAAAGATAACATTAGATGGGTTTACGGTTGAGAACATAACAGTACCCAGACAGAACATCTTCGAAACAGGAGGTAAAAGAAATTGCATATTTTGAACGCAGCCACGTAGCTCCTTTAAATTTGTATTTTTGGGTTCCTTAGGGCTTGCTGACAAATAATATGTAAAACGTTACGCAAATAGTCCAGGAATTAATAAATTATACCCAAAATAAAATATTGGGGGTGCCTGACAGCATAAAATCATTTCTGCTCATAAGATTTTTTTTTAACGTGTTTGAAAAAAAATTTACGTTACAGAAATAGCCTACCATGTAAACTCCAAATTGATTGGAGCGCAACAAATGAAAGCCTAACCACGATTGGTCGGGCTATAAATACTATCTTGGTTGTTAGGGGAAACGGGGAAAGGTAACATTTTTTCAAACACTTGTCGAAACGGGGCTCATTGGTCAGACTCGCTGATATACACACTTGGGAGCGTTAGTTCGAAACCACTTGTTTAAAATAGCTTGATAAAGCATCAGTGCGTTGAAGCCAGCATATATTTTGCTCAATAAAAGCCTGGAACATAGGCAGATGGAAATTTGTGCCAGTTTGTGCCAGAATTCATTGCTAATCAACGTATCTGTGTTATTCGTATGAATTGTGGTAAGCTTGAACCATTCAATATCTTTTAATGAAAATTGAATGTGAATTGTTGATTTATGCCTGTATATATATGTGTAGTTCAGTGGCCAACGTGAGGTAAAGCCTGTAATGCTCCAGCCTGAACAGAGGGTGTCGGAGAGAAGTAAAACGGCATGGAATGGCCAAATAGTACACTGACACCTGGATGATTGATTAGACAGAAATAATGCTGGAAGTGCAGAGGCGTAGTGACCATTAAGGATGGTAATGCTGGTATAAAGTATTTCAGATGAAGCTGACTGTTGGCCTAACGCTCTGAACGCAATGTTTGTGATGTATTGTGATCAGTGTAAAAAGAAAATATAAATTAGTTATGAAGTAGAAGGTACATCCTTCTTGATTTCAGGGACAGTGGTCTTGATGGTACTGAGCAGCACCTAGTCAGAGCTTTGCTGAATCCTGAGTCGGACAGCATACTCCTTGGTCTTTTTAGCTATCAGTGAGGTGTCTCCTGAACCCAGAGGAGAATTCGAGCAGAGGAGTCCTTTCCTGCCGCCATCACGCCAGATAAGCGAATTGGCCAGCTGAGCTCAACATTATGTCCCCTCATCTTGAACTGACTTTTTAAAATTAACATTAAGAGGGGAATTTACTTGTCTTAAAATCAGGAACTGTGAACATCTCCAATACTGGTCCCTAAAGACAAACTATTGAAGTCATGATGACAAATACCAACAGAGCTTGAACAAAACAAAAACCAGTATTACCTCATTTTACTACTACACAACTGACACACATAGAACATTTGTAATAATATATGTCACTACAATATTCATATTAAATACATTCTGTACATAACTTGTAATTTAATTTTATTGTGATTCCTGTTTCCCTTTTAGTGGAATCAGGAGTAATATTCATTCATGCCAGTAATGAATTTTTAAGATATCTTTGTAGAGTGTTATATGTATGTGAGTGTCACAGTGTTGTCAAGAGTAGTGGATTAAATTAAATTGTTTATCTGTCTGTTGTTGTGACTTACACTTCACCATACTCATACCCTAGACACATAACGTAGCATCACACTATTCCAGAATAATTCTGACTGAGATATATAGATATGTGGTAGCAAGTAAGGTTATCTATAATACACTACTCTTAAAGTTTGTTACTTCTCAGAAAATAGTGAATGGAGTGCCATAAAAACATTGCTACCACAACATTGGATTGAATATGGTTATCCCACTTCAAAAAACACAATAATGTGACATTTTTCAAAGATTTTGAAGTTGGCAGAGTTTTTTTTGTTGCCTACCTTGGGAACAAATGCTACGACAGAAAGAGTGGTTTTCTTTGATGAACAGCTTATGGGCAAAGTGATATAAAAACACAGCTGGGTGTTGACAGATTTTTTTTTTTTTTTTGTGTTGTTTTTGTGGGCCAACAACTTTGAAAATGCTAAGTTGAAACAACCAAAGTGAACTGTGGGGAAACATGGTGTCGAGTTTTTTAAGATGCTGCTTGCAAAGAAGGACCTATCGATAAAAATCCACTCATCTGAAAGTACAGTTAACTCAGCTATCGCCTTATGTTAAGTACAAGGATTATTGATGTTTTTTCTCTCTTATTAGTTTAAGTAGTTAAACTTGTTTACAGTAAAATGATGTATGTTATTCAATGTTTTTAAAATGTATAAAAAAAATGTATATTATTTTGAAATTGACATCAACATGATTTTCCCCGGGACAATAGTGTCCCGACTTTTGACCCTTTTTCCTTTACCCTTTTGTCCGGATTTTTTGCATTGAAATAGGTCAAATCTTACTATTTTGACCCCTGATTAAGGGTTTTGAAAATAATGGTTCACCCACTATTTTAACGCTCTTCATCAACCAGTAAATTATTTTTTTCCTCCGAAGACACAACACTCACGACAACATCCACACGATGTACGTCTTGGACCGCACGAGATATGTGATATTTTCAGATTTACGGACTGCGCTCTGCTTAGCCAAGCATTGAAACAGAAAAGTCCAAAACGGTTTTTAACCATCTTGGCGCGAGCTGATTGTTTTGTGCCAGCCTGGGGACGTATTTTTTTAAAGACTTCGGATGGTATAGTCCTAGCATCATTTTTATCCAGCAATTAACGTGTACCTGAACACCACAATCGGATTATATAATTGTTTTCCGGTCTTCTTTGGGTGTAGAAATTATGGTTTTAAACGCAACGAATGTTTAATTTGCGGGCATGACTTACAGGACTATAAAAGCAACACTCCCACATTTGTCTTCATTACAACAAGATTAAAGTATTACGACACCGGGAGATATGTCATAATCGTTTCCGGAAAGACATCTTGTTTTACCCAACAGAAATGGGAAGAAGAGAGTACAACCTTGAAGGAGAGGGCAAGGCATATTACATAATTGTTTCCGGTAAAGGTAACAATTAGTTACACTACCATATATGCGCATGCCAACAATTATCATGACATGTGGGTGGAAAACTTAAACTAAAATAAGACACACGACCCTTGTATTTTGGTTCTAACAAAGATAAAAAACTCGCAAGGTTGAGTTTTACGTGCAAAAAATTTTACCTTTAAAACCTGAGTGTTTGAAGACTCCCCACTGAATTTCTATTCTTCGTCAAATTTTGGGTGAAATAGAAAAGGATCCGACGTAGATCTTTTATTAGAAGTATTTTTTTTTCTGAAATTGAAAAAAAAAAATAATTGGATTACATGATGTATCTAGTACATGTACACATATTTCTAAAAATAATCGAGTACATGTACACATATTTCTAAAAATAATTAACAATCACAAGGAAAATACACTATAAAACATATTTACTTGTACTGTAATAATAATACCCACACAGTATTAGATCACTGTATCACCAAAATCTTTCATTACACTGCAGTGCATGTACTACTTGTATTAATTATTTTTGTTAAGAAAGAGAAATGTTTTCAAAATAACATTACAAACGATTCAAAACCAGGCGCAACTTACGTATTACATGTACCTGCACAGATGTAGCCCACTATTTAAAATAATGAGGAATCCTCTTTTGCACCAAACTGGATAGTCTGCTTTTGGCTGCTAAGTCCCGCATTCTCTTCAACAGCAGAAGCTGTGTAGGACAGCTGTCATCTTCTTGCTCGTACCAAGCCATCGCTGTTTCTAGTGCTATAAAGGCCTCTTCAGGACTTGGTCGACGTTTTGGGTTTTTTTTCTTCATAATCTACAAGTACATCATGTACTTCTGAGGAGTCTTCATCATCGGTCACTACATGTATTTGGTTTTCTTCTTGCACAAAAGACAAAATTTCTTCGTCATTCAAAAACTGAAAACCAGAATCATTATCATCTTCTAGCCACATGTGTGCATCATCTTTGTCACAGTCCGAAAATCCGGGCATTGCTTGAAACAGTTCCACAACTTCATTTATACAATCATCATTTGTGTCCACTGCAGTAGTTTCATTTCCTCCTTTTTTCCCAAGCAATCTATTCCAAGCCTTGTTGAGATTATCTTGTGACAGGGTGGTCCAAGCATCAGCTAACATATAGCAGCAGTCTTTGAGATTAAGCTTTTTGGAAAACGCCACCACACTTTCTTCATCTTCAGCCAACAATAAACGACGCATGACTTCCTTCTTGTACATCTTTTTAAGCTTTGCTATAACACCCTGATCCATTGGTTGAATTAGTGCTGTTACATTAGGAGGCAGAAAAATTACTTTAAAATTTGCATCAACTGCATTCAATGTATCCGTCTCTGGATGAGATGGTGCATTGTCCAGTAGAAAAATTACTTTTCCAGTTTTCTTTTCTTGTTCTTTCAACCTCTTCACATTTGGGATGAACTGATTTGTATACCAATCAAGAAATATTTCACTATTCATCCAAGTACTCTTCTGTGCTTTGTAGCACAATGGGAGACATGTCACATTCTTTTAAACAACGTGGTTTTTTTGGCTTTGCCGATCATTAGCACCGGTAAACGATGACTTCCACTGGCATTCGCGGCTACCAAAATTGTTACTCTCTCTCTTTGCACTTTTTAAACCCAGGGGCAGCTGCTTCGCGCTGAGATGCAAGTGATTTTTGAGGCAATGATTTCCAGTATAAGCCAGTCTCATCGGCATTATACACATCATCGAGTAAATAACCTTCTTCTTCCAAAAAAAAGCCAAGAATGTTTCTTTAAAATTTTCAGCGGCAGTTGCATCGCTAGATAAAGATTCCCCTTGAATCTCCAATTCTCGTATGCCATGACGAGATTTAAAGTTTCTTAACCATCCCTGGCTAGCCTTAAAGTCAGGAGGACCGTCAAGTTGATTGCTGAACTGAAGTGCCTTTTCACACAATAGAGCCAGAGATAGGTTCCCCTTTGCTTCTTCTTTGCACAAACCATATATACAAAGCCTCTTCCAATTTCAAATCTTTCGCATTTCTCATGGTTTTATGTTTCTTCGACCCATTTTCACTATCCAATTTCGATGCAAAACTCATAATTTTATCCTTGTTACTTTTGATGTCAGAGACGGTAGCTTTCCCAACATTGAAAATCCTCGCAAATGAAGACACAGTTTCACCTTTTCCTAGTCTCTTGATAATTTCTGTTTTCGTTTCAATTGACAAAACATTGCGGTTCCTTTTATATGCTTTAGGCCTACTGGAAGATGCCAGATCGCACAGAGAAATACGTGTACACCAAAATTATTCTGCTGTAGTAGCAGACACAATTTTTTTAAGTTGAACTGTCTGTTTAGCCAGTGTTCTGCCTAGAACGCACACGTACACTGGATTGGTAAACCAGATATTAACTGACTTTATGATCTAACTGACTTCCCTGTACGTAAGCGACCTTCCATTAGCCCTCCTCATTGTCTACAAATTGTTCGAACACATTTGAAGCTTGCCGAATCAAAAGATTCAGAACTGTAGTCTAACTTGACTGGTGGCGCCTGATTTTTTTTTTCTGGAAAAAGTGTTCGGATAATTGGATGTTCGGATAATTGGGGTTCGGATAAATGGAGTTCTACTGTATATTTGAAAGGGGTGTGAGTTGTATTAACATGTACTTTTTCTTCTTTGTGTAACGTGCATTTTACATGCTGGGATGGCAACCTTCATCATGTAAAAAAAAAAAAAATAAAGTGCCACATAAACCACCATTACAAGAGAGCTTGACTTCTTCGTGCGGGTTTCTTCACAATGAACCCCCAACAGCCAGAGGTAGCCCCATGCTCCATAGGAAGCAGAAAGAATTCTTAGGATAATGATGATTGATCATGGTATACAAATATTTTTATGTCAACAATTTTGCCGCTTTCATATTTATATATATGACAATTGATGCATTTGCTTTCCTCCGCTCTCTGTTTCATTGAATCGAGGGTATGAGATTATTTGCTCATGGGGTTTCGATTAAAATTCCAAAATAAAGCAAGATGAAATGGTGGAGGTCTTGGAAGCAGTTTCCGTCTGATGCTGTACATCAGGTATGTTATGATATAAAACATAAGGTATATTCGATTTTATCTCTCAGCTCCTGTGGTACTAGTTGTATTAAGCTCGTGGAGTTTTCACCTATA
>JAMPIV010019440.1:0-120000 GCA_024509875.1 Oreohelix idahoensis | reverse complement strand
GGTCTTTGGCTAAGGACGGAAGAAGAAGAAGAAGACCGTGGTGGCCTGGAGGGGGCCCAAGAAAAGTAACACTGTATCCTACGTTTTAACCTATTGTAAAATACGACTAAGGAGGGTTGAGCATGGGCCAGGTTACCCATCCTGTACAAAAATGTTTTTACTTCAAACTCTTCAACAAACAATATAGACATGTCAAGTACAGAATATAAGTCAATTCAGTCATCCAAGACAGAAGACGGTCCTCCAGACGAGAGGTTCACGAGGCAGCCCAGAGAGAACCGAAATCAATCTGGATTGCCCTCTAACCTTTTGTCGTCTAGGTGACAGAAGTGAAAATGATGAGGAAGATCTAGAAAGACCTTGAGCTGATGACACGTGACAGGAGGAATTGGCATGTGTTTGTTGAAGGCCTATACTCCTTGGAGAGCTAGAGGGTACAGACTGATTAAAATAAAAAACAATATAAAAATGAGTGTCAAATGTTTCATATACTCGTCCACTCATAAAGTTGGACCTGCTATGTGACTTCATGTACTTCCTATACTCTACTAAATGGTACTGAATGGATGAATGAACGAACGAACGAACGAATGAATGAATGAATTAATGAATGAAAATGGTAAGTAATGTCCTACTCTTAAATGTGCGGACCAATAGACACTGGAATTTACGTAGTTTAATTATGCCGAGTAGTGGCGTATCAGGTCTTTGAGTGGATTTATCAATCGCCGTCCTGACAAACCTGAAAGTGTTACGAATTGGAAGTGTAGTTTAGTGGACCCCGACTGACAGAAGTACAATCACCGGATGTGTGTGGAATGTAGTCCTTCTGATTATCTCCGAAGCCAGACAGCGTTGCTGAGCTGGTTTTCTTTTTCTTTTCTTTTTTCAGTCGGTCTTTTCGGGTCTCTGGTAACCTAGACTGTTGTGCTCCAATTTAGAATTCTTAGCAACAGAATAACCTATTTCAGCTTGCTGGACCGCCAAAAAAACAAACATAGAAAACCCAGAAGACAAGTAGACGCAGAAAATGAAAAATACGACTCACTGAATGAGTCACTTTTTGCAGATGACAAAAGTCTAATTATGTACGAAGATGAAAACACACACCAAACCATACAAATGCAGTTAATAAAATATGTGGAAGATACAACATGAAGATCATCACATTAAAGGCAATAGTTATGAAGATCAGCAGATCACCAGGTCCACTTAACAGGCATGGCATCAAGCATAAACAGTTTGCAAAGCTAGGAAGCACTGTGACAGAAAATGAAATACTTTACTGAGAAGTGGAAAAAAGATGTCAAAAACCAGTACAGTGACTTACCAGCTGTCATTATTACTCTGGGATCAGAATATCAGTATGGGAACTAAACCACAACTCATTTATAGTATAATCTTACCAACTCTCTGCGTCAAGCATGGTCCCTGACCACAGCAGGAAAATTATTGGGCGAGATGAGACGCTTGAGAAGAGGCATTAATGTTACCATGAGATACAGAATGGAATATAACATCAGAAATAATGTAGGAATTTAATCCTGCATCGAGTACATAGAAAGATTGAGAATAAAGTGGTCTGGCCATCTCATGAGAATAGAGTCTGATCAATGACAACTACGTGCCTACAACAGTACAACAGTACAAGATATGGTTTTAGGGCACAGGACATACCAAGAGCCAGATATATAGACAATATTACATAAATCCTACAACAACGCGAGTTCACATGAGTCAGTGGGACCGAAGACGCAGCAAGAGAGATGAATGCAGTCAGCGACTCATAGCTTGACTGCTTGCGTCAGGGTCAGCGAACCAGAGCTGACCAAGACCCTACTCCACCTCCAAGTGGTGGTCCTGGAAACAGGCGGCATCACTGCAGTCTGGCTTATAGAGGAGGGATCGAAGAGGGAAGGCAAACCCGGTCCCAAAAAATGCCGTGCTTGAAGTCGGATGTGTCGGCCGAAAGGCGCAATGTCGCAGCTTCGCTGTAAAACGGACACAACGCTACCAACGTTTCTTTTCAGGGCGAACGAGGAAGAAGAAGAAGAAGCAGAAGACATGAGTCAGTGCGACATAATTTTCTCGAGCACAAAAATTTCAGCTCCCCGCTATGCTTTACACGGAAAGAAAAAAAACGGAGAATATTTACCACCGAGTTTTAGAAATAAAAGGATTGATAACTGTTTGTCCTCGCTTGAATTTTGATGTTCAGATGATTGCCTCTCATAGTCAGCGTAGTGTGTACTGAACATACCACGAAAATTATTATTATTATTTAATTTCATGTCAAAGTATGGGTACAGTTTCCACTTTCGAGTTTTATTCATGTTGCTGGACTGTCCTCATGTTTTGATAAAATAGAATGTTCGAGCATCAAACAAATATGACGTGGAGAGAATTTGATAATAAATATCATTATTCCTCATTATCCTGTGAGTTCCTTACGTGATCATGGAGCCATCGTTGGAGCTGGTCCTCTTACAGGTAGCCGGGAACCACGTATTCACAGCTGGTCCTCTTACATGTAACCTGCACCAGGTATTCACAGCTGGTCCTCTTACAGGTAGCCTGCACGAAATATTTATAGCTGGTCCTCTTACAGGTAGCTTGCCCCAAGTATTCACAGCTGGTCCTCTTACAGGTAGCCGGGAACCAAGAATTCACAGCTGGTCCTCTTACAGGTAGCCGGGAACCGAGTACTCACAGCTGGTCCTCTTACTTGTAGCCGGGAACCAAGTATTCACAGCTGGTCATCTTACAGGTAGCCGAGAACCAAGTGTTCACAGCTGGTCCTCTTACAGGTAGCTTACCCCAAGTATTCACAGCTGGTCCTCTTACATGTAGCCGGGAACCAAGAATTCACAGCTGGTCCTCTTACAGATAGCCGGGAACCAAGTACTCACAGCTGGTCCTCTTACTTGTAGCCGGGAACCAAGTATTCACAGCTGGTCCTCTTACAGGTAGCCGGGAACCTCGTATTCACAGCTGGTCCTCTTACAGATAGCCGGGAACCAAGTACTCACAGCTGGTCCTCTTACTTGTAGCCGGGAACCAAGTATTCACAGCTGGTCCTCTTACAGGTAGCCGGGAACCTCGTATTCACAGCTGGTCCTCTTACATGTAGCCGGGAACCGCGTTTTCTCAGCTGGTCCTCTTACAGGTAGCCGGGAACCGCGTATTCACAGCTGGTCCTCTTACAGGTAGCCAGGAACCAAATATTCACAGCTGGTCCTCTTACAGGTAACCTGCACCAATTATTCACAGCTGGTCCTCTTACAGGTAACCTGCACCAATTATTCACACCTGGTCCTCTTACAGGTAACCTGCACCAAGTATTCACACCTGGTCCTCTTACAGGTAGCCGGGAACCAAGTATTCACATGCACTTGCAGCAGTGGTGTATATGACATGTTGTTTGACATGATGAGGTTGCCAGCCACGTGAACAACCTTGTATGACAGGCCCCTGTCTTGTTCGTTCTCTGTCTCTTCAGGGACCCCCCGAGAACTTTTCTATGCGATAATGAACATGGCGGACCGACAATAGCAGAGAGACTTTGACGGCCTACGACAGTCACTACTGCACTTAATTACAAAGAATGTGTTAATAACTAAGCAGATTTGGAAGCAAGCGCAAGATGGAGAGAAAAAAACTTAATGTACGAGACCAAGTTCTTTTAATTCCTGGAAAATCTTGAGATCTCTCGTATTGAAAGGTCTTCAGCTGTATTGAATGGCTGTATTGAAAGGTCTTCGGTTTTTTAAAAGGTCTTTGGCCATATTGAAAGGTTTTCGGCTGTATTAAAAGCTCTTCGGCTGTATTGAAAGGTCTTCGGCTGTATTGAAAGGTCTTCGCTTTTTTTTTAAAGGTCTTTTGTTGTATTTAAAGGTCTGTGGCTGTACTGAAAGGTCTGTGGCTGTATTCATTTGAATGTCTTAGTTGTTGATGTTGTCATTCAGTCAGTCTGTGCTCACAGCTGTATTAGGTACATATGGTTCTGGTACTTACACTTTAGAAATAAGATCAAACTGGTTCACATTCCCACATCACATTTCTTTATTTTAAATTTTTTCCACAGCTTGATAAAGAGAAAATGCAGCGAAAATTAATTTTTGTATTCGCTAGCGAATTCGTCATGTGAAACACATTACCACATAAACCACTTCACCAACGTGTGAGAGCTTGGTATAGGCTTTATTTAGAACACCAACTGCAGTTGATGCTCCATGCTCCGAAGGGGCATAAAGGAAAATGGTGATGATGCTCACCTTATTGCAACCAGTGGCGTCACAAAACTCAGTAATGCTAGGACAACAGACGAAGACATTGCCAAAGTTATGTCTTTTCTTCATCAAGGACAAACGAATCAAGCAGTAGAGAACAGAAAGGAAGAACTAATCCTAATTCATACAATATAAATGAAAATAACGTAAGCCGTACGTGCGCGTGTTTCTGCTTGTTCAGTTCTATCAATACCTCTTCTCTCTTACGCCATTTTATTTACGCTTCTTTCCTTTTCCCCTGTCGGTGTCATATCAGTGACATACAAGTCACGCCAGAAGTTGACAACCCCGTGCTTACTTAGAGACAGAAGCACACTCTCTCTAGCAGTCCAGTTTATACCGAGATATTCTCTTTAACTCATTTACGCAGTAACAGTAATCTCTCCTCCATTAAAATTCGTGCGCAATATTATTGATCTCTGCTCCATTAAGGATGTATTATCCATCTGGTTAAAATGTACACCACCATGAGTTTTTCATGAGATGTCTACGAAAGCTTTATTTCTTTACACAAAAAAATAGAAAACCCTCGAAGGCTCACGTTCTCATCAAACTGCGTCCATGCTAATGTAATATGCGGTTGTCAATAGCGAGAAGTTCATTTATTTACATCTGATTCATTTTTGTATTTAAATAACCGTTGAGCAATTCTAATAGGGAAAGTCCTCGGAAGGTGGTCTATTAATTTCTGATGGAAATTGTTAAATGAGACGGAAGTAAATACGCCGCTATCCTGACGTGATCACAAATGGATGTGTAAAATTTGACAATAGTTAACTGCATCTTTCTTGTCCGTGGCGTGCGGAATATTTGACTGAAGTTGTTGCTATCCTTACTTACTTGGTCGTTCCCCTTCTACCGTGCGGTGTAGAGGCTTGGAAGAAAGAGCTCCAGACTATCCTATCGGCTGTCTTCCTCCTGTCCTGGTTCCATTCTAGTCCTCGGTCCTTCAAAGATTGTCTAATGTTGTCCTCCCAGAGGACTCTGGGTCGTCCTGGAGGTCTGGATCCCTGGCTCTTAGTTTCCCATGCTTGTCGTGGTAGCCGATCTTCTCCCATTCTGCAGTCATGGCCAAACCATCTTAGTTGGGACTGTTCTACTTGGGTCTGCAGGGGATGGGATTTTAGGCCTTGACGTATCGTCTGGTTGCGTACCATGTCTCTTGTTATCTCAACCACCTTCCTCAGATACCTCATTTCTGAGGTCTGGATCTGGCGTTGTTGCTATCCACAGATTAAAAACAACAAAATCACACAGCAGGTACTACCGTAGGGAAGTGAAGAGTTAGAGACTATATTAGGCCGTCGCTTATGAGGTTGAATTGTCCCGTTTCCTTTCTCACTGCCTTTGCCTTCCCTAACTCACGAGCAGAGTCCGATATCAAATTTTACAGCTGAGTACACTGAAGCGTAACGCGTCCGGGTTTCGAACCTGGTTTCAAAAGCGCTCTAGACAATCTGCCAATAGGAAAATATGCATACTGTAACTGCTCACATGGGAGAAAAGAACACTATTATCAGTGCTATCATCTTGTTATTATTTTACTAGAACACTTTACCAGGACCGAGCTTCGATTATTTTTCCTTCACCGGCTAAATTAACTATTGCTCCATCCGTTCTTTTGATCTATTATACAATTCACAACCGATGGACTAAATGAAGCACGCGATATATGCACAGAAGTTCAACAGGGTTCTCTGCTCTAATTACTGCTGTTCAACATTTGTATCGACAAAATAACATAAGAAGCAAACCAAAGGACGACATAAACACAGAATGTGAAGAATTCTTCTTCTTCTTCGTTCGTCCTGAAAAGGACGTTGGTTGCGTTGTGTCCGTTTACAGCGCAGCTGCGATATTTGCGCCTTTCGGCCGACACATCCTACTTCAGCACGGCATTTTTGGGACCGGGTTAGCCTTCCCTCTTCGATCCCTACTCACTCAGCCAGACAGTAGTGATGCAGCCTGTTTCCAGAACCACCACTTGGAGGTGGAGTAGGGTCTTGGTCAGCTCTGGCTCGCTGACCCTGACGCAAGCAGTCTAGCTATGGGTCGCTAACTGCATTCCTCACTGTTGACGCGTCTTAGGTCCCGTGTGGAGAATACAACCTACTGAATCAGTTTTTTTTTTTTTTAAAGATGACCAAAGTCTAATATGTGAAGATAAAAAACCTATACTAAAACAAACAAATGCTCTTAATTCAGCAGGTGGAAAATAAAACATGACGATCAACACATCCCAGACAGACACAGCAGATCGCCACGTTCACTTAAATACAGCGTTCAAATACCTAGGAAGACTGAAAATGGAAGACTTGACACAGAATTGAAACAAGATGTCAAAATGCCAGTGCTTTTTACCAACTGTCACCACTACTCAAACATCAGAAAATCAGTATGGAAACCAAACGACAGATGATAAACAAACATATATTCATACCAACTGCTTTCTGTCAATGCCAAACACGAACCCTAACCAACGCACAGGAGAAACAAATCACATCCTGTGAGATGAGATTTGTAGACATGTCATTAATGTCACCAGGAGAGACATAATGAGATTTGTAGACATGTCATTAATGTCACCAGGAGAGACATAATGAGATTTGTAGACATGTCATTAATGTCACCAGGAGATACATAATGAGAAATAATGACATCAGAAAATTTGTAGGAATTACATCCTGCGTCAAGTATAGAGAGAGAGAGAGAGAGACAGTAAATTACGTGATTTGGCCATCTCATGAGAACGAAGTCTGATAAATTACCATTACTTGCCTGCAACCGCAGAAGATCTGGTTTCAGGTACGGAAAGGCCAAATGGCAGGTGGATAGATAACATCACATAAATTATACAACAACAATGCCTCACGGCAGCCAAGGCCACACATTTGGCTCAAGAACGCAAACTTAAGCTCCCCACTACGCTTCACGGCAACAATGTTTGCAGCGGAACGATAAAAAAGGAAGTAAATAGGGAATCTGCACACATAATAAATGCTATATTGCAGTAAAATATATAAAAAAAACAGGTAGGCTTTAGCAGAGACAAGCAAACCTGATATCCAGAAACATATTTCAGTTCTCTTCTTTGAATGTAAGGAAAACGCATCAACATTTGAAGGCCATTTGTTATCTAGATAGCAGTTGTTGTTTTCTTTTACCCAAGCAGAAGAAATATAAGGTCTTTCTTGTGCACGCAATACCCGGTTCGACCCATGTAGATTATATGAGTGTATAGTTGTAGTGTTTTGATCCAGATCGTTTCCGTGTAAATAGTCCCTTCCGCTCATTTATTTTTGTCATATAACGGACACTTCGCAATACCAGATGTTGATACTTTTAAAGGGTGTTTAGTGATCGATCTTCAACCATCCATTGTTTAATTGATTAGACTCACTAGTCAGTCGAGCCTCAACACCCAACGAAACAACATCTATATCCAATGTCCCGTCTGAATCCACCTTTATCGGACTACAATTACCTGTGCCTAGTCTCAAGCAAGACGAGTTCTGCGTCCACCTTCGTTATGTAAGTATGTTACTTAACATAACCATAGCGTTTTTAGTTCTATATAGCATATTCTGTTTGGTGTTTTTTCTTCTCCTGATTCTCCAAGGGTGTAAATTTCATGCGTTTGTTCTTATAGCGCTTCATAAATGTATAATAGGCATTGGTGCTTACTTGGTAGGGAGGATCGTCACGATTTGCTCCCGTAGCGAGGTCGTGTTGTCCGTCCTAAGATCCTGGGTTCGAGTCTCTGGTAAGCCTATCACTTCTGTTGTTTTTCTGTTGTCTAGTTTTCTACTTCTTTGTTTTTCACGAGTGCCTGAAACAAACCTTTATGAGCATTATTCATTTTATGCTTACAAGCCTCTATAGAACAACAAAAATATTTATAGAATGTGTGATTCCTATATACACACATTGGGATTCTTGCCGGTGCTACGGAGTTCGTGCACTGTGCTGAGATCCTCCTTGTGTGATCTAAGGGAGGAGATCGGAGCACAGATGGAGTAGTCCGTGTGCAATGAAGATAATCCTTAAACCAAACCAAATCAAACCAAACCAAGCCAAACCAAGCCAAACCAAACCAAACCTCTATTATTAGTAATAATTGAGGCGTCTGGGAAACTAGCCACGGGTTTCCCCTCTTTATTTAAGTAAAATATAATGTAGGTGTAGTACCCCTCTGAATGCGTTTTGATATATTCATTTACCAGTTATCTTACAATATTGCTTGTGTACACTCGTGGGAAAGTGAGAGTGACAACGCCAAAACACGTCTTAGATTATTATGAAAATAGTTTTGCGCTCGCGGACCCCCTGAAAGGGTCTCAGGGACCCCAGGGGTTCACGAACCACACTATGAGAACCACTGCTGTAGAAAATGCATACGCAGAACCAGTAACACTTTAAAAAAACACAAAATAAAGAGTGGGTTACAACCCCTACAGATTAAACAATAATATTTGAATGTATTAGGAATGCAATACAAAACTGGAGCACAGCAGGGGTCGAGAAAACCGAAACAGTCAAAATGTAATGCGTCATACAGAGAAATGAGGCGAATTGGATTACACGAGATAAACAGACACGCACAATAACACAAAACGTGCAGAAAAAGCAGTAGAGAAGAATCACAAGAAAAGTTTCTATCTTAAAACTCCAAATGGGAAAAACGGACGCTGTGATTGATAAATCTATTAAAAATCAACAAGGAAACAAAAAAATGTCTTAATAACATAGGAACAGATGGAAAGATGACTGGAATGTTTCAAAGAGAAAAAAAAAATAGATAGCTTTACACCGGGTTAAGAAATCAATTTACCAGCCGCAGCGGGAACATTTGACACAAAAAGGAAACAAAAAAATGAACGTCCAAAAAAAAAGAAGATATATTTTTTAAGCTTTCTTGAAATTAAATAAGCAGAAAATGCCAGGTCCAGATGAGGACCAGGCAGAAGCAATTACAGCTGACATAGAAAATGTTACGGATTTACAGTTAAAGAGAAAAGTTACAACAAAAAAGTTGTTCAATAGAAGGTGCCGATTTTATCAAACTGTAAGAAATTAGAAATGTAAGGAAGTAGAACTGTAAGGCAGTAGAAGTAAAACTGTAAGACAGTAGAAGTAGAACTGTAAGAAAGTAGAAGTAGAACTGTAAGAAAGTAGAACTGTAAGACAGTAGAAGTGTAAGACAGTAGAAGTAGAACTGTAAGAAAGTAGAACTGTAAGACAGTAGAAGTGTAAGACAGTAGAAGTAGAACTGTAAGACAGTAGAAGTGTAAGACAGTAGAACTGTAAGACAGTAGAAGTAGAACTGTAAGAAAGTAGAACTGTAAGACAGTAGAAGTGTAAGACAGTAGAAGTAGAACTGTAAGACAGTAGAAGTGTAAGACAGTAGAACTGTAAGACAGTAGAAGTGTAAGACAGTAGAAGTAGAACTGTAAGACAGTAGAAGTGTAAGACAGTAGAACTGTAAGACAGTAGAAGTAGAACTGTAAGAAAGTAGAACTGTAAGACAGTAGAAGTGTAAGACAGTAGAAGTAGAACTGTAAGAAAGTAGAACTCTAAGAAAGTAGAACTGTAAGACAGTAGAAGTAGAACTGTAAGATAGTAGAACTGTAAGACAGTATAACTGTAAGACAGTAGAAGTAGAACTGTAAGAAAGAAGCACTGTAAGACAGTAGAACTGTAAGACAGTAGAAGTAGAACTGTAAGACAGTAGAACTGTAAGACAGTAGAACTGTAAGACAGTAGAAGTAGAACTGTAAGACAGTAGAAGTAGAACTGTAAGAAAGTAGAAGTAGAACTGTAAGAAAGTAGAAGTAGAACTGTAAGAAAGTAGAAGTAGAACTGTAAGACAGTAGAAGTAGAACTGTAAGACAGTAGAAGTAGAACTGTAAGACAGTAGAAGTAGAACTGTAAGAAAGTAGAAGTAGAACTGTAAGACAGTAGAAGTAGAACTGTAAGACAGTAGAAGTAGAACTGTAAGACAGTAGAACTGTAAGACAGTAGAACTGTAAGACAGTAGAAGTAGAACTGTAAGACAGTAGAAGTAGAACTGTAAGACAGCAGAAGTAGAACTGTAAGAATGTAGAAGTAGAACTGTAAGAAAGTAGAAGTAGAACTGTAAGACAGTAGAAGTAGAACTGTAAGAAAGTAGAAGTAGAACTGTAAGAAAGTAGAAGTAGAACTGTAAGACAGTAGAAGTAGAACTGTAAGACAGTAAAAGTAGAACTGTAAGAAAGTAGAAGTAGAACTGTAAGACAGTAGAAGTAGAACTGTAAGACAGTAAAAGTAGAACTGTAAGAAAGTAGAAGTAGAACTGTAAGAAAGTAGAAGTAGAACTGTAAGAAAGTAGAAGTAGAACTGTAAGACAGTAGAAGTAGAACTGTAAGAAAGTAGAAGTAGAACTGTAAGACAGTAGAAGTAGAACTGTCAGACAGTAGAAGTAGAACTGTAAGACAGTAGAACTGTAAAATAGTAGAAGTAGAACTGTAAGACAGTAGAAGTAGAACTGTAAGAAAGTAGAAGTAGAACTGTAAGACAGTAGAAGTAGAAGTGTAAGACAGTAGAACTGTAAGACAGTAGAAGTAGAACTGTAAGAAAGTAGAAGTAGAACTGTAAGACAGTAGAAGTAGAAATAGAAGACAGTAGAAATAGAACTGTAAGACAGTAGAAGTAGAACTGCAAGACAGTAGAAGTAGAACTGTAAGACAGTAGAACTGTAAGACGGTATAGAAGTAGAACTGTAAGACAGTAGAAGTAGAACTGTAAAACAGTAGAAGTAGAACTAGAAGACAGTAGAAGTAGAACTGTAAGACAGTAGAAGTAGAACTGCAAGACAGTAGAAGTAGAACAGTAAGACAAAAGAACTGTAAGACAGTATAAGTGGAACAGTAAGACAGTAGAAGTAGAACTGTAAGACAGTAGAAGTAGAACTGTAAGACAGTAGAAGTAAAACTGTAAAACAGTAGATTTAGAAATGTAAGACAGTAGATGTAGAACTGTAAGACAGTAAAAATAGAACTGTAAGACAGTAGAAGTAGAATTGTAAGACAGTAGAAGTAAAACTGTAAGAAAGTAGAAGTAGAACTGTAAGACAGTAGAAGTAGAACTATAAGACAGTAGAAGTAGAACTGTAAGACAGTAGAAGTAGAACTGTAAGACAGTACAAGTAGAACTGTAAGACAGTAGAAATGTAAGACAGTAGAAGTAGAACTGTAAGAAAGTAGAAGTAGAACTGTAAGACAGTAGAAGTAGAACTGTAAGACAGTAGAAATAGAACTGTAAGACAGTAGAAGTAGAACTGTAAGAAAGTAGAAGTAGAACTGTAAGACAGTAGAAGTAGAACTGTAGGACAGTAGAAGTAGAACTGTAAGACAGTAGAAGTGGAACTGTAAGACAGTAGAAGTAGAACTGTAAGATAGTAAAAGTAGAACTGTAAGACAGTAGAAGTAGAACTGTAAGAAAGTAGAAGTAGAACTGTAAGACAGTAGAAGTAGAACGGTAAGACAGTAGAAGTAGAACTGTAAGACAGTAGAAGTAGAACTGTAAGACAGTAGAAGTAGAACTGTAAGACAGTAGAAGTAGAACTGTAAGACAGTAGAACTGTAAGACAGTAGAACTGTAAGACAGTAGAAGCAGAACTGTAAGACAGTAGAAGCAGAACTGTCAGACAGTAGAAGTAGAACTGTAAGATAGTAGAAGTAGAAATGTAAGACAGTAGAAGTAGAACTGTAATACAGTAGAAGTAGAACTGAAGACAGTAGAAGTAGAACTGTAAGACAGTAGAACTGTAAGACAGTAGAAGTAAAACTGTAAGACAGTAGAAGTAGAACTGTAAGACAGTAGAAGTAGAACTGTAAGACAGCAGAAGTAGAACTGTAAGACAGTAAAAGTAGAACTGCAAGACAGTAGAAGTAGAACTGTAAGAATGTAGAAGTAGAACTGTAAGACAGTAGAAGTAGAACTGTAAGAAAGTAGAAGTAGAACTGTAAGAAAGTAGAAGTAGAACTGTAAGACAGTAGAAGTAGAACTGTAAGACAGTAGAAGTAGAACTGTAAAACAGTAGAAGTAGAACTGTAAGACAGTAGAACTGTAAGACAGTAGAAGTAGAACTGTAAGAAAGTAGAAGTAGAACTGTAAGACAGTAGAAGTAGAACTGTCAGACAGTAGAAGTAGAACTGTAAGACAGTAGAACTGTACGACAGTACAAGTAGAACTGTAAGACAGTAGAAGTAGAACTGTAAGAAAGTAGAACTGTAAGAAAGTAGATGTAGAACTGTAAGACAGTAGATGTAGAACTGTAAGACAGTACAAGTAGAACTGTCAGACAGTAGAAGTAGAACTGTAATACACTAGAAGTAGAACTGTAAGAAAGTAGAAATAGAACTGCAAGACAGTAGAACTGACAGAAAGTATAAGTAGAACTGTAAGAAAGTAGAAGTAGAACTGTAAGACAGTAGAAGTAGAACTGTAAGACAGTAGAAGTAGGACTGTAAGACAGTAGAAATGGAACTGCAAGACAGTAGATGCAGAACTGTAAGACAGTAGAAGTAGAACTGTGAGTCAGTAGAAGTAGAACTGTAAAACAGTAGAAGTAGAACTGTAAGACAGTAGAAGTAGAACTGTAAGACAGTAGAAGTAGAACTGTAAGAATGTAGAAGTAGAACTGTAAGACAGTAGAAGTAGAACTGTAAGAAAGTAGAAGTAGAACTGTAAGAAAGTAGAAGTAGAACTGTAAGACAGTAGAAGTAGAACTGTAAGACAGTAGAAGTAGAACTGTAAAACAGTAGAAGTAGAACTGTAAGACAGTAGAACTGTAAGACAGTAGAAGTAGAACTGTAAGAAAGTAGAAGTAGAACTGTAAGACAGTAGAACTAGAACTGTCAGAAAGTAGAAGTAGAACTGTAAGACAGTAGAACTGTAAGACAGTAGAAGTAGAACTGTAAGACAGTAGAATTAGAACTGTAAGAAAGTAGAACTGTAAGACATTAGAACTGTAAGACAGTAGAAGTAGAACTGTAAGACAGTAGAAGTAGAACTGAAAGAATGTAGAACTGTAAGACAGTAAAAGTAGAAATGGAAGAAAGTAGAAGTAGAACTGCAAGACAGTAGAAGTAGAACTGTAAGACAGTAGAAGTAGAACTGTAAGACAGTAGAAGTAGAACTGTAAAACAGTAGAAGTAGAACTGTAAGACAGTAGAAATAGAACTGTCAGACAGTAGAAGTAGAACTGTAAAACAGTAGAAGTAGAACTGTAAGACAGTAGAACTGTAAGACAGTAGAAGTAGAACTGTAAGAAAGTAGAAGTAGAACTGTAAGACAGTAGAAATAGAACTGTCAGACAGTAGAAGTAGAACTGTAAGACAGTAGAACTGTAAAACAGTAGAAGTAGAACTGTAAGACAGTAGAAGTAGAACTTAAGAAAGTAGAAGTAGAACTGTAAGACAGTAGAAGTAGAAGTGTAAGACAGTAGAACTGTAAGACAGTAGAAATAGAACTGTAAGAAAGTAGAAGTAGAACTGTAAGACAGTAGAAGTAAAACTGTAAGACAGTAGAAATAGAACTGTAAGACAGTAGAAGTAGAACTGCAAGACAGTAGAAGTAGAACTGTGAGACAGTAGAACTGTAAGACAGTATAGATGTAGAACTGTAAGACAGTAGAAGTAGAACTGTAAGACAGGAGAAGTAGAACTAGAAGACAGTAGAAGTAGAACTGTAAGACAGTAGAAGTAGAACTGCAAGACAGTAGAAGTAGAACTGTAAGACAAAAGAACTGTAAGACAGTAGAAGTCGAACTGTAAGAAAGTAGAAGTAGAACTGTAAGACAGTAGAAGTAGAACTGTAAGACAGTAGAAGTAGAACTGTAAGACAGTAGAAGTAGAACTGTAAGACAGTAGAACTGTAAGACAGTAGAAGTAGAACTGTAAGAAAGTAGAAGTAGAACTGTAAGACAGTAGAAGTAGAAATAGAAGACAGTAGAAGTAGAACTGTAAGACAGTAGAAGTAGCACTGCAAGACAGTAGAAGTGGAACTGTAAGACAAAAGAACTGTAAGACAGTATAAGTGGAACAGTAAGACAGTAGAAGTAGAACTGTAAGACAGTAGGAGTAGAACTGTACGACAGTAGAAGTAAAACTGTAAGACAGTAGATGTAGAAGTGTAAGACAGTAGATGTAGAACTGTAAGACAGTAGAAATAGAACTGTAAGACAGCAGAAGTAGAACTGTAAGACAGTAGAAGTAGAACTGTAAGAAATTATAAGTAGAGCTGTAAGACAGTAGAAGTAGAACTGTAAGACAGTAGAAGTAGAACTGTAAGACAGTAGAAGTAGAACTGTAAGTCAGTAGAAGTAGAACTGTAAGACAGTAGAACTGTAAGACAGTAGAAGTAGACCTGTAAGAAAGTAGAAGTAGAACTGTAAGACAGTAGAAGTAGAACTGTAAGACAGCAGAAGTAGAACTGTAAGACAGTAGAAGTAGAACTGTAAGACAGCAGAAGTAGAACTGTAAGACAGTAGAACTTTAAGACAGTAGAACTGTAAGACAGTAGAAGCAGAACTGTAAGACAGTAGAAGCAGAACTGTCAGACAGTAGAAGTAGAACTGTAAGATAGTAAAAGTAGAAATGTAAGACAGTAGAAGTAGAACTGTAAGACAGTAGAAGTAGAACTGTAATACAGTAGAAGTAGAACTGTAAGACAGTAGAAGTAGAACTGTAAGAAAGTAGAAGTAGAACTAAAAGACAGTAGATGTAGAACTGTAAGACAGTAGAAGTAGAACTGTAAGACAGTAGAAGTAGAACTGTATGACAGTAGAAGTAGAACTGTAAGAAAGTAGAAGTAGAACTGTAAGACAGTAGAAGTAGAATTGTAAGACAGTAGAAGTAGAACTGTAAGACAGTAGAAGTAGAATGTAAGAAAGTAGAAGTAGAACTGTAAGAAAGTAGAAGTAGAACTGTAAGAAAGTAGAAGTAGAACTGTAAGACAGTAGAGGTAGAACTGTAAGACAGTAGAAGTAGAACTGTAAGACAGTAGAAGTAGAACTGTAAGAAAGTAGAAGTAGAACTGTAAGAAAGTAGAAGTAGAACTGTAAGACAGTAGAGGTAGAACTGTAAGACAGTAGAAGTAGAACTGTAAGACAGTAGAACTGTACGACAGTAGAAGTAGAACTGTAAGACAGTAGAAGTAGAACTGTAAGACAGTAGAAGTAGAACTGTAAGACAGTAGAAGTAGAACTGTAAGACAGTAGAAGTAGAACTGTAAGACAGTAGATGTAGAACTGTAAGACAGTAGAAGTAGAACTGTAAGACAGTAGAAGTAGAACTGTAAGACAGTAGAAGTAGAACTGTATGACAGTAGAAGTAGAACTGTAAGAAAGTAGAAGTAGAACTGTAAGAAAGTAGAAGTAGAATTGTAAGACAGTAGAAGTAGAACTGTAAGACAGTAGAAGTAGAATGTAAGAAAGTAGAAGTAGAACTGTAAGAAAGTAGAAGTAGAACTGTAAGAAAGTAGAAGTAGAACTGTAAGACAGTAGAGGTAGAACTGTAAGACAGTAGAAGTAGAACTGTAAGACAGTAGAACTGTACGACAGTAGAAGTAGAACTGTAAGACAGTAGAAGTAGAACTGTAAGACAGTAGAAGTAGAACTGTAAGACAGTAGAAGTAGAAATGTAAGACAGTAGAAGTAGAACTGTAAGACAGTAGAAGTAGAACTATAAGACAGTAGAAGTAGAACTGTAAGACAGTAGAAGTAGAACTGCAAGACAGTAGAAGTAGAACTGCAAGACAGTAGAACTGTAAGACAGTAGAAGTAGAACTGTAAGACAGTAGAAGTAGGACTGTAAGACAGTAGAAGTAGAACTGTAAGACAGTAGAAGTAAAACTGTAAGACAGTAGAAGTAGAACTGTAAGACAGTAGATGTAGAACTGTAAGACAGTAGAAGTAGAACTGTAAGACAGTAGAAGTAGAACTTTAAGACAGTAGAAGTAGAACTGTAAGACAGTAGAAGTAGAACTGTAAAACAGTAGAAGTAGAACTGTAAGACAGTAGAAGTAGACCTGTAAGACAGTAGAACTGTAAGACAGTAGAACTGTGAGTCAGTAGAAGTAGAACTGTAAGACAGTAGATGTAGAACTGTAAGACAGTAGAAGTAGAACTGTAAGACAGTAGAAGTAGAACTGTAAGACAGTAGAAGTAGAACTGTAAGACAGTAGAAGTAGAACTGTAAGACAGTAGAACTGTAAGACAGTAGAACTGTATGACAGTAGAACTAGAACTGTAAGGCAGTAGAAGTAGAACTGTCAGACAGTAGAAGTAGAACTGTAAGACAGTAGAAGTAGAACTGTAAGAAAGTAGAAGTATAACTGTAAGACAGTAGAAGTAGAACTGTAAGACAGTGGAAGTCACAGTGGAAGTAGAACTGTAAGACAGTAGAAGTAGAACTTTAAGACAGTAAAAGTAGAACTGTAAGACAGTAGATGTAGAACTGTAAGACAGTAGAAGTAGAACTGTAAGACAGTAGAAGTAGAACTGTAAGACAGTAGAAGTAGAACTGTAAGACAGTAGAAGTAGATCTGTAAGACAGTAGAAGTAGAACTGTAAGACAGTAGAAGTAGAACTGTAAGACAGTAGAAGTAGAACTGTAAGACAGTAGAAGTAGAACTGTAAGACAGTAAAAGTAGAACTGTAAGAAAGTAGAAGTAGAATTGTAAGACAGTAGAAGTAGAACTGTAAGACAGTAGAGGTAGAACTGTAAGACAGTAGAAGTAGAACTGTAAGACAGTAGAAGTAGAATTGTAAGACAGTAGAAGTAGAACTGTAAGACAGTACAAGTACAACTGTAAGACAGTAGAAGTAGAACTGTAAGACAGTAGAGGTAGAACTGTAAGACAGTAGAACTGTAAGACAGTAGAAGTAGAACTGTAAGACAGTAGAAGTAGAATTGTAAGACAGTAGAAGTAGAACTGTAAGACAGTAGAAGTAGAACTGTAAGACAGTAGAATTAGAACTGTAAGACAGTAGATGTAGAACTGTAAGACATTAGAACTGTAAGAAAGTGGAAGTAGAACTGTAAGACAGTAGAAGTAGAACTGTAAGACAGTAGAAGTAGAACTGTAAGACAGTAGAAGTAGAACTGTAAGACAGTAGAAATAGAAATGTAAGACAGTAGAAGTAGAACTGTAAGACAGTAGTGGTAGAACTGTAAGACAGTAGAAGTAGAACTGTAAGACAGTAGAAGTAGAACTGTAAGACAGTAGATGTAGAACTGTAAGACAGTAGAAGTAGAACTGTAAGACAGTAGAAGTAGAACTGTCAGACAGTAGAAGTAGAACTGTAAGACAGTAGAAGTAGAACTGTAAGACAGTAGAAGTGAACTGTAAGACAGTAGAAGTAGAACTGTAAGACAGTAGAAGTAGAACTGTAAGACAGTAGAAGTAGAACTGTCAGACAGTAGAAGTAGAACTGTCAGACAGTAGATGTAGAACTGTACGACAGTAGAACTGTAAGACAGTAGAAGTAGAACTGTTAAAAAGTAGAACTGTAAGAAAGTAGAACTGTAAGAAAGTAGAACTGTAAGACAGTAGAAGTAGAACTGTAAGAAAGTAGAACTGTTAGGAAGTTGAACTGTAAGAAAGTAGAACTGTAAGAAAGTAGAACTGTAAAAAAGTAGAAATGTATGAAAGTAGAACTGTAAGAAAGTAGAATTGTGAGGAAGTAGAACTGTTAGAAAGTAGAACCGTAAGAAAGTAGAACTGTGAGGAAATGGAAGAAAGTAGAACTGTAAGAAAGTAGAACTGTGAGGAAATGGAAGAAAGTAGAACTGTGAGGAAATGGAAGAAAGTAGAACTGTAAGAAAGTAGAACTGTCAGAGAATAGAAAGTATTGCCGCGTGCAGTTCTCATGTATCTCCGTGGAGACAAAGAAAGACTAAGCGCACTGCTCACTCAGGCATGTCGTACAAGGCTACTAACATGAAGTTGTGCATAAAGTTAGCAAGTTTATCATGTAAAACAAATAGCTACAGAAACGACCACTACAAACGCATGTGAATGTTTGGTGCAGGTTTGTAAGTAAGGAGAGCCAGCTGTAGCGGTAGCTCTGTGGTCTAGAAGCAGCAAAAAGTAAAATGATATAGGAGTCCCGCGACTCTCTACATCAGGCGGTTCTTAACCTGTGTCATGTGATATAAGAGTCCCACGGCTCTCTACACCAGGCGGTTCTTAACCTGTGGCATGTGATATAGGAGTCCCACGGTCCTCTACATCAGGCGGTTCTTAACCTGTGTCATGTGATATAGGAGTCTCACGACTCTCTACATCAGGCGGTTCTTAACCTGTGTCATGTGATATAGGAGTCCCACGACTCTCTACATCAGGCGGTTCTTAACCTGTGTCATGTGATATAGGAGTCTCACGACTCTCTACATCAGGCGGTTCTTAACCTGTGTCATGTGATATAGGAGTCCCACGACTCTCTACATCAGGCGGTTCTTAACCTGTGTCATGTGATATAGGAGTCCCGCGACTCTCTACATCAGGCGGTTCTTAACCTGTGTCATGTGATATAGGAGTCCCACGACTCTCTACATCAGGCGGTTCTTAACCTGTGTCATGTGATATAGGAGTCCCGCGACTCTCTACATCAGGCGGTTCTTAACCTGTGTCATGTGATATAGGAGTCCCGCGACTCTCTACATCAGGCGGTTCTTAACCTGTGTCATGTGATATAGGAGTCCCACGACTCTCTACATCAGGCGGTTCTTAACCTGTGTCATGTGATATAAGAGTCCCACGGCTCTCTACACCAGGCGGTTCTTAACCTGTGGCATGTGATATAGGAGTCCCACGGTCCTCTACATCAGGCGGTTCTTAACCTGTGTCATGTGATATAGGAGTCTCACGACTCTCTACATCAGGCGGTTCTTAACCTGTGTCATGTGATATAGGAGTCCCACGACTCTCTACATCAGGCGGTTCTTAACCTGTGTCATGTGATATAGGAGTCCCACGACTCTCTACATCAGGCGGTTCTTAACCTGTGTCATGTGATATAGGAGTCCCGCGACTCTCTACATCAGGCGGTTCTTAACCTGTGTCATGTGATATAGGAGTCCCACGACTCTCTACATCAGGCGGTTCTTAACTTGTGTCATGTGATATAGGAGTCCCACGACTCTCTACATCAGGCGGCTCTTAACCTGTGGCATGTGAAAAAGAGATACAGGGAGCAATGATCAAGGCTGGCTCTTGGGCGGTGAGAGTGGTTGCCGCTGCACCGGGCGCCGACTTTGGGCAAGTGCCAAAATGTTAATAAACCAATAAAAACATTAAAATTTTAAAATAACAAGAAAATAAAACATAAAATTTCAAAGTGAAAACGTATTTGCTTGTAAAAGACTAAGCGTTGTTCAATATGTCTATGTTATTCCTTTAAAAAAAAAAAAGAAGTGCATTGACCGCCCATATGTGATTCACAAATTAATCAACAATTAAAAAAAATTACCGATAATGAGATTTGAGAAACATAAATGTAATATGTATTTATAGAAAGCTACAATGAACTACGGAAACTGTAGTGTTTTCCATCCTAGTAGCATTAAATTGAGTCTCGTAACAGTACATACACTACTGCACGGTGGAGGGAAGGTGCTCCATCAACTGCCTCTATCTTGAAAAACTATCCAGGGCTGGGCTCTGGGTACGAGGTGCCTTCCAGAAAATTTATCGCCATTGCTGCCTCACAGGATTCAAAGAGATATATTGTGGCGTCTGAGAAACATCATGGTGTCTTTTGATAAGTACCTCGTTCAAGATGAATTGGGGGGAAATTGACCATAGGATTCGAAATCCTAATCACCTTTAATTCGTCCTTCATGTATGATGCTGACGCAGAAAGACTACTACATCGATTTGCAGAGTTAAGCTTTGTTGAAGCAAGGATGTTCGAGTCAAGTGTACTCTGAGAGAAATTATACTTTGTCTAGAGCTGCCTGTAAAATAGAGCAATCCAGCCACCAACTGCCCTATCGAGAGGTCAACACCATCATCCACAATCAGTTTGGTTTGGTTTTCAGGACCCTATTCACTGCATATGAACAACTCCATCAGTGCTACGATCTCCTGCCTTAGATCACACACAGAGGATCTCAGCACAGTGCACGAACTCCGTAGCACCGGCGAGGATCCCAATATGTGTATGCAGGAACCATATAATTTATAAATATTTTTTGATGGGTAGATTTACTAATCTTTTAATTTTGCCAGGGCAGCAGCCATGAGGCCAACTCTGTACGATTTCCAACTGCCGAAGATATTTTAACATGTGCAACTTGCACACGTGACCTCCTTTTTTTTGCCCTTATTTGATAAGGCTAGGCATCCGACCTCACTACCCGGCCAGATCAGGGAGGAGTATGACATAATTAGGAACCGCTGGTTCTGAAAATAAATTTCAATCTATTATATTCCCTGTACTCGGAGCGAACCCGGTACCTTTAGAATTAGTGGCGGACGCCATACCTCTGAGCCACTCCAACCCCCAGTACAACTACCAATGAAAGAAATAAAGAGATATGGACAACTGATCCTGCCAAACCCACCTTCTTCATAGGGACTACCAGCTTTCGGCCTGAGAACTGACTACTGCAGATTACTAGGCCACCTCGATCGCCTCAGAGTATCACACACTAATAAATATCCATGTGGAATAACAATCCAGACCCCTGAACACATTCTCCAAAACTGCCTAATCCACAATGATCTCCCACGTCAGACCGGGCCAGAGGGTGTAAAGCTGTCTAAGGGCTGATGCGTGGACTGGGAGAACACTATGGATTTCATCCATGCGACAAACCAGCAGCTTTAGCATGATTAATAAACTGATCTCAGAAGATGATGATCAAAAGAGCTGCCTGGACAGTTTTGGCACAAGAACTATTTAAGTCTTTATTTTAATTGCTACAACATTTTTCTGAGAATGTAGATTTTCAATATTGGTCAGTGTGAAGACAAAGGCTACAAATCAATCGGATGCCAAGCATGATGGGCGCCTAGCACTGCCCAAAACTGTCCCTCTAATGTGTGTCTTTACTGGCAGATGGTAAATGATGAGGTTGAAAGATGTGTGCAAGAGTGACATGAAAGCAGTAACTATGCGTCTTGCGAGGACGATGCTGGCGATTGCATCAAGTGGAGATGCTCCCTGTGGTGCCGCATAAGAATGGGCTAAGAGAGGCACTTACAACAAGAAGAAGAGAAAATAACACGTCGAAATAACATCTCCAAAATGCAGCTGAAGGTTATCACTTCAAGGGCACATCCTCCCCACATTCAATTAAGACCGGAGAAGGTTACTTCTATAGACCGAAAGCTGTAACAGCCATCTCATGAAGGTAATTTATTTATTTTCACGTTTTTCTTTGTGTATGTGAGGAACTGGTTAGAAATGAAATTCCTGCAATAACATTTTAATTATGTCTTGATTAATTTAGGGAGGAACAGGCGGTGTTCACATAAAGTTTACTCACCGTGCCGGCGTGGTGCCATACATGGATGAGAATCCCTGTTCTGCTCCGAGCAAGATATTTAGCAGGGTGTTATAACCCGAATGAGGGTGGGGCAGAAGGCAGTAAACTGTGACTCGAATAGACTGGCTACCTAAGAGAATAAGTTTGTTGGCTGACCGTGAGGTTACGTTGAAGTATTCCAGTGAAGTAATCAATAGAATGGCTTTCGCTTACAAGTGCTTAGTCGTCAGTATTTCTCAACCTTTTTACCATGTCGCCACCCCTCATATATTGTTTCCTCAACCAGCGGAAACCCTTACGACACAATTCTATTAACACTAAATTAATACATTGAAACACACACACACATATACCATCATCATCATTGTCATCACCACCATTATCGTCATCTTCCCATCTTTTGGTGAACAAATTTGTCGAAACGTTCTGCACTAAAGGCACTGAACGAATGTCATAAGAAACTAAAGCGCTGCCAATGGAAAATTATACCTAGTATATGTCACGTTTAATTTAATATGAATGAAGTGAGAGCGACAGAAGCAGTAGAAAGATTTTGTTTTTTAATTTTTTTTTGTTTTGCTCTTGGCTATAATGTTCACAAATATTTCCTTCATGCAGCGTCCATTCGTGTATGTTTTTAATCCTATGTACCGTTGTCGGCGTCTGTGGTTTTTTATTTATCTCTTCGGTATTACATTTACTGAAATGAAAATCTGCGTCTTTAAATTTAAATGAAGAGGAAGATTCTCACTAATTATACAAACGATTAAAAATATATAAATTAATATTTGTTTATGATAGTTATCATATGGTTATCATATGGTGCGGACACGAGCTTAGACACATTCAGCTAAACGTAACCCTAAGTTAAAACGGTAGTTGGAATGTTTTGTGGTACAGTTGACATTCAAAAATCCGGCCATCGATAACCCGGTTCCTTCAGATTTCCGGCATGGATTTCGGAGCGTATTTTTTTAATTTACCGCGTTGGCGCGCCACTGTTTTCTGGAGCCGTTTATGTTTTGATGCAGCTGTTGGGTCTTGCTTGCACGTGTTAACAGGCATTCCTGCTCATTCCTTCTCATTTTATCATTTATTTGCTGCTGTATAGCCCCATTATGGATTCAGCAAATAAAAGAAATGGTGTAAAACGTAAACATCGTGCGCTGTCGATCGCATTTAGTTTTTAATTTTCTTTCTTTAAAGGAATGTACAGGTAGTCATTTTCTGTTAAATATATACAGCATATATAACCATTAAAAATCCGGCATTTTCAACAATCCGGCACTCCTCAGGTCCGGAGGTTGCTGGATTTTTGAATGTCAATGTCATAAAATTAACAGTGATACAACGTAAAAATATCTCCAAAGGATAAAATGTAGAGATAAAAAGAATGCGTAAGTTACTAGAAGGCATGATCGCCCACGCCGCGGGTCATCACCCGCCATGGAAATTAAATTGCTAGAACGTTTACCCTTGGAACGAAAGGAGAACGAAGATCAATGTGGTAAAGTGGGATGTTATAAATATTTATAGGGGACTTAGTGTACTGACTGAGATCAGCTGTGAAGGTATCTATATCTAATAGGAGTAGTGTATTATAGATAACCTTACTTGCTGCCACATATATTTATATCTCAGTCAGAATTATTCTGGAATAGTGTGATGGCTACGTATATGTCTAGGGTATGTGTATGATGAAGTGTAAGTCAAAACAACAACAGACAGATAAACAATTTAATTTATTCCACTACACTTGACAACACTGTGACACTCACATACATATAACACTCTAAAGGATATCTTAAAGGAGTCACTGATAACTTTTCAAATAACAATATGTATTCATTGCTGTCATGAATGTATATGTGTCCT
This sequence comes from Oreohelix idahoensis, assembly GCA_024509875.1. Classification (NCBI taxonomy): domain Eukaryota; kingdom Metazoa; phylum Mollusca; class Gastropoda; order Stylommatophora; family Oreohelicidae; genus Oreohelix; species Oreohelix idahoensis. Next base: position 96,299 of record JAMPIV010019440.1, on the reverse strand, counting down.
GATTTAAATACAAAGGGAACCAGGAATCACAATCAATTTTAATTACACGGTATATGTACAGAATTTATTAATATGATTCATGTAGTGACATATATTATCAATGGTATCCTATGTGTGTCAGTTGTGTAGTGTTAATATGAGGTAATACTGGTTTTGTTTTGTTCAAGCTCTGTTGGTATTTGTCATCATGACTTCAATAGTTTGTTTCTATGGGAACTAGTATTGGAGATGTTCTCAGTTCCTGGTATTAAAACAATTTACTTCCCCTCTTAAGTTTATGTTACAATGTTATTTTAAGATGGGGGTACATAATGTTGAGCTCAGCTGGCCACATCAGCTTATCTTGCGTGATGGCGACAGGAAAAGACTCCTCTGCTCGATTTCTCCCCTGGGCTCTGGAGACACCTCACTGATAGCTAAATGGACCAAGGAGTATGCTGTCCGACTCTGGATTCAGCAAAGCTCTGACCAGGTGCTGCTCAATAACGTCAAGACCACGGTCCCACAATTCATGGAAATAAACACAGATACGTTGACTAGCAATGAATTCTGGCACAAATACTGGCACAAATTCCCATCTGCTTATGTTCCAGGCTTTTATTTAGCAAAAATATGAGCTGGCTTTAACGCACTGTTGCTTTATCAAGCTTATTTGAACTAGTGGTCTCGAACTAACGCTCCTAAGTGATTATATCAGCGAGTCTGGCCAATGGAGCCACGTTTCGACAAGTGTTTGAAAAAATTTTACCTTCCTACGTCTCCCCTAACAACCAAGGATAGCATTTATAGTCCGACTAATCGTGTGTAGCCTTACATATCATTCCAGCCAATCAGTTCAAATGTAACTTGTGGCCCATTTCCCGTACAATGGTGGTTTAAAAAAATCTACCACTGAGCGATTCTGATTTTGGGTGTTGTCTGACAGCACCATCATTTTATTTTGGCTATAACTTGTTAATTCCTAGACTATTTGCATAACACTTAACATATTCTTTGTCATCAAGCCCTAAGGAACCCAAATATACAAATTTAAAAGAGCTAAGTGGCTGCGTTCAAAATATGCAATTTCTTCTACCTCCTTTTTCGAAGATGTGCTGTCTGGGTACTGTAATGTCATCTTTTCTAATAAGCGTTTCTCAGGATTTTAAAACCTAACTCTGGGAAGGTTAGTGTTTTTATCACTGTCCGTCCGAAAAAAAAGTTAGTGCATGTGGCCTTACACGCGTGATAGTAGTAATTGTGTATCGCGTTACGCTTGTTGGGGGTGGCATTAATAGCGAGACGCGTGTTTAATTTTGCATGCGTTCCTGATTTTCAGCCCTCTCTTCTTTCTATTTGAGTCCATCTGTTCGTTCGTTTTGGTAACGTAGTATAATTAATGTTATGATTAATTTAGGTCATTACGCAGTGTGCCTCTCAATGTTTTTCTTAGAAATGCAATACCCGTTTTAATGTGTTGTGGAAACGCTTGTATTTATGCAGTGGCTTATATTTAACGTGGAAACGTTACAATTTGCAGACGAAGCATAAAACAAAGGGGATTTCGAGTACATTCTTTGTGACAGCACTGTTATTTTACCATTGCTCTTTTCTTTATTAGAATTTATTTGTTAGGCTTTATATTTACCTGATAATTTATATATGTGGATTAGAATATTTCACGACACCTCCCCTCTTAAAACAGACATCCCATGTCAGTCCTTTATTCTATATACACATAGATAAATGTAAGTCAACTTGACTTTACTCTGCTGTGGTGCTATCATGGTTTTATGTAGTTGGGTCCATTCAGAGTAGGCACTACTCATGAAATCTGCCTCAGACTTCTACAACCAATAATATATTTCGGTTATGTTACTGAACAGCCGCAAGTGTGAGTGCTTGTCTTAATGCTGCTTCGCAACCCGTATTCACCATTTCTCTTCTCTGAGTCTGCGCAATGACATGTCCAGAGAACATTATATTTCCCTCAAAATGTACGTTATGAGGAGATAACATATACCTGGTGATAGCAGAGTTTTCGTAGTGGATCCCATAATCTTCTTATTATCCTGTATGAAACATTCGGAATATCCTCAATCAAAGAGGCAACTCAGGGATTCATTACGTTCCTCCGAAATGTTTACATCCAACAATTTTTTCATCATTCTAGAGAAGACACTAGGCGCATTCTTCAATCCAAATGGCAATCTATTAAACTCATAGTGTCCTTCTGAGGTACTAAAAGCTAGGTATGGTCTAACCTCAGGCTTTACTGGAATCTGATGGTATCCTTTACTCAGATCCACTTTTGAGAAATATTTAGCTTTATTTAGTCTGGCAAACAGCTGATTTGTATCCGGCAATGGATCCACCTGTCCTTCTGTAATAGCATTCAGTCTCCTGTAATCTATACAGAGTCTATGTTCTCCAGAGGGCTTCCTTAAGAGTACAACACCGGAACTATACGAAGATTCACTGTGCGAAATAATTCCTTCCTTCAACAGATAGTCTATCTCTTCCTTCAAAGCTTTCTCCTTAGCAAACGGAATCGAATATGGTTTCATACAGACAGGTGTGGGGTCTATCAGTTTCATATCATATTCCAATAGGTTTGTATGCCCTGGTCGGTCTGTTAACACCTCTGCATGATTATTTAGAACCTGTTGCACTCGCTCTTTCTGAGTTTTCGTTAAATGTGTACTGATTTTCACCTGTGCTGCTGTCTCACAGGGGTGTAATGGATATTCAAATGATGAAAGTGGTTCCTTTTTTCATCTCCATGGCGATGGACAAGGTCAACAAGTGTGTCTCTTCCTGATGTTCTCTTTCCAAATATTTCTTCAGGAGATTCACATGATAGATTTTTTCTTTCCCCTTCTTATCTATCTTATAATTTGTTCTAGACACCTTCTCTAGAACTGTATATGGACCCTGCCATCCAATTTGTAACTTATTCTGACGCCCGGGCAAAAGAAGCAGTACTTTCTCTCCCACAGCCAAATTTCTGTCTTTCGCCTTCCTGTTATAATAGGCAGCATGTTTCTTCCTGGCTTGTTTCAAATTTTCATTGGCAAGTTTCCAGCCAGTTTTTAAACGAGTGGTCAGCTCATTCACATATTGGTATGAAGATGTAATGTTTTCCTCTGCCTTTTTCATCAGTCCACGTTCTTAACAAAGCTACATATGGACCTTTAATTGTGTGGACCTATTTGTCCATGCACCGGTATGGTCTCTTCCACTCGAAGCTTTATAGTGATGATTTTTTCTCCCAGAATTATCATTCACAAAACGACCGCTACCAATTCTTTTCTTGGGGCTTTCTCCCCACTTAAAATTCTTGATGAGAGATTTCCTCTCTACATCCTCTTCCTCCAGTTTGTTTAAGTCCGATTGAGGGATTTTCGGCTTATCCTGGGGTAAGACATCTTTTTGCACTCTCCGCATAGTGGCCATTGTAAAACAGTTAAGTGAAGCTTGTCCGTGAAAAGGGGGCTTCCCATTCCATTTGGTCCACTTTATCAAATCTATTTTTCTTTTTATTATCAGGCCTAATTTTGCCCCGTGGCGTGTCCAGGTCCTGATCCATGTTCCCACTTGTGGGTGTTCCCTCATGTGCTATGCTACACCTTTCTACAAAATTCTCAATGTCCCATCTTGCTTTGGGCCAATAATAATTGTGAGCCACCTTTTGAATGATGGTACCTATCTTCTCATGGTCCCCATCTGGTTTCACATGTAGGCTCCTTATTAAGTCTGCCCTATATCTTTTTTTGGAAGAACCAGCTGTCCGTGACCTTTGGATCTAGCTCCAGTCTTCCTATACATCAACTTGTTTTTCATGTAAAAATCTCCCTTGCCTGGAGTTGTATGACAAGTTGACAATTTTTCTGAAACAAGGCTTGAGTGTTTTATCCCCAGCCTGTGCCTTCCTCATCTCTTCTGGAGTGGTATCCAACATAATATCCTCCTCCTGTCTTGAGGTCGACCTGACCTGAAGGGTTGCCATATACACAGGTTTCCTTCTGCAACGGTCAGTGTCATGATTGTTCATCTTACAATTTTTACACCACCTTTTTCCTTGGTTGAAAGATTTTCTTTCATCATATTTCCTTTCATCGAATTGTGGGAATTTATTTTTATTTTCATACCGTGGCCTATCAAACTGGTGCTTACCGTTGTTTTGATCCCTAGGATCAAATTTATTAAAGTTCTGTGGTGCCCTAAAGTTATCCACTTGTTTCTTTTTATTACCTGTTACCTCTGCTTGAGCTGCTTGATACCTTTCAGCAACATTTAGCAACTCACCCAGCCTCTCTGCACTCACTTGTTCCATGAGAAACTTTCTCAGGTTGTGGAATGTCCATGGAGAAACTTTCATGGACTGGAGGCCCCCTGGACTCTCTTAGTTGCTCTATAAAAGGACCATTTCCTTAAGATCTTGGGTTTTCCCCAGAGAAGTCCATTTCTCCAAGTATGTCTCTATTCGTGCAGAGAACTGGTGATAGGTTTCACCTGACAGTAGTTTAGCATTCCTAAATTTTTTCCTATAAAAATTCTGCATTCTTTTCATATCTTAACAAAAGAGCCTGCTTTTTAGCATGTCATAAATTTTCCTGATCACCTCTGCTCTCATTTTTTTGCAAAAAACTTCATAAGCTGCCCCACGAAGTCCCTGAGATAACTTTAAGCTCCACCTTTCTCTCTCTCTACAACCCACGTGGTAGCTAATAGTTCATTCGTACCTATTTAGGTAGCTCTCTCAATATCATCGTCTTTCTCAACAAAATGATCTAAATGAAAAATCATCAGTGCTGAGGTTGAGGCTCCTTGGCTAGCCGTGGCCATCATCAGAGGCAAAGGGACTGGGCACCATTTTCAGGAGCATGGCGCCCTTGAAAACTCAAACTCCTCCTTAGTCTGTAATTCATGTTCCCTTTGTAAAACGTCTTACTCTGTGTCGGTGTAACTCCTCCTTTTCTCTAACCGCAATATCTCTTTTCTCCTTTTCTGGCTTCCCTCTCTGCAGTCAATCTTCTTTCTTCTTTCCCTTTGCTGCAGCTTTGAATCCTTTCTCTTCCTTTGGTCAGCTGTTTTTCTTTCGTCAGCTAATTCTTTGCTAATTTCTTCTTCTTTCTGCTGCAGGTCTAATCTTTTGTCTTCTGCTTTTACCTTGCCTGCTGCCGCTAATCCAATTTCTTCGTCTGCCTCAGCCTCAATCTCTAACATGTTCTTCATCTGTCCCGAATCTTCCTCCACAATTTCTTAGAGACAGGATCTGCAGCCAATAGGTCAGCTTCTTCAATTCAATTTCAAAGCCTGGGTAACTTCTCAGCCTCATCAAGTTTGCAATTTAGTCGTTTCAGCCTCTAACGCTTTCCTCTTTCAGCTTCTAACCTTGTCTGGTTCTATCTCGTTCATAAATGTTTTTTCACAATACGCAGTTTCTTTCGTATCAGACAAACTAAAGTTTGTCACATTCCGTAGTGACATAGGCAACCATAACTTGCCCATCTAATCCTAACTCTTTTGCAGTCTGAACAGCAGCAGATCGAAATTTGGCCAGGTCCGCCATTGTCTATCAGGTAATTTATACAATGTCTAACCAACAATTTGTCAATCTCTAACGTATATATATATCTAATGGACAACACAGGCACCGTGAGCTCAACCTTATTTAATTCCACCCAAGGATACCTTTTAATTCTTATATTCCCTGAAGTGAATTACCCCCAATATTTTTAATAGGGAAAGATTCAAAATCCCAAGAGCGAGACCCCAATATATGAGGTGAAGTGGGATGTTATAAATATTTATAGGGGACTTAGTGTACTGACTGAGATCAGCTGTGAAGGTATCTATATCTATTAAGAGTAGTGTATTATATATAACCTTACTTGCTGCCACATATGTATACCTCAGTCAGAATTATTCTGGAATAGTGTGATGACTACGTTATATGTCTAGGGTATGTGTATGATGAAGTGTAAGTCAAAACAACAACATACAGATAAACAATTTAATTTATTCCACTACACTTGACAACACTGTGACACTCACATACATAAAACACTCTACAAGGATATCTTAAAGGAGTCACTGATAACTTTTCAAATAACAATATGTATTCATTGTTGTCATGAATGTATATGTGTCCTGATTCAAATACAAAGGGAACCAGGAATCACAATCAATTTTAATTACAAGTTATATGTACAGAATTTATCAATATGAATATTGTAGTGACATATATTATTAAAAGTATCCTATGTGTGTCAGTTGTGTAGTAGTACTATGAGGTAATACTGGTTTTGTTTTGTTCAAGCTCTGTTGGTATTTGTCATCATGACTTCAATAGTTTGTCTTTATTGGAACTAGTATTGGAGATGTTCTCAGTTCCTGATATTAAAACAATTTACTTCCCCTCTTAAGTTTATGTTACAATGTTATTTTAAGATGGGGGTACATAATTTTGAGCTCAGCTGGCCACATCAGCTTATCTTGCGTGATGGCGGCAGGAAAGGACTCCTCTGCTCGAATTCTCCCCTGGGCTCTGGAGACACCTCACTGATAGCTAAAAAGACCAAGGAGTATGCTGTCCGACTCTGGATTCAGCAAAGCTCTGACCAGGTGCTGCTCAATACCATCAAGACCACGGTCCCTGAAAACAAGAAGGATGTACCTTCTACTTCATAACTAATTGATACTCTAGTTTTACACTGAGCACAATACATCACAAACATTGAGTTCAGAGCGTTAGGCCAACTGTCAGCTTCATCTGAAATACTTTATACCACATGTATTAAACCTCCCTTGAATGGTTGATACTACGCCCTGACTACTCCTCTGCACTTCCTGCATTATTCATCTCCATAGTTCTCATCAATATTTTGTCATCTAGGTGTCAGTGTACTGTTTGGGGCCCATTCCATGCAACCAGTTTTACTGGACGTCCGTCCGACACCCCTTCTGGGTATCAGGGGCTGGGGCGGCGTTTTAACATTATAGCAGAGGGGCTTTAGCTCAGTGTTTGCCACTGAACTACACATATATATACATGCATAAATTAACAATTTACATTCAATTTTCATTAAAAGATACTGAATGGTTCAAGCTTACCACAATTTCATGGAAATAAACACAGATACGTTGATTAGCAATGAATTCTGGCACAATTACTGGCACAAAGGGTTTTTATTTAGCAAAAAATATGAGGCTGGCTTCAACGCACTGTTGCTTTGGGTAAGTGCTTATTTGAACATAGTGGTCTTGAAACTCGAGGAACTATACGCTCTAATTGAGTATCCGATTCAAGCATGGTCTGGCCAATGGCCCCTCAGCCACGTTCCTCGACAAGTGTTTGAAAAAATTGTAAATTCCTACGTATCCCTTGGTACCCTCAACCAATGGAGTAGAGTATTTATAGTCAGACTTAATGTTTGTCCAAACTTAAGATCATCATTCCAAGCTTAATAGTTCATTGTTTGCTTTGTGCCGCCCATTTGGAGTCCATGGTACAATGGTGCCGTTTTTTTTTTTTTTTGCCGGGGTGAGTTAAAAAAATCTACACTGAGCGCGATTTCTGGATTTTGGGTTGTTGTTTATGGCACCAGCACCATCATTTTTGTATTTTGGCTATAACTTGTTAATTTCCTAGACTATTTGCATAACGTAATTACAATATTCTTGTGTCCAGCACATGCCCTAAGGAAACCCAAATATACAAATTTAAAAGAGCGCATAAGTGGCGGCGTTTGCAAAATATGCATTTCTTCTACCTCCTTGTTTTCGAAGGATGTGCTGTCTGGGTACTGTTTAATGTTTCAAACGTTTTTCAATGCGATGGGCAAGTTAAAGGGACTACTTTTAATAAGCGTTTTATCAGGATAATTTATAAAACCTAACTCTGGGAAGTTCGTTGTTTTTTATCACATGTCCGTCGAAAAACAAAAAAAGATCAACTTCTAAAAAGCCTTTACAGGGAGCGTGCATAGAAGTCATCTCAGTTGGACGACTGTATGACTGCAAGTTGACTTTTGCGGCTTGTTGTCCGTGACAATTTCTATAGCAAAGGGACAACAGCGTCTTATTGGAATATTTGATCACAAGAAAAATCAAGATCGGAACGAGCCAGATAGTGATAGAGATGTGTAAAGTCTTTCTAAATGAGTTCATCTGTTCGTTCGTATGGAAACGTTGTATATTTATTGTGTTAAGGATTTAGGTGTTAGGTAAATTACTTGCAGCGACGCCTCTCAGTGTATTTCATAGTCATGGCAATACCGCTGGAGTGTGTGCTCTGGGGTATCCGCGATTAGTAGCTGTGGAGACGTGCCGCGGGGAGTAGGGGTGACCGCCGAAACGTTACAATTTGGTTTTATACCTGTAGCAATTGTCCATGAGTTGCTGATGTGAGGAGTTTAGAGTGATTCTTGGATGGATGCACTGTTTAGGGTTGGTGGGTATGGTTAGCTGTATTCTTGATCCCACGGAATAGTGATATAGTTAGGGTTTATATTTAGGTGATAGTTTATATGTGTAGTTGATTATGGATAGTTATTTCAGGACATTTTTGGATGCCGATAGTAGGATCAGTGAGTTACTGTATCGTTTATTCGTTATGCGTTTTAGGTTGTTTAGTGATATAATGATGATAGGTTTTCATCATTTTTTAATTGTTTTATTTATTCCCTGCTTACTGCCTTCAGGGGGGGAGAGGGGTACCTAAGGTCCTTGGAGATGGGGGGGTAAGGGGAGTTGGGGTGCGGCGGGGGTGGGTACGGGGGGGGGAATTAGTACGCGGAGGAGGTTTTTTAAAAAAAGTTGTATTATTTCCGCAAGTTTGTTCTTATGTAACGAAATTGTCGACTATAATATCCGAATCTATGGACCTTATTTCACTTTCTGTTATCACCGGAGAAGGCCTTGTTGGACTGTATTGTGGATGGTGTAGGCCGTACGTTTATTTGAATGCAGCGGGCAACGTAACGTCGTTCAGTTTGCAGAACGCATTTTAGAGGCCGGCCCAAGGATTATTAGTCGCGGCCGTAAAGACAATTAACCGCTCCGTAAATTCGTTTGTAGAGAGTCGAGAAAGTTCGTATTAACTTCGTTCATAATGGGATGTTAGGTTGGTAATATAAAAACCTTGCGGAGGTTGCGTCGAGCATCGGCCCATTTTGAGCAAGTTAACGTATAAATTATTAGATGAAAATTATATTAGACTTATATTTAGTACAGAGCATGTCCGGATAGATGTAATAATGATGAAGACATTGAACGTCGTTAAGACTGTAGTTGTTTCAAACATCAGCGGACCAATGACTGCGCTGTTATTGAATATAAAGCATTCGTCAGCATATGTTATGCACGAAAAACCGTGTTTACGTTGAGACTTCAAGTCGTCCGTAGAAATGTGTAGTTTAGAATGATGTAAAACAGTCCGTGGACGTATTATACGTTTGGGGAGCCTGGGAGCTGATGGGCGATAAACGAAATAATTTAAAAGAAAAAATTTTATCGGTTTAGAGGGGATCGTTGATAGGTTGGTTCAATAAGACCAGAGTGTACGTTTTTTTGCGTGGACGAAACGCAAGTAGAACGTGACATTTTGTGACCCTACACTTGAGTAAAATTTTTATCCAATAACGTTTCTGACTGAAGCATGGACTGAAATGTTGACTAGGTCCCACGACCCAGTACCCCCCCCCCCCCCCCCAAGTTAAAAAGTACGTTTTTTTGTGAAAACGCAAGGTTAGATTCTTTAGAGACGGACTGGGGGGGGGGGGGACCTAACAGATAAATAATGCAGTTGCCCCGCCCCCCCCCCCCGCCCATCCCCACCAAGACTGATGAAATGGATTTAGTGTAGGAAATTTGAATTTTGAAAAAACATAAGGCCCAGTGATATTGGCCCACAGGACCAAACTCTTATTACAGCGCTCAGACGCGCCTTTTTTTGCCATTCCTAATTATGTTGTTCCAGTGATAGACACAAAAGGTAAATTTTAAGTGTGGTGATTTCTATGCCAGTAAAATTGATAAATAAGTTCAGGGACGCCATTACTTATAGCCAGCAGCGTTAAGCTGAGTTTTGACTTAGGCATTTTCCTGTGTTTTTCTGTACTTCAAACTGCTGAACAGTGAGTTTTATGTTGACACCAAAAAATTTTTAAAAAAAAAAAAAAAAAAAAAGGGTGGTTGTCGAAATGCTGGGTAACTAATATGACATTGGACTGTGAGGGACCCCGCGTTGCCAGTTTTGGTAGCCCGCATTCGTGCGGCTCCAGAAAAGAAACAGCCTTGTTATTGCCCTCAAGCCACACGGAGGAGGGTGGGGCCAACCCGATATTATTGCCCCCAAGCACGGAGAGTTGGCCGGGGGCCACCAGATTCCAGCACCAGAACTGCGCTCTTTCTTTCAATGTTTACGTAAGGAGGCTGGGCTGGTCTGCTGGATTTACACCAACTTCATAGACATAGCACCCAAAGTGAATTACTACTAAAAACATCGCCCATTTCTTTCCATCATCGATTGAATGGACAATGGTTTGGTAGGGCTTAGACAGGGAGGGATGAAGCCAACCCCCATAGACAGCACATCTAATTCAGTGTGCGGCGTTCTCCCAGGGAAAAAATAAAAATGTTAAATTATGGAACTGTAGAAATAATAAAGGGTAATCTTGTGAAAAAGAAATTATATACGTACACGGGACCTTTTATTTGTTGTTTTATTTATGCGAGTGCCATTGATTCATGCCATTCATGCTCATACAATTCCAAAATCTTTCATATGTTTCTGGCCAAAAATTAAAACCTTGGTTCAGAACAAATAAATTTTAAAAAAGATTTACTTTCTAAAATTGTTCACCAGCTGAATTTAGTTCATTGTGTGGTTCTAAAATTTTGGCGATTGATTGTAATATTATATTATATATTAGGTATATCTGTGTGTGTGTCGGGAGGGTGTATATTGTCAATACAAGCACATTACATTCAGTACCTTGATTGGTACGGGGACGTAGCCAACATTCATTAGAAAAAAAGGATAGGTGGTGAGGTCGTGTGGTTAGTGGGCGTGGGGGTGGCGGGGTAGCAAGACAAGAAAGGCCTTCTGAAAAATTCACAGCTACATTTTGATTCAGGAGCCTTCACAGCTGACTCATACATTCACGGTGGCTTAGTAATATCACCATCATACAATACCATCAAAACCACTACATATATGGGGTCTTGTCCAGGGATAATTAGCATAAACAGTAATATAAGGATCTCCTGGTGGGAGAAATAAAATTAGGGGAACAAAATTGTAAAATTCCCTTAAAATTAAAAGTGTCCCTTTAAATTAAGAGGGCAATTAGAAGTTGGTGAATCTTCACAGCCAGTGTTAGTTAATTAATTAATTAGAATTATTTTAGTCTAGAGTAATTATAAGTACTTTAGTGATTGGAAATTTTACTTTGCTTATTGCTAGATTTGTTTAGAAAGTATGGCGGAGCTAGCAAAATTTAGATCAGCTGCTGTGCTGACCGCAAAGGAGATGGGAATGGATGGTCAGATTTTAATTCAATACGTAACGGCTGAATGTGATAAATATATTGAACGGGGAAAAGAAAAGGGGAATTAGAAAAAAGATTAGAAAAAAAAATTAGAGTCTGATTAGGGGGGCTGGCTGAAAAAGAAATTAGAGTTTTCCTCCGCCCCTTTAAGGTTATTTCCACCGCTGAAGAGAAGAACCGTGGTTAGAAAGGCCCTGAGAAAAAAGAGGCCCGCCCTCAGAAATATCACCTGGGCAGGCAGAAGAAAAACGACAGCCAAAAGGGGAATAGAACTGTGAAAAACAGAAGGTAACCTGAAGAAAAAAGGTTGCCGAAAGGGGAGGCAGAGAGATAAAAAAGATATGAACTGCCGATTGAATATAAAGAAAGATGATAAAATGGCCAATACACTTGTAAAGGGATCGTCAGAATATTTAAAAAGATTATAAACCTATCAAGGACTGGATTTATTTTGGCAGAAGGAATATTTTGTTTGAAGATAGTTGCAAGAAAGAGTTAGAAGGTTGACAAAAAGGATGGGTAGCCGAAATTACCTAAGGGAGCTGGAATTACAAGGCCAGGCTCCTGAAAATGGTGCCAGCCCTTTTTGCCTCAGATGCTATGCTACGCCCAGTCTGGGGAGCCCATTCCTCAAAACTCAGCTATGGAGGGGTTTCATTATTTAGACCATTTTGTTGAAAAAATAAGACGATGACATAAAGAGGGGTGGACCACAGGGGGTGTACCTAGGACGTTTTGAGGTTATTAGCTACTACATATGGGTGTTAGAGAGATTATGATGAGATGGAGAGGTGGACCCGTTTTTTGTAAAGCTATCACAGGTCAGGGACCTGAGAACTGTACTTTTTATGAAGTCTTTGCTAAAATGAACTGGGAAGACCAAGACAATTATGACATGTTAAAGCAGGCTTTGTTATTAAGGTACGAGAAGAATGGTGAATTTTATCGTAAGAAATTTAGAAATGCCAAACTGTTGTCTGGGGAGACATACCACCAATTCTCTGCTAGACTGGAAACCTATTTGGAGAAATGGACTGCTCTGGGGAAGACCCAAGATCTTAAAGAAATGATCATGATTGAGCAATTGAGAGAGTCCATGGCTCCAGACATGAGAAAATTTCTCATGGAACAAGGTGCAGAGAAGTTGGGAGAGGTTTAAATGTCGCTGAGAGGTATCAGGCAGCCCAGGCAGAGGAAAGTGGTGCTAAAAAGAAGCACATAGACAATTTTAAAGCTCCACAGCAATTTAATAAATTTGATAATAGAGAGCAGGGAAATAAAGGTAGGACAAACTTTGAGCGGCCAAGAAATGACTATCGCGACAGAGACTCACAGTTCAATGACCAAAAGTTCAATGAAAGAAAACCGTTGAACCAAGGAAAAAGATGGTGTAAATGGTGCAAGAAGGATAACCATAACACCGAATTTTGTAGAAGGAAACCTTCAAACATTGCTGCAATGAAGTCGGGGACGCAAAGATTAAAGGTTAATCCTAATGGACAACAGGAACCTTATCACCCCCCAGTTTGTGAGGATGTTATTTGTAATGGGGTCACCATAAGGTGCCTTTATGATACAGGTTTGGATTATGATTCAGTTGTGAAGTCTAGCCTAGTGGACCCAAGTCCCAAAGTCAGTATACCCCCAAGAAATAACAGTGGGAAATACAAGGGGCGCGACTAAGGTAAAGGGACATACCACTCATGACACTTCCCATCAACTTATGATTACGCAAGGATAACGGTGAAAAAACTCGCTATGTGGAAGGAGAAAATCATCAGAGCAGCAGTGATAGATGAACCCAAATCTACCCTCTGATATTGGGGTGTAGATACGTCTTCTTGGGGAATCCCGAGAGACCTGTGATCATGGCGACAGTGCAGACCAGGTCACAGAAGAAGGAGGAAGAAGTGAAACTATAAATGCTCATCCAGAGGAGATGAGGAAGGCGCAGGCTGAGGATAGGACACTCAAGCCCTGTTTTAAAAAAATTGCCCAAATGCCACACACCTCCGAGCAAGGGGGAATATTTCATGAAGAACAAACTCTTATACAGGAAGGCGGGAACTGGAACAAATGGTTGGTCACAACCAGCTGGTTCTTCTTCCCACTTTCATATAGAGATAAAATAAAGTGATGGAACTCGGGCATGCGATTCCCTTCAGTGGTCACATGGGGATCAGCGCCACAGGACAGCGTATAGCTTGTCATTACTTCTGGCCAGGGATAACGGAGGATATAAAAAGATATGTAAAATCCTGCCCAGAATGTCAAAGGGTAGCTCCAAAGCACTGGACTGCTCCTGCAACTCTAGGGGAAATGCCCATAGTGGGAACACCTTTTGAGAGGGTTGCAGTGGATATTGTGGGACCTCTCACTCGGACCAAGAGGAGGAACAGTTACATCCTTACTCTGGTGGACACTTGTTCTATGTGGGGAGAGGCGGTAGCCCTGCCATCAATTGATTCAAAACATGTAGCAGAGGCACTACTTACAATATTTACCCGATTAGGATTCCCGCATCAAATCTTGACGGATAATGGATCTCAGTTCAAGGGGAAACTAACGGAAGAAGTTTTTAAGCTATTTCAAGCCAGACACTTTCATTGTAGTCCGTACCATCCACAAGGGAACGGCCAGGTAGAGAGGTTCAACGGGGCTCTCATTTCTATCCTGAGAAAGCTGGCACACGAAAAACCGGATCTGTGGGATCAATTCCTGCCCGCCGCATTGTTTGCGTACCGGGAGGTACCACATAGTTCAACCGGGATGGCTCCCGCAACTCTGCTATTTGGGAGGCCAATAAAAGGTCCATTTAGAAGCTTTTATTAAGGACCTGGACAGATGAGAAGGTGGAAGGTTACCCTCATCTTTATCAATAAATGGAACGAGGACTGCTATTATTTAGAAAGGACTCTCTAATTAAGGATGGTTTGAAGAGAAAGATCCGAACTGTTACCTGGCATCCTATTATCAATTTTGTGTGTACAATCGTGAACGAAACTGAGGATTTACGATCAAACGTTTTAAAGCTGGATGGGAAATGGAAACTGGCAAATGATAAAATTTTTGGGGTACTCAAAGCCAGGAAGAAACATGCAGCAGCATATTTTTAATAAAGGAAGGGCAAAGGACTCTGGTAGAGAACTTAGCTGTGGGAGAGAAGGAGAAGTCTTTACTGGTCTGATCTTCTACTACCCGGTAGCCAGAATAAATTTACAAATTGGTTGGCAAGGTCCATATAACGGTTCTAGAGAAGGTGGTCTAGAACTTTTTGTTCCTAAAACAAAACTGGTCCTATTTAAAATTGACCAAAAAGTGGGAAAGGAGAAAGTTTAATCATGCCTCGAATAATCGGGTCTATTACAAATTGGTTAATGCAAAAAGGAACCTACTTCACTTTCAGAATGTGGAACCCCCACAACTCAAAAAACCACGCTGACACCTTGGGGAAAACCAGGATACTGTTTATCATGTAAACAGAAAAACGTTCTAACAGACCATGCTCAATGGGAAGGTAAAATGATACTTGGCTTATGCCTGCAAACCCATGAAAACGAAAATAACCACTAATCACATGAAGTGACCCATGTACACATCCTTGTTGAAACAGCAGCACCAGTGCGAAAAAGTTTCAGGTAAAGCACATGACTAAAAAAAAAACCCCTGACTAAAAAACCAGAGGGAGAGAGTTCAAACCAGGTTTCATTCTTCAACAAAGTAATTCTGGAGGATGAGGGTTCACATAAACAGATGTATTAAACAAATTCAAACTCTTTAGTAAACTGTAAAGTATCCTTTTTTATAGTCTTGCTAGGAAGATACATTCTCCATATTCTTGTTATTGTATCGCTTAATCGATTTTGGAAAGCAATGTTTTTTTTTTCCTATCATTAGAGGGGGGCTTCGACGGGACAGAGGCAAGATTGGGCTACCTCGACGAACCTTATATATATACCCCATTGAAAAATGAGTCCGTCCATCATTTCGATCCCATGTTCGGTTACACGTAAGTAAATTCCGTCGGTGAGTCAGACGAACTCTACTAGGACTAACTGCGATTTCATTCCTTTTATGGCCTGGGTAGGGGGAATAGATTGTTCTTGCTTCATGCCCAGTATATCAAAGATGGCCCTGAAATTTATACCGTAGTGTTTGTATATGAGTGTAGGACTGAGTCTGTCTTATAAAATAAAAAAAAAAAAAAAAATTATGGGATTATTTTTTTAACATTTCTAAGTCGAACTAATTTGGTTGTCGCTAGAAAAGGTCAAAGGCTATGCAGCGGATAAAAGATGCAAAAAGTTAAAAGTAAGTAATTAGTATGTGAAAAGAGTAATAAAAGTATCGCTAGCGCGAATGGGGTGTGATTCATGGCTGCCATCCTGTGTGGAGGATGCTGAGTGATTTTGTTTGTTGCAGGCTTTTAATCTGCCGAAATAGTTGATCTATATAGGATGGGGAAAAGTTGATAAGGTCAGGAATGGCAAAGTTATATTTCGCATAAAAAGGTAAAACCACAATTTATTATGAACTTGGGCTTCGCCATCGTTGTTGATAAGCAGATGCACAGTGGTACTTTTTAAAAAAATATCCATTCAAAGGAAGAAGACATTCCTATGTATCAGCACTGGATTGTATGATATTATTCAATTACCTCTATGAGAGAACCTATGAAGAAATGAGGACATTTAATGAATGACCAATTTTGGTCTATATTCTATAGTGAGTGAAGCTCACGAGAGAGAGAACAGCCATGTTGAAATTCATATACTTTGTATTTATCGAGTGAGAAAAAGGGATGCCTGTACTATCGCTCGATGAACCAAGAGATCACTGCTACATGTGAGAACCCATGTCTGGGATTCCTATATTATGAAATATATATATATTGAACTTTACGTGAAGGAATATTCGCTAGACGAGGTTAGGTTTAGGAGCCTTCCTATATCTTGGTTATGGTCTGACGTGCCCAGTCAGTAAAGCCAGATGATTTACATGATGGAACGCTGAATGCTTATTTACGAATGCTCCATTATGATATTTGCCAAGCATGAATGCTAACTTAAGATGATATTCCTGTGATCAACATTATGCTGTCTATGTCGACATTTGTTCCTGTAACCATACACGTACTGTCCAAGTGTGCGTCCCATTAAATGTTATAAAAAGACCACCGTAGTTCCAGTACTTCTTGAATTCGAACAGTGTGAGTATGAGTGATGTACTACCAACCTGTCAACTCTATCGAATCATTCTACCATTCGCGTACTGACATTCAGATACACACTCATTGTTTACACTCACATTCTTGTCGGAGCCTCATCACGTTCCAGGACAAGATGACCTGTATGACCAAAACTGTGCTGGGTTTGATGAGTTGACAATCGTTACACTTTGCTACACCAGTCCCAACATCTACATTTATCCACTGGTGGACATTCACATCATTTAGCAAATAAAGCATGATTCAACAACTAGTAGCCAGTATGAGTTAACAACTAAACAGAGTTTATCAACTGGTGTGCCAGCTTCCTGGGTCAACCTGCACAGTGACTATATTGAGAAGTAAACTACTGAGACCAGACGTTCCTTGGGGTCTGTTACGACACACAAATACATCAACAGTACAACTCTACAGTGATGTCAGCGTGACCTGTCCTGTCGAGAGTATGCAGTAACTAGGTCAGGGTTTGTTGACATTTGGTTCATTGGACATTTGCCATACAACTGACAGTGTTACACGGCAAGCTTGGTTGAAACATAGAACATTACACATCAGGACTGGAGAATATTTGACAGTGTTTGCGAAAGAAAATGTTATTGAACTGAGAAGTCCTACATTGATTGTTATCATTCAAATCAACGATGGAGCTTCTATTTCTGTGTTGAATTTAAAATAATTAGACCAGAAGTATTTGTTTAATAAAGTACCACAGTACTGTACTATTAGGCAGTGTAGCTGAGCCTTCATTCCAACACATTCTTTCTGCAACACTCTATTTACATCATATTGCCATACTATTTATGCATTTATGTATTTATGTTTAACTATTTATATGTGATATTTGTTTGTATCCAGCGGGTTGTTGTTTCGGTTGGGCGGTGTCACACAGCAGAGTATCCCACGTAATAGAGGGTCTGATGTGTGCGTTTCTATAGGTGCAATTTTCTTGATTGAAAATTTGCTGCGACAGCTGTTGCTATTAGTGTTAGCTGTGAAGACTGTACTCATTGTTGTTTTTGTAATATTCCTCTGTTCTTTAGTTTGTTTTGATTTGTTTGTAATTTGTTGGTCTACCCTATTCTATCTTTCAGTTCTATTCTCAATTTATATATTTATATACTGTGGCGTTATTTGTATTTGTTATCCTCTTGCGGTTTATCTTTTATTGTTTTTCCCATTTGATTTATTTCATTTCCGCAAATGTTTTCATGTTCTTCTGTATAACTGTTTTGTTTGGTGCCTGATCGACATACACTATTTAAAATATAGTTGATCATATAAATTGATGTACAAGAATCAACTGATAGTCAATTGCTATTACTAAAGGTACACAGTTGATGATATAAAACACTATTTCTGGTGCACTGCACTTATATTATAGAGTGAACCAGCAACTTATAGCTGTTATTATATAAGGATTTATACAAGACCTTTGTAAGGCTTGTTTCCCACAGTGATTGGGATAGTTAAGTACTATTTTTCCACAGGTTAAAAAGTTATCATACAAGGTCTTTGATTAAGACTAAGAAAGTGAATTTATTTACTTTTGCAAATTACTGATCTTATTAGACAAGATGTCTACCTTAGATTATTTTATCACACAAGGCAGGGCTCTTGATAAGACTGGTCAGCAATTAGAACAATGGGCAGTTGCTCAATATGACAAAGCATTAGCTGCAGAAGAGAGAAAACTTGCTGCTGCTGCTGAAGAAAGAAAAGCATTGATTGAAGAAAAGAAATTAGCAGCTGAGGAGAAAAGATTAGAAGCTGAGGAAAAAAAATTACAAAGAGAGGATGAACAAAAGAGATTGCAGATACAGACTGATGAAAAAAGATTCCTGATGGAAATGGAAAAAGAGAAAAGAAAAGATGAGGCTACTGCACAAGAGAAAAAAGCAATAAGAGAACATGAACACCAAAAAGAACTTTTAGCATTTGAGTTAGAAAAGTTAAAGTTAACAAACATAAGTAATGTTAATCAAGCATCTAGTGGTAATGGTAAACCCTTTACTTACAAGGTCAAGGTACCAGCGTTCAACCCTTCCAGTGATGACATAACATTCTGGCTAAACAGATTTGAACGCTCGTGTCGAGCACATAATGTGGACAAATCACAATATGCTAACCAGTTATCAGAAAATCTGAAAGGTGATTCTCTGACTAGTTTAAGTTTGGTTGAAGAGGCTGACAAAGATAACTATGATGTTATTAGGGCAGCCTTGTTAAAGAAGTATCAGTTGTCTGAAGAGGGTTATCGGAAGTTGTTTAAGACAATGGTGCCTGAGGCAGGTGTAGAATTCTCAGAATTCATTGCAAGAACACGTCTTACATTTGATCGTTGGATTGAGCTATCCAAAACAGAAAAGACTTATGAAGCCCTTATGGACTTGATACTCAGAGACAAGATTATGTCAAGTATAAATAAACCTTTCCTCGAATTCTTACATGAGCGTAAACCTAAGTCTCTAAAAGAAATGGAACAGTATTGTACCCAATACGTCACTGCACATCCGGACGTAGCTATTAGCAACAGTAAGGTTAAAGAAGGTATGCCAGTTGCTTCTGCAACACCATACAACCCTAATCACTCTCACAAATTCCAAGGACCTCAAAATAGGTTTAATAAAAAAGGTAACTATTACAGTTATCAGAACCAAGGTAACCAATCATTTCAGGGTTCTTCTTCGAATACCTGGAGAAGAGCTGACAGCCCTCGATTCAGGGGTGGTCATAATTACAGGAACTTTCGCAAAGGAAGTCATTCTAGAAACTATCCAAGTTTTCCTTCATGGAGACAACAGGATCATAATTACCGAGATACTCATTATAATGAATATGATGATAGTAACCAAAGGAGCTATGATTCAAACCCGAGTAGGGGTTATAATGATGGAAACAATGATAAGTACAGAGGCAATAATAACAGAGGTAGAGCACAATTCAAAAAACATAAAGCTCATTACCAGGCGAACTCTGCACAGCAAGAGTCCCACGAAGCCTATAAACAAAATAAAGATAATGATGACTCTAATAATATGGCATGTGCCGCTTTTGATTTTGGGAGAGCATCTCAGTGCCCCCAATGCAAAACATTATTTGAGCCAACCACAGTGTCTACTTTAAGCTGTGGCCATCCTCTTCGCTCTTCCTGCGTCAATCGCGCATGATGGGAGAGGTTCCCTTGTCTTACACAAAGGTTTAGTAAATGACAATCCAGTCTCAGTACTTTTTGATTCTGGATGCACAACTATTGGGGTTAGGCAGTCACTCATAGATCCTTCTCATTCTACAGGCAAAGTAGTCAAATGCGTAACATTTGGCGGCACCATAGAGAAATACTCTACCGCTATCATTAGGATTGCTACTCCTTTCTTCACAGGAGATGTACACGCATGTCTTTTGCCGAATCCGATCGCTGATCTTATCATCGGTCGCATTCACGGAGTCAAAGAATGCACTCCGGAGCAAATTTCCGTTTGGGAAAATCAAAATATGCAATCTGCTAATGCAGTAGTCACTAGAGCTCAAGCTCTCAATATGCCTGAAACTTCATCTGTTGAAGATAATGAAGTGCATAACCAAGATGATCCCTTGGTAATTTCTCGTGACTCGTTTATAAAACAACAAGAAGAAGATCCGACTCTTAAGAAATTCTTCACTCTTGTAACAAAAGGTGATCCGAATAAAGATTCAAATTGTAAATCTTGGATTACAATGAAGAATGGCGTACTTGTACGTATGGTGCAAGACTCCACTAAGTCAAGTCATTCTCAGATTCTTGTACCCAAGAATTTGAGAGTTAAGATCTTACAACATGCACACGACTCGCAGTGTGCTGGTCACATGGGTTTTTCCCGTACTAAGTCAAGAGTTCTTGCGGCTTTCTTTTGGCCTTTTGTGAACAAGGACATACGGATCTATTGTCGATCCTGTAAAGTATGTCAAGAAGTCAAATCCAAAGGTCCTCGTCATGCTGCGCCTATTCAGGCTGCAGATATTCCTATTCGTCCATTCCAGAAAATGGCGATAGACATCATTGGTCCATTCAAGATCAAATCTGCTAGAGGACATCAGTTTATCTTAACGTGTGTAGACATGTGCACACGTTGGCCAGAGGCTATCCCTCTAAAGAGCATTACTACCGCTGACATTGCAGATGCTCTTTGGCTTATATTTTCTCGGCTGGGATTCCCCGGAGAAATATTATCAGATCATGGCACCCAACTGATATCGGATACCATGTCTCAAGTAATGTCTACTCTACAGATAGAGAGATCTTTGAGTAGCATCTATCATCCTATGTCCAATGGGATGGTCGAGCGACTAAATAGAACACTTAAGAACTTATTAGGGAAGATAACTGAGGATCATCCTCAAGATTGGGATAGGGTTTTACCCGCGGCCCTCTTCGCGTACAGAGAGGTCCCCAATGAACATACAGGGTTTTCGCCCTTTGAACTTGTCTTTGGCGCGCGACCGCGCGGCCCAATGTCTTTGCTGCATGATCTTATAACAGCTGACAATATTGACGATGACACAAAATCTTCTTACGAGTATGTCATCGCGCTGAGACAAAAGATTATCGAAGCATGCAAATTGGCAACGTCCTCTTCTGAATTTGCTAAGCAGAAGGCAAGACAATTTGCTAATAAGAAGAGAACTTTACGACAACTTTGTCCTGGTGACAAAGCATTTGTTTTGCTACCTTGTCGTGAAAATAGACTCCTTATTAGTTGGAAAGGTCCGTACGATATAATATCGAAAATTTCAGATGTTGACTACATCGTCGATATTAACGGGAAGCATAAAACCTTCCACATCAATATGCTTACGGAGTTCCATGAACGTCCTGACTATTTACAGCCTATTTTCCAGGCAACGGACGATTCTCATGTCAAACATGGTCATTACTCATCACTGTCTGTAATACAGGATGAGGAAACAAGTTTTTCGGATGTTAATCTCCCGCTTCCAATGATCCCACTTCATTCTAGTGAATCATGGAAAGACGTTACTGTTTCTCCTGATTTGTCTCTAGGAGAACGGCGACAAGTTTCGTCTATGTTACAAACATTTCAGGATGTCCTCACTGACATCCCTGGACAAACTCATGTCATTGAGCATGACATTGTTCTAACTGAACATACTCCAATTAGGGTTAGGCCTTATCCTATCCCTATACATTTCCAAACACAGGTTGAAAAGGAGTTGGGTGAAATGATAGATTTACAAATAATCGAACCATCCACTTCTGCATATTCTTCGCCGATGGTTATTGTTCGAAAAAAAGACAATAACATACGTCTTTGCGTTGACTATCGCAAATTGAATCAAGTTACGAAGTTCGATGCTGAACCTATGCCTTTACTAGAAGAGTTACTTACTCGTCTTTCTAAATCGCATTTTTTCACTAAACTTGATTTGTCTAAAGGATATTGGCAAGTTCCATTATCCGAACGCGCCAAACCTCTTACCGCTTTCTCTACTCCCAGAGGCCTTTTCCAATGGAATTTTATGCCTTTCGGCCTTATGAACGCACCAGCTACATTTGTACGCATGATGCGTCGAATCCTATCGTATCGGTCAGATGTCATTGCTTATCTAGACGACATCTGTCTTTTCAGCGATACTTGGGAAGATCACTATTCAGGATTAGTTGAATTATTATCAACTCTGCGTGAGTATAACCTGACAGCAAAACCATCTAAAGCTTGTATTGGCTTTAGCGAAATTGCTTTCTTAGGCCATCGAGTAGGTCACGGTTTCTTGAAGACAGAAGACCATAATATCACTAAGATACTTAACATCTCTATCCCTAGGACTAAAAAGCAAGTGCGAAGTCTTTTAGGTCTCATACAATTTTATGGACGTTTCATTCCGAATCTGTCCTCTATCATGGCACCTCTCTCTACACTATTAAAGAAAGGGTCGCCTAACATGGTTCACTGGTCTCATGAATGCCAATCTTCACTAGAGAAGATCAAAACTATGTTTTCATCACCACCTATTTTAGTGTTACCTACAACAGATAAGACATTTGTTCTTCGTAGTGACGCTTCATCCACTGGGATTGGAGCGGCACTAATGCAAGAGTACTCTGGAACTCTGCATCCTGTAATGTATATATCCAGAAAACTTAATGCTGCAGAAAGGAATTACTCGGTTTTAGACCGCGAATTATTGGCGATGGTTTGGTCAATTCTCAAACTCCAAAGATTCCTTCTGGGCGCGCATTTCGTAGTGGAAACTGACCAAAAAGCTCTCACGGCTATCCAAAGTAAGAACTTGAAGAGCTCGAGATCAACTCGATACGCAATCGCTCTTCAACCTTTTCATTTTTCGGTACGAGCTATCCGTGGTTCAGAAAATGTGATGGCGGACATTCTGTCCAGATGCCCACATGATGCCACTTAACTGTTAAATATTGGATCTTTTTAATATGTATAACTTTACAACAGTTATTTTTTGTTTCTTTATTAAGATACACATTTGTAATTTAATAATAGAATGATGGTATCGCTACTTAGCGGTTTATTGATGTTTATGCACCGCTGTTTTTTGATGATTGTTTCTTCATAAATCATAAATTTAAGATTATAGTGTGAATTTTTGGTATGCATTGTATAATTACCAGAATTGTATTATACGTACATCACACCTTCCTGGAAACATTTATTCGTAGGGAAACAATTTCTCTCAGATTTTGAGATATATATTCTCACCAGTCATATTAGGAATTATAGTTATTCCTGATATTTTCATCTGCGCAGTATTCTTGCGTTGTGAGCCTATTCTACGGTGCTCCTAGATGTATTTAAAAAAAAAAATTTTATTTTTTTTTTCCCGGGAGGTGTGGTAAGACTGTAAAGGGCAATTTTTACTATCTTGCAATATAATACATTTATATTCTTATTATGTTCGCAAATATTTTGGAAGCAAAGTATTTCCTTTTTTAAGTGCTTAAGGAGAAGTCATTTTTGGGTTGCTTCCCTTGAAAATAGTCCGTCATCTTCGATCGGACTCCGCAGACGACTCTAGGCCTACTGTGATTTATTCTTTGGCTGGGTAGGAATAGATTGTTCTTGCTTCAGTATATCTATGGCCTGAATTTATACGTAGTGTTTGTATGAGTAGGACGAGTCTGTCTTATATATGGATATCTTTGCATTTCTAAGCCGAACTAATTTGGTTGTCGCTAGAAAAGGTCAAAGGCTATGCAGCGGAAGTATCGCTAGCGAAGGGGTGTGATTCATGGCTGCCATCCTGTGAGGATGCTGAGTTTTGTTGTAGCAGGCTTTTTGCCGAAATAGTGATCTATATATGGATGGGGAAAAGTGATAGTCATATAGACATGTTGTATGTACTTTACCCCAGTGTTTATTCTCTTTTGCCAAGGAATGGCAAAGTTATATTTCGCATAAAAAGGTAAAACCACAATTTATTATGAACTTGGGCTTCGCCATCGTTGTTGATAAGCAGATGCACAGTGGTACTTTTTAAAAAGAATATCCATTCAAAGGAAGAAGACATTCCTATGTATCAGCACTGGATTGTATGATATTATTCAATTACCTCTATGAGAGAACCTATGAAGAAATGAGGACATTTAATGAATGACCAATTTTGGTCTATATATTCTATAGTGAGTGAAGCTCACGAGAGAGAGAACAGCCATGTTGAAATTCATATACTTTGTATTTATCGAGTGAGAAAAAGGGATGCCTGTACTATCGCTCGATGAACCAAGAGATCACTGCTACATGTGAGAACCCATGTCTGGGATTCCTATATTATGAAATATATATATATTGAACTTTACGTGAAGGAATATTCGCTAGACGAGGTTAGGTTTAGGAGCCTTCCTATATCTTGGTTATGGTCTGACGTGCCCAGTCAGTAAAGCCAGATGATTTACATGATGGAACGCTGAATGCTTATTTACGAATGCTCCATTATGATATTTGCCAAGCATGAATGCTAACTTAAGATGATATTCCTGTGATCAACATTATGCTGTCTATGTCGACATTTGTTCCTGTAACCATACACGTACTGTCCAAGTGTGCGTCCCATTAAATGTTATAAAAAGACCACCGTAGTTCCAGTACTTCTTGAATTCGAACAGTGTGAGTATGAGTGATGTACTACCAACCTGTCAACTCTATCGAATCATTCTACCATTCGCGTACTGACATTCAGATACACACTCATTGTTTACACTCACATTCTTGTCGGAGCCTCATCACGTTCCAGGACAAGATGACCTGTATGACCAAAACTGTGCTGGGTTTGATGAGTTGACAATCGTTACACTTTGCTACACCAGTCCCAACATCTACATTTATCCACTGGTGGACATTCACATCATTTAGCAAATAAAGCATGATTCAACAACTAGTAGCCAGTATGAGTTAACAACTAAACAGAGTTTATCACAGGCCATACAAATTTGCTACAGTATGACATGAAACTGGTAGACTCAAACCCAATCTGTATGAGAGCCTATTCTATTCCGTTCGCGAAGGAGAAGGCATTGAAGGAAGAAATAGATTATTTGTTGAAGGAGGGGATTATTTCGCACAGTGAATCATCTTTTAGTTCTAGTGTCATTTTGTTGAGAAAACCGTCTGGGAACACAGACTGTGCATAGATTACAGGAAACTGAATGCTGTCACAGAAGGACAAGTGGATCCATTACCAGACACAAAACAGTTATTTGCCAGACTGAACAAGGCAAAATACTTTTCAAAGGAATAAAGGCTGATTACACAAGACTGTTGCATAGATTAAGGAAACTGATGCTGTCACCAAGTGGATCCATTACCAGACACAAAACAGTTATTTGCCAGACTGAACAGGCAAATACTTTTCAAAGGTGGATCTTAGTAAAGGCTATTACCAGATCCCAGTGAAGCCTGAAGTGAGACCTTATTTGGCTTTTAGCACTTCGGATGGACATTATGAATTCAATATGCTACCATTCGGACTGAAAAATGCTCCGAGTGTATTTTCAAGGATGATGCGCAAATTGTTGGATCCCCTGAATAACCCATGTATCACGAATTTCATGGATGATATTCTCGTCGCCACAGAGACATTTGAAGAACACATTGAAGCTCTAGAAATGTTATTTTATAGACTTAGGGAGGCGAACTTAACTGCTAGGCCAACAAAATGTTGTATTGGATGCAAAGAGTTGGAATTCTTGGGACACACTGTATATCAGGGTAACATGACCCCTGACCCCAAGAACTTGGAAAAACTGCAGAGAGCACCTAGACCACAAACAAAAAAAAGGACGTGCGATCATTCGTGTCGTTATGCGGATTTTATCAAAAATATATCAAAGATTTTAACTCTATTTGTGCTCCTCTGACTGATCTGACTCGCAAGGGACTTTCAGATAAAATTATTTGGACTGCGCAAAGTGAATTAGCGTTCCAAGACTTAAAGGAAAAACTCACTAGCAAGCCTATTCTCAAACTGCCACATTTGACACAGGACTTTGTCTTAAGAACCGATGCAAGTAATGTAGGACTCGGAGGGGCTTTGTTGCAAAGATCATCTTCACCTGATGGGGAACTGAAACCAGTCGCTTATGCAAGCCGCAAATTGAATAAGGCGGAACAAGGATACTCCACAAGCGAAAAAGAATGTTTAGCGTTAATCTGGGCAATAAAGAAGTTTCAAATCTATCTGTATGGTAGGACTTTTGTGGTCGAGACGGATCATCAGCCTCTCGTATTCTTATCTCAGGCTAAGCATGAAAACGCAAGATTGCTGAGGTGGTCTTTATTGCTTCAACCTTATCAGTTTAGTATCCAATATATCCCAGGCAAATTGAATGTCGGTGCAGATTTCCTCAGTCGGCACCCCTGTGATCAAAATTAGTGTAATGGCAGGCGTGAGGAGAGATTTTATCTATGTGTATCACTGGTTTTAGAACTTGCCGTAGGCATGTTTTCAAGTGGGGAGATGTGTCATAAAATTAACAGTGATACAACGTAAAAATATCTCCAAAGGATAAAATGTAGAGATAAAAAGAATGCGTAAGTTACTAGAAGGCATGATCGCCCACACCGCGGGTCATCACCCGCCATGGAAATTAAATTGCTAGAACGTTTACCCTTGGAACGAAAGGAGAACGAAGATCAAAAGGAAAAATCTGACTGAACATGTGCTTGAAACTAGCAAGGCTAAAAGGATGCAATTGGGGGGGGGGGGGGGGGGGGCGGGGGGGGGGGGGGGGGGGGGGGGGGGGGGGGGGGGAAACGGAGGAAAAGTCACGTCCCCAAGTTGACACAAGGTAACGAAATCGACAAAAGGGACCATAGTATTATACGCAACAGTCATTTTTGGACGTTTTTGCGATATTTTGTCCTTTATTTGAATGCAGCCGCAAACGTTTCACAGAAGATTCTAGAAAATATTTCGAAAAAAACAACTAACCTTGAAAAGTAACTTTTTCTTAATAATGATGTTAGGAATATAAAACCTAGCTGGCCGGATGGCCCATTTTGAGCAGTGAAATAATATGCTTTTATTTATACAGACGGATAGATAATAATGAAGACATTGACAAAAGACTGTGTTGTTCACATCAGCGAAAGACTGCATTGAATCAAACATGTCACTAATTTGCACAAAAAAAAACCGCGACCTTGAGACTCAAGTGTCCAAATCTAGTTAGAATGAAAGAGAGGGACATTGGTGGGAGCTGTGGCTAAAAATAACTTTAAAGACAAAATTTGTAGAGGGGACGGATAGGTTGGTTCAAAAACCAAGTACGTTTTTGTGTGAAAACGCAAGTAGAGACGGACGGACTAACAGATAAAAATCCATACTTGGCTGAAGCATGACTGAAATGACTTTAGTGTAGGAAATTTGAATTTGAAAAAACACAAGGCATTGATTGGCCACAGACAATCATATTATCAGCGCTCAGACGCGCTTTTTTGCCATTCCTCAATAGTTGTCCAGTGATAGACACAGTAAATTTTAAGTGTGGTGATTTCCAATGAAGTAAATTGAAATAAGTTCAGGGACGCCATACTATAGCCAGCAGCTCAGCTGAGTTTTGCTAGCATTTCTGTGTTCTTTATTCATAATCTGAACAGTGAGTTTTATGTTGACACCAAAAGGTGGTGTCAAATGCTGGGTAAATAATTGACAGTGAGGACCCGTGCAGTGTCGCATCTCGGCAGAACAGCCTTGTATTGCCCCCAAGCACGGAGAGGTGGGGCCACCCGATATATTGCCCCCAAGCACGGAGAGGTGGGGTCACCAGATTCCAGCACCAGAACTACTCTTTCAAAGTTACGTAAGCAGGCTGGTCTGCTGGATTTACACCAACTTCATAGACATAGCACCCAAAGTGAATTACTACTAAAACATCCCATTTCCTTCCATCATAAATGGACAATGTTTGGTAGGCATAGACAGGGAGGGATGAAGCCACCCCAACAGCACATCTATTCATTGTTCTCCAAGGGAAAATAAAATTATGAACTGTAGAAATATTAACAAATCGTGAAAATTGTATACGTACACACCTTTTATTTATCATGCCATTTATTCATGCCATTCACTCATAAATTCCAAAATCTTTCATATGTTCTGGCCAAAATAAAACCTTGGTTCAGAACAAATAAATTTAAAAAAGATTTACTTTCTAAAATTTCACCAGCTGAATTTAGTTCATTGTGTTCTAAATTTTATTGATAATATTATATTATTTAATATATGTGTGTGTGTGTTTGTATATGTCAATACAACACATTACATTCAGTACCCTAGATTTTAACGTAGCCACATTCATTAGAAAAAAAGATAGGTGTGAGGTCGTAGTGGTAGCAAGAAAGGCCTTCTGAAAATTCACAGCTACATTTTATCTCAGGAGCCTTCACAGCTGACCTCATACATCACACTTAGTAATATCACCATCATACAATACCATCAAAACCACTACAGTCAACTGTATATCAAAATTTTTATTTATTTATTCCAGGACTTCTCGCGGAACCCATGATAATGAACTGCGGAAATCCAGGGTTCCACAAAATATTACTTGAAAAACAATGGCTTTAGCTGGTTGGTTGTAAGTTCCATCACGGATCACTCGCAGCAAGGTGAGGGCGTTGTGGCGTTGTTTGAATGTTGTTTGTTTCGGATCACTGGAGTGTTATATCATTTATTACTTTTCTGTTGTTTAACGACCTCTTGTTTTCTCTATTTCTTTCTCTCTTTTTTTCTTTCTTGGTTCCTTTTTTTTCTTCCAATCGAGTTCCTACCATTAACCTGATTTCGTTAATTATTTACAACATATATGGTTCGGGGTTTTTATTTTGTTTATTCTTGCCTTCGCTTACTCGTAAACATAAATGATAAAGAGAAAGTGCTTGATAGGATAGATTTAAACTACGTAAATTCATTACTACCTATGCTATTCGAACACAATTGATTATAAGCGATGCTAGTAGTGTTTATTAAAAACCATGTACGGCGAAACAACTTTATTTTTTTTTTAGCACAAGAAGAAATGTACAATTGTGTTTAATCCTCAAGGTCAACGCAGCAAGGAGACAATGATGTCGTTCGCGACTCAAAATTGCACAAGAGAACTACGGAAGTCATTTTGTCCGTCTGTCGCAAAACAAAACAAAAAAAAAACAGTTCAAGGACTGCGTGACCGAGTTTGATAAATTTTCGTATTTACGATTTTGGCCACACACACAACATTTGTTGACAAGTTTCTAATGTGATCTAAATGGGGTAAGAATTAAGGGCACTTTAAATTAGTGCCCCTTTATCATATAGAGTTATGACAACTATGTCAGAATCGAAAACGAGGCTGAACGACGTGGACGCCATTTTTTGTCGACATTACTAGGGTTAGTAGCTGGAATAAGCGTCGAGTAAGATTATTTTTTTTTTAAATTAATGAAGAAAAATATCTCGTTCAACCTCTGATGAGTTATAATTAGGATATATATTGTTTTCAGTTCCAAATAATATGAACAACTGCCGATGAGAAAGTGGCATCACATTTGTCAAATCATTGTAAATAGGGACAATCACAATTATGCTAATACGTTAAATAAATAAACAAAAAACAAACAAAATCAAGAAGAAACTCTGAACAAGAATTATATTAAAATGGAGGGGTGTAAAAGCCTGGTGGTTCCAGTTATATAACTGACTTTAACAGATATTTAATTGACTTTCATTTGTTAAAAGTCATATGCATTGTAAGAACAGCATCAGTCCTTCACATTCCCAGACACTAATATTAACATTTGTTCGTGATAAATATTGTTTGACTATATTATGCAGTTCCCTAGGTCTGTCTATTCTTAACACCTCTTCTATATTTATAAGATTATATATATATATATATATATATATATATATATATATATATATATATATATATATATATATATATATATATATATATATATATATATATTATATAATCTATATAATTATAAATTATATAATATAAATTATATAATTATTATTATTTTATAATTATATAATTTAAATTTATATAATTTAAAATGATAGGTAATAGAATTGTATATTTTTATTAATATTTTTTAATTATAATAAAATTATATAACATTATATAATAAATTATATAATATTATTGTTATATAATAATATATATTATATAATATATAATATATATATATATATATATATATATATATATATATATATATATGTATGTATATATATATGTATGTATGTATATGTATATGTATATATATGTATATGTATACATACATACATATATATATACATACATATATACACATATATATACATATATATACATAAATATATCTATATATATACATATATATATATAATTATTTTATATAATAAAACTATAATAAAATCTCCGGTCCAAAATATGTAATTAGATTTTGTTAAAACTATCTGTACATAGTCGCATTTTTAATGAAAACATAAACTGTTGTGATCATCTGGTAAAACTGTCAGTGTCTACAACAGTCATTCGCCAGTTTCCACATTTCAAACTAGGTAAATAGTTCAATTCGATGGGAGTATGTTTTTTCCTAAGTGTTGCAATTCTAACGGAATATTTGTTGCTAAATAGTGGAATTCTAACGGAATATAAAATTCAACGGAGTATGTGTTAAAAATCCACGCTACTGATTCTTTTCAATAAACCGGTAAGTAAACTAGTTTTCTTCTTTTTTGTTTTGTTACTTCAAATACAAATAATAGTACAAATATGTGCTACTGTATTTGCATCTAATTTTATTTCAAATTATTAGCTAACCTAAACGAAAATGCAAATTGGGTCCGAAACTCATGATCGGGTCCATTTGCCTGCACTACGAGTTCGACAGAAAATGGCGGCCAAATTTTAGTTGTCGTAACTCTATATGAATCTAGGAGCACTACTTTATATGAGTGCTGGGGCTTCAATTCAGAGGCCATTTTTCCTGAATTAAATTAGTCTGGTTGTACACAACCTGTATCTAAAATCAATAAAACAGTTCAGGTAAGGGTAGTCACATGACAGATATTGCCGTAGGAGACTGAAGGGTTAGGGACTTCACTATACTAGGTCCAGCTTCGAGAGGTGGGATGATAAGTTTCCTTCCTCGCTTCCTTTGCCTTCCCTAACTCAAGAACACAGTCACGTACCCATTTACAGCTAGGTAGACTGGGGCATGTTTCGACCCCAGTACCTTTGCCACGAGAGACCAGCGCTCTAACCACCCTGCCATTTGGACGTTTAGTAATACAGTAAACCCTCGATTAAACAGACCCATATTAAACGGACTTCGGATTCATTTTTTTAAGACCGCTTGCTCCTCTTTTCCTGTTAAGATTTCGCCAGATGATGTGCAGCCGTAACTAGTACATCGCTCTGATCCATCGCCTGATAATTTGTGTTGTGTTTACTTTGTTCTGTGTTAGAGGTAGCTGTCCTGTTAGATTCTTCTGTTCGTATACTCTCAGACGTCTACTTGAATGCTTTTAAAGACAGCAGTAGTCGGCTTGAGACTATTTGCATCTCCGTTGAGCATTTCCACAAATGGTACTTGTGACGGCCATATGTACTTTCTCTGTTCGACATATGTTGCGCATCTGTGAAGCAGATGTTTAGCAGTTATTTTATCAGAGCCAATGTTACACTCATTGGTAGTTCCTATCTTTAGTTTGTCGAAGAGATGGTAACCGAATATATTGTGGCCAGTGTGGCGTCTAAAAATTATCACTTGTTCTCTTCTATTGAGTTGGCAATATGCATCACTTTTTGTGTGTCCTGGATGTTCTGCTTCCAATTTGTTACTGTATATGGTTCAGATAAAACTTTCTGTCTCTTCGAAAGTTATACTTGTGTCAGGCTGAGGTAGCTTTCGACCTTCCCTTGCCATTATGTCAGCCTGATCACTGCTAGGAATGTTTCAATGAGAGGGAATCCATTGGATCACAACCCACTTTGATTCGTTGACATAGTTTTTGGAGCACTACTCAGGTCATCCAGGTCTGCATTATTCTGGCTTTTCAACGTTGCAGTTTTTGACAGTAAATTGGTGGAGAAAGCAACTTGTATCTCGGTACTTTCCTCTGTCACTCTAACCTCTGCTGCAGTTTTCTTCATTATTGTATGGTGTAGAAACATTGAAGAAGTAAATAGAGGAAATAATAGAGGCCTATGAGATGTGGTGTCACAATACGATTTTGTGCATGTACTTTTGCGACCTTCTCTCTCTCACTCATCGTCCTATTATTAGGCATATTTTATGCACTTATATTTTTGCCTAGCAGTCCCCGGACTTATTTACGTTTCACCATGTGAATCATGGCATGACAAAGCTAATTAGACAGGTCAGTGGATAATACTTTTATCACTTAAGTCGTCTAGCCACCTTTGATGCAGAGAGTAAACGTGAAGAGATGTAGCATAATTTGTCAACACATGCTTGGTTTAGGAAGGCAAGATGAAACGCAGTGCAGACTAGGGGTTTGGCATGGTGTGGCATATTTTTTCTTTTGCTTTGAAGGTACCGCTTTATAATAGAAGGCAGAGTTGAAGGCAGACATGCAAGAGGAAGACAACTCTATAACTTACTTACTTACTTAGTCGTTCCTCTTCTACCGTGAGGTGTAGAGGTTTGTAAGAGAGAGCGCCATACTATTCTATCTGCTGTCTTCCTCCTGGCTTGGTTCCATTCTAGTCCTCGGTCCTTCAAAGATTGTCTAATGTTGTCCTCCCAGCGGACTTTCCCAGCTATAAGTGGTAAGATAACATCATGAGATGGACAGGAAAGAGTCTATCAGAGTGCACCATTAAGACGAGACTCAGAACACGCTGGAAATCCATTGCAGCCGACCTTCAATGTGGAGATGGCAGCTAATGATTATTATGGAGGACTGTGTATCAAAACTGGTTATTTATCAGCTAAAAGATATCTGGTTTCATTTTTACGCGCTTTTTTTTTTTAACTTCACTTGTATGTCACTTTCATGTCACTTTCATGTCACTTTCATGTCACTTTCAAATCTTGCAATTAATTTTTCAATCACTTCCAGATGAGCAATAGCTCTGAAACTTGGCATAGTTGTGTATTCCCGATGACAATTCAATAGTGAGTCAATTATTTAATAATTTAATATTGTAATTATGACATTATGAGTAATTAAAGTTTTTCGTAAAGAAATGTAAACAAATCAGGGTCCATAATCAAGTTAATTCAATTTCCTGCAAAATATAGTTATCGAACTGCAGAAAGAAGAATGATGCCGCTTGTTCTGTCATGGGCTTCGACAGTTCACAAAATGCAAGGGAGGACAGTCGATTATGCTGTAATCTATTTGGGACCAAAATTATTTGCTGAAGGTCAAGCAGACGTCGCCTTAAGTGGAGTTCGATCTCTAGATGGCCTTCAAATTGAAGAAATTGATTGCACCACAGTAACAGGCACAACGCCATGTAATATTGACGCTCTAAAAGAAATGGATCGCTTAAGACATTTTAGACCAGATTTACAATAATTAAAAATATTGTTTATGTTTTAGTATAACACTAAAAAGAAGAAAATATAAAATATAAAAACAATATTTTAAACACATGTTTTTTGTTTTTTTTTCAAATTGACAAAAAGCGTGGGGCGTTGATTCTGCATGAAATTAACTTCTGCTTTATACTTCATTAGACACTTATGGATAAAATATATGATAAGCGCCCGACGCTTTATGTCAATTTGATGTTACATGTTTTTACTGCTAGCTATAAACTCCTTGAAAAATTATTTTTGGATTTTTAGTGCATTAAAAGCGTGTATTTAAAATATTTATTTTTTATTTTTAAACTATAGACACGCTTCTTTACATACATTCGGATCTAAAAGTTTATACTGCAAAATCTGACACCGTTAAATCGAAGGTTTACTATATTTTAGTGAAGGTACTAAGCACCCTTCTCCCTTTCTCTCTCTCTCTCTCTCTCTCTCTCTCTCTCTCTCTCTCTCTCTCTCTCTCTCTCTCTTTCTCTTTATGTCTACCTTTTCCCCCTCCCCTATCTACTTCAATTATTTATTTGTTTTATGTAAGAACAACAATCGTGTGTGATATTTTTTTTTTAATTAAGCTTTTTCCCACACAGACTTATTAATAAATGCCACGTCGCAAACTTATGTGTTGATGCGCTATGCGAAATAAATTAATTCACGACCGTCTACTAGCCGCCTAGTACGACATGCCTGAGTAACTAGCAATCCTATTCTTTCTGTGTCTTGTCAGCGACTCCACGGGGGCTACATTCAGATATCAGTGTCATATAATTAATTCTGAGTTTGCCCGCTCCCACCACCCACCTTTAGGGAAAGGTTATACTGTAGCGTCCGATAAGCCAAGAGCTTAGAGCACTTGCCTGTCGCGGCAAAGTTACAAATTCTGGGATCGAAACCTGGTGGTGTTACACTCCCGTCTACCCAGCTGTAAATGGGTATCTGGCTCTGCTCTTGAGTTTGGGAAGGCAAAGTCAGTGAGGAAGGGAACTAGTTACCTCACCTACTAAGCTTGACCTAGCACAGTGAAGCCTCGAACGCTTCACTCCCCTACGGCCGTATGTACTATGTGACTACATTTACCTGTACAGAAATACTGGTCTAAAATATATTTACCTGTTTATTAAAAATGTTTCACTTGTGTCATCCTGAATCCGTCGATCTGGTTGGTAAGTTGAACAGTGACAGCACATGAAAATCACTCCTCAGTAAATCATCTGTTCATTTCTCAGACAGAGCGCAGCCTACTCCATGAAAAATGGAAAGTGGTTCAAAGTAACATCTCGAAGAAGCGTTATGACACCTGATATCTTCGATCACCTAAAAGAACTGATAACACCACCGAATCGAATTAATCCAGTTTGTAAAAATAGTACAGTAACCGGAGTTCTAGTTCGGTAAATGTAATAATACCAATCCGTTACTATTTTCTCTTCCGCAGACTAAATCAAGACACACCTTGTACGATTTCTACTGTGGGGCTTTTCAAGTGTTCACCTCCAAGCAGGCTCGCCAATCCATCTAGTCAATGTTAACCGCGGCAGTTGAGAAAACCTCGCCACAAGACTCCAAGCCCAGCGTCCCTGTGTGACAGGTTATCGTCTAACTCTAAGCGTCCTCGTGTGGCGGCGTTATTTTCGCTTGTTTCCGGGTTTTATTGAGTTATCTTTCAACCACGAAGGAGTGTGGCCACTTGATTCCTGGATTAGAGCTGGATTATCCTACCGATAGCCGTTAACTATCACTGCGGACCAGGGGTGGTTTAAGGCATGCTGGGGCCCAAAGCAAA
The DNA here is from genome assembly GCA_024509875.1 of Oreohelix idahoensis. Taxonomy (NCBI): domain Eukaryota; kingdom Metazoa; phylum Mollusca; class Gastropoda; order Stylommatophora; family Oreohelicidae; genus Oreohelix; species Oreohelix idahoensis. The sequence continues at coordinate 60,692 of JAMPIV010019440.1, read as the reverse complement.
ATAAAATGTGGGGCCCCTTACGGAAATATCAGCTGGCCATAAACCATTAAGTGATTTAGGCGTTCGCCGAGGGTGGTAGAATTCAGGGGGCCACAAAATGGAGTGAACTAAAACATTGGTATAGTTGAGGAGAAGTTCATAATTCCGAGAAAAATTCCTTGGTACTTCTACTGTCTACACTATTAGAAATAAACCTATTCACAAACACACACACATAAATATATAATCACATTTATGTAAATCTTTCGAGTGCTTGAGTATGCGCGGGAAGGGGGGGGGGGGGGGGGGGTATACGTACAATGTTATCGCTGCAATTCATGTTTCCTGTTTGTTCACGTCATTCATATCAAAATGTAATTCATAATACGTGATTCATATCAATATGTGATTCACAACAATCTATGTAATAATGATAGAACCTCTTCTTCACATCTATTGCCAGATAATTGTTTGTTAATATTTGTAAAGACTGCTTTACTTCTATAAAATTTTTTTTTTTAAATGTATTCTGTCAGACATTTTTCATTTTCTGCTACAAAGATTGACCAGGTTTAGCACCATTTGTTTGACCTTATCTCGCCTCTTCGACTTCTCTTCTGTTATTAACATTATTATTGCCCACTTCAAAACATTTAAGCGAAATTTATTTTTTTCACTACTAATTTTTGTTAGCGCATGTGCATTTTTATGAGGTTAATCTTGTGTATGGAATACCCGGTTTAATATCACGTGGGTTATAATTTGGATTTGTGGTGTTCTTGATACTATAATAGAAAACATGTAGTCCACAATCAGGAACTACCGCTGAGGAGTGGACAGTTGAAGACTTCACTATAATAGGTCCAGCTTTATGAGGCGGGGTAACCAGCTCCCTACCTTTGCCTTCCCTATCTCCAAAGCAGAGTCAGGTACCCATTTATAGCTGGGTAGATCGGAGCGTGACGCTGCCAGGTTTCGAATAATACTAAATAGCACCTTAATTTGTTGTTTCTGTACTATTGATTCTTCCAGACTGCAATTTTCCTGGGAAGGGAGGGGGGAGGGGGGGGAGGGTGTTGTATGTGGCGTTTCATAAAGTCTATAGTGTATACGATGTCCCAGATTAATAGTTTTTCTTCTACAATTTGGACCAGAAAACTTTCAACGACGATTTCCATTTACTTGGAGCCTTATCAAGTCCACCGGGAATAATTAATACATCACCCATTCCCTCTGGTTACCAGGTGTCACGTGACGAGATTTACGTGAGGAGTTGTATAAAGACGTTTATGAGCGCAATTGTAAATCTGACCCTCAGACGCGACGGCCTCAATGATTCCGTCAGCAGCTTTTCTAAGACGTTAAAATGACCGCGAGAGAACACGAGCTAGGTGTCATGTTTTCACTGTGACAATGAGTAATTGTGAGGTTCGCACCGAGGGCGCCGGTGACTACACAAAGTATGCGAAGTTATTGCGAAGGTTATGTCTCCACTTTCTCGAAAAGCTGGCAAAAGTTTGATTTGCCTCAGCCAACGCGTCCCTCTATTGTTAAACCATCAGAAGAATAAAGGGAATAACAGTCCGAAATGAAAACCCAGTTCAGCTAGTCTGCCAATATCATTCACGTCGCTGTACTCTGATTACCCTTGTGACCTGCACAAAAGATTGGCCTGGAGAAAGAGAGCCTTATTGTCCAGGACCGGGACTGTTGACTTTGAAACGAAGTTGTTTGCCTTGGAGTAAGTTAATGTTGATGTAAAATTGTTGCTTCTATGCGGAGTTAAAATGACCCACGTTGCTGGACCAACAAAATCACATGCTCGGCTAGAAAAAGCACATCCGCTTAGTTATAGAGAGCTTGTAGTTTATGAACAAACTTTGGAAAATATGATGAAACTGGGACAACGAGGACTGTATGACAGTCTATTTCTGTGTTGTCCCTTGGGAATGAATGTCACAATATTACATTGTTCAATAAACGCTGTTAACAAGTATATTTCACGATGTCTCTGAGGAGATACAGAAATAATATGACCTCTGCTGTCTCAAGCATGTCGTAAGTGGTGACTTATCTGAGGTTCTTTATGGAGCTGGCAAGTGCATCATCTAACACAGATCGCTACATAAATCATTGCTACAAGGACGCATGCGTGATTTAGTGTAGGCTTCCAACAAGATGATAAGCTGCAATGATGGATTCATTCTCCTGTGGAGTGAAAGATGCAATGAATGAACGAACGAATAAATGCTTTCTGGTTTATCTCTCTCTTGGTGTTGTTTCTCATCGTCCATTACTTTTCCTCACTTACTCTGTCTGGCTAACAATTCAGTTGCCAAGTTGTATGATGGCGCAAACACCTGACGACATTGTTTTTAATATGTGAACATGCGACGTAATATAACCGATGGACCCAGTGTACAGATTTGAACGGAGCGCGCCTCACTAAAAGGAGGCAAAAACTCTTTTTTTTTTTAACGTGGAAGGCACATTTATAATGGTGTCAGAAAACATTTCTTAAAAATATAAGGAGTGATTTCTGGCATCCCCCACCCCCACCCCCACCCCCATGAAAGAATTCTCTAAACAAATAAATGTTCATAGCCTAAATCTCGTAAATATGAAAGCGTACACCGAAATCTCCCCCCCCCCCCCCACCCCCCCCCCCCCCCTCCCCCCCCCCCCCCCCCCCCCTCCCCCCCCCCCTACCCTCCCCCCCCCCTCCCCCACCCCCCCCCCCCCCCCCCCCACCCCTTATTTTCTTTCAAAAACAAAAAAGAAAGATAGAAAGTTAATGACATGGAGTGCAACGTAATTACTTACAGTTAAAGTAATAGGGGGAAATTACATGAAAAAGCTTGTTCATAAATGTAAAATTTATTGCAATTGCGGACTAAATTCCTTGCGCTATTTCGAATAATATCAGAAATTTTGTAGTATTTCAAATTTGTTGCAACCAAGCTTCTCGCGGAACCTCTGACAGCGTTCTGTGAAACTCCGGGTTTCCACTGAAACCTGACACACGACTAGAGGTGGGCAAATCGACACACTCCGCTGTTTCGAGACATTCGGCACAGTGATTTAAACTGTATCGACACACTGTTTCGACACAACGACACATTTGCCCGTGTCGGGACAAGTCTCTAGCAACAGACAGTAGACATGAACTGTGTGAGACAATCTCTGCCGTTTTTCTTGCGCTTTACTCGCGTGCTGTCTGCTTGGACTTACGTGTGTGAAAATCTATGGCATTTCGTGTGACCACAATTCAATATTTTTACACAAGTCTTCATTATGATGAAATAAAACGAAGATATGATGATAGCTGCAGTATATGTGAAAATAATAAAAAAAACAACAATAATAATAATAACAGTAATAATAACACATGATATCAAACTAGAGTAAGCTAGTTTTAGTAGACAATGATTCAAATCCACACCGAGTACACAGATATCAGCAGAGCTAATAAAGTGTCAATTACATTTATACGAACACACGGACACTTTCAACTTTAACATAGTGCCTAAAACATTGACAACTGCAGCACTGACACAATTTCCAGTGTCTATAACTTCTCAGCAAAAATAATATCACTTGTAAAATCAACTCATTATTACACATACCTGAAAAATATGACATGTTTGATATTCCATACTATCTTTGAATGTTCAGGAAAAGTCTTTTATCTTCTCACTGCAAAGGTCCCGGACGCTTGGTGAGACAGTGAGACAGTGTGCCTCTTTGCAAAACAGCGAGGCAGACAGGAACTGAAACTGTTTCGAAACAAGAAGCAGGCTGCGTTTCGGTTCTTTCGGACTCAGCGCTGTTTCGAAGCATTGTTTCGACACACACACACACAGTAGCCATCTCTACACACGACACTAGTGAATGGTGTAGCAAGAGGAAAGATATAATGATGGTGATTGTAGCGGGAGGTTATTTAAAATTATTTATTATGTAAAAGTATGCCAGTAAAGAGTTCTGGTCTTACAAGTAATACCCCAGTCTTAGAAATAAGCACTGGTGTATTGTTATCATAAAAATAGTCAGACTGTGAAAACCCTGGCCCAGTTGGTAAGAAGTAGTACCAGGATTTAAGGTGTCTCCTCCCTGTGACTATCTTATGATTACTTATATTCTAGGGGATAAGTAAAAGGTACATTCACTGAACCCACAAAATGGAAAAAGTGAATAAATCCTCAGGTACAGTTAAAATAGTTTAATAATTACACTAATATTCTATTTCTACTAGTTGGAAAAGAGCATATACATATATATATATATAAAAGTATTCACACAACAATTACTATTATGGTCTGTTTATACTTCAAGATCTTAAATAATAAAGTTACTGAAATCACTGTTATTAGTCCTTTGAATTTAAGGATAACTGTCATCAGTTGACTGAGTTTCTGTATGGTTACTTATTGTTTTCAACTATTGGCTGTTTCACATGTATAGGTGGTCAGTGTCAAACAGGACACTTATCTTTCCAACTTGATACTGCTGAAACTGTCCTTTGCTGATATCAGACTTGGTAGGCCCAACAGTAGGGATGCCAATGACCAGTTGAAGTTCACTCTTTGGGGTCCTGCACTTTGGTGGGATTGCCTCGGATGAACTACACCGGCTTCTGATACTGGACAGTCTGGTTTGAGTTATTTCATGGAACCTGCAACATATCAGCCTTGGCTAGTATCTGGCTAGACTTGTAGCTGACTAGCACAGATGTCAGACCAGTCAGTCATCAGATGTCACCGTTATACAATCATAGTAAGTAAGGACATCAATTCAGTGATATAGCATTAATATTAACATTTCAATTAAGTGTAACTGACTAGCTCATAAGTCAGACAAGTCAGTCATCAGGTGTCAAGGTTATACAGTCATAGCAAGTAACATCAATTCAATGATATAGAATTAATATTAACATATCAGTAATAAACATCATCTGGTTTATTCCGCTCCTATACATCCCTTCATATGCTATAACTTGATCCTTCCAAATCATTCATATCAAGTACAAATTCAAATACTGATGCTATCTTAGCAACTACCCAAAATTAACACATAAAATAAATAAAGTGAGTGACCATGTGATCAAGTTGCTTTCTACTGAAACTGGCTGTAGAACACTCCAGTTTACCAGCTGTAAATGGGTACAAAGTTGTGCGCTCGAACTAGGGAAGGCAAAGGCAGCGAGGAAGGGGACTAGTCACCTTAACCTCGTAAACTGGGATCTTCCATGATGAAGTTTCTAACACTTCATTTCCCTATGACAATCTCTGCCATGGGACTGCCTTTATCTTCGTAAGCGATAAAGCAATATGATAAATATATCTTCATTTGGCCGTGGGGCTATTTGTGATTAATTTTTGTACAAGCAACAATCATCCACAATGTACATGTTAGATCATATTAAAAATACAATACATTATATCAATGACTATTATACAGGCATATTTTGTGAATTCTATATGAACCTGAAATAACAAATATTATACACGGTAGTTATCATAATTTCGCTTACCCTCAAACTTCAGATACTGGACTTAAAAATGTTTCTGGCGATCCGCTCACAATTCATGGATAGTGGCGAAACTCTGCCTCCAGTCTGGCTCAAACCTCTTTCGTTGTGTATCTCTCTCAGTTTACCGATCCGCTACTTATACGCAAAGCGCGGACGTATCGGAGAGTACCGACGTCACAGCCTAAACCTAACCTGAAAAATCCTTCCCGAGCAGTGATTTCGGCCGATCTGTGCGTCGACTGAAATTTTGCGTTTCTCATTCACGGCATATATCATATCCATATAGTTCCATCTTATCTAGTTTTATACAGCTGATAAAACTCTATCTACCTATCCATGTAATTTCCCAAACTGTTATTTGTTGATTTTAATATTTAGAACAGAAGTGGGTTTACATGCTTTTAGCGTAACTGTGGGCAGCCGAAATACGCATATATCTCCGTAAATGAGAACTTCCTACCGTTCCATCTTATATGCAGTTATACACCATCCTTCCCTGTACTGAAATGTAAAATCCTTTTCATACGGATTCCCTTCTGTTTTTATTTATAGTTGGCGATTTCCTCTGTCCGATACACATTTCGCTGATACGCCGCCATTTTGAAAGCGGTCGTTCGATCGTAGACGGGTTTATAAATCTAACTGATCCCGTTTGCAATGACTTGAAACCAATTTTGCGACAGTGATATTATCCTGGACAAATAGATGTATCAGATGATACCAGGATAGTGCCAGATAAGAGACTGGTCTTACAAGAAATACCCCATCTCTGAAAAGAGTAATGGTGTATCGACATCAAAGGTATAGTCAAGCTGTATAGGTTCCTAGATGAGATGGTAATGCACTATCTAGATTCCTATGGGCTCCTCTCCAGACTAATCTTAGACAATGGCTCTGCTAGGGGTAATTAACTACACAACAAGACCTTTAAACCAAATTTAAATAATTCACTGAAGACTCTGGGTACAATTTATAATTTATTTATATACAAGATCTATTCTTCTTTGTTCTTTGCTAATTTTCAAATAAAATTCATTTGATTGCAAAATAAATTATGGGTCACTTTCATATATACATAACACATTTACAGTTAATGTCTTAAACTAATATAGTTCCTATTCACTGTTTTCTTGCTTCCTAGTGGAATCTGTCTCTATTTTTTGTGCTTTCTTGTATAGATGTATATAAATGTTACTTTATGACTCATATGACTGTCAAATGTCTTCTATATACACCACAGTGTTTTCATCATCACATAGTTTATTTGTAGGTCGGTTTATGGTATTTGAAAGTTGAAGTAGCCCAACACTGAGCTACTTATCTGAAACAAAGTCCTTCCTAGCCCTCGTACAGCAGTATGATTGGATAGAACCCCACCACTGCGGGTCATCCACTCGTCAAGATGACACAGTTAATACTGGCAAAAGCTTTGACAAACTTGAACATCTATTTGCTGACTATAGGTTTTGTATGACACTCAGGGCAGGATATAACATGAAACAATATATACAACCTACGTAGTATCGCTCATTGTCTCCTTAGCCTGTCAGGAGGTATAATGAGACAGTTCAGACAAGCTTTGGTTAATCACAAGAGACATAGTAAGTCATGAATAACACAATTCGTTCCAGTTCTAGCACAATAGTTCAGTAATTCACTTGTTACAGTTTTGTCCATGATTTGTTTCTATAAAATCATACAGGCCTTATGGTAATCATTGTCTCATGTATCAAATAAATCAGAAAATCATTCTGTTATAGTCATTCCTTCCTCCAGTTTGAATAGTCCTTTCCAGCAAGCATAATATCTTTTAAATGCTTTCAACAAACAACTAGCGCAATCCATTCGTTCTACTGATTTAATACAATTAAACTAAACCAACACACTTCGGGTTTTCCTCCAGAAATAACACAGTGTGATTCTACACATACCTAATTAACCATAAACACACATTGATAAAATATTTACATATATATTTAATTAACATCTCGCTTACCCTCAATCCCAGACAGGATTTCAATGGTTACACAGTCTGCTCACACTTCTGCAGATGGCAACGGAAGTGATATAAATGCTGTGCTCTGTGTCTGTAGTTTGAATTAGGCGGCGAGTGTGTATGTGTCATTCGTTCTCTCCCCTTATATAGTGGACTTGCTGATGTACGAGATGACAAGTAGCCCAAAGTACGTTTGCATGCATCCAAAATCGTGTAGGAAAGGCAAGGTGTGCTTAGATAGTAAATCTAAAAGTTCTAGAATCCTTTTCTGCACCGATTTCCTCCATCTTAGGCTTATTTTACTCATATGAATGAGCTCTATCGCTATGCTTATCCACATTATCCTATAGTTTATCAGACTATTCACTGGAGCAGCCGAAATAGGGAAAAACACAACATAGTTCATGCTCCACTGTCTTCTATTCATAATAACTTCGGCTCTACTTCACATCCAGTGAATCTATTGCTATCTGCCTAAAGCTAATGATCCTTATTATCAAAATGGGTCCTTCTTTATCCAGGTACTCCATGATTATTTGCACACTGCCTTCCGAAATATCATCAACATCTACACTTTTGTTGTCTCGAATAGCCTAGCGTATCTTCTGACACTACTTGTACCAAGCTGGCGTTTCATTGGCCAGTATTATCCACGGGGTTTACGCGGTGATAAATTTTGAATGATGCCGAGATATGATTCAGACTTCATTACAAATGGTGAAGCACGTCATTCCTTAATCTACCCCTTTCATGTACATGAAAAAAGTGTCCTGTACTTGGTGGACATGATAATAAACCCATATTATCTATTTTTGTTTTGGTGGGAGGGGTCCAAAGTCTAGAAATTAATTCTAAACAAAGATTGAGATCGAAATTAGAGAAAACATATATCGTCATTAAAACAGCACATCTTTGAAGACAATGGAGGAAAAAGCTGGTCAAATCGGCAAAAGACAACAACAATTTAAATGGTAAACAAAAATAAATAAACGGACCGTCGCAGTTTGCCAAAGTGAAGTGTAACACAGTTTCATGAGACAGAAAACGGTCGAAGTTCACTATAATAAAAGATATTTCCTGATTTTATATGTAATTTGACCTGAAACAGTTGTCAAGGTGATCTTCGTTTTAAGTCGTCCAGACACAATCTCCACTCCGCACCTATCCCCTCCCTCACTTTTGATTCCGTCCCAGCACCCATCTTTCTTTATCACAGATAACAACTGTGGATTTTGGCGACGAGTCGAATCACCCGCAAGCGTGACCCGAGAGCTGCCACTCTAGATCCGATCAGATTTCTTTTCTAATCTCCCATCACCGTCCGCGAGTGTCCATCCTGTTAATCAGACCTTGGCTGTAGGTGACCTAACAGTACATCTAAACACTACTAAGTTAACGTTCTTATCTTTCACCAGCTGTGACAGGTCTTGGACCAACAGTTTCTCTTCTAATCAGGACACAGCTTGGTGGTATAGAACTTTCCCAAATATAAACCCAAAAAATTCCTTCTTTCTTATCTTCTTCCTTTGTTGTTTCTTCTCCTTTGAAAAACGTGAATGGAAATTAACAAAACTATCATGGCGTGTTTCTTTTACTTTTTCCTTTCTTCATTTCCCTTATTTCACCTTATTTATGTGCCCAGTGTCTCCTGTTGGAGTCTAACATAGTAAATAAATAAATCAATATAGGTAGTTAACAGGCACTTGTTGGACACTAGACAACAAAAAAGCGATATTAGTGATAGGCTTACCGTGAATCGAACCGAGGAAAATACAATCGGCGCTATCGGCTTGATGTGAAAGTAAATCGTGAAAGGACGCACAGACAATTTTGAAACCCCAAAGACTGTGCGTCATTGGCTGAGTTCACTCTACTGCTGTGGATTCATTAGCTCATCTTCCTACAGTTCCTCGGATAATAGGCCTTCAATCAGTTCACGCTAGGCTGTCATGTGCCATTGGCTCAAGTTCTGTCCATACCTTCATTGTTCTGTTTTTACGCCTGTCTCCAGCTCTCTTCTCTCACTTCTAATGTTTTTATTACACTCAGTTTCTTATGATTTTTAATGTACTTCAAAGTACAACGAAAGCCATATTTACTTTATCCATTGTTTCACTCATTACTCTCCAGGTTCACATTATTTTGAAGTACTTACAAGTTGATGCTTCATTCACTCCTTCATTAACCTCCAGCTTGATGTGAGCATAGACCTTCACAATATTAATGCTGCCTTCCTATCCTGTGTCAAGTCTTCCTGTCCTGTGTCAAGCCTTCCTATCCTGTGTCAAGTCTTCCTGTCCTGTGTCAAGTCTTCCTGTCCTGTGTCAAGTCTTCCTGTCCTGTGTCAAGCCTTCCTATCCTGTGTCAAGTCTTCCTGTCCTGTGTCAAGTCTTCCTGTCCTGTGTCAAGTCTTCCTGTCCTGTGTCAAGTCTTCCTGTCCTGTGTCAAGCCTTCCTATCCTGTGTCAAGTCTTCCTGTCCTGTGTCAAGTCTTCCTGTCCTGTGTCAAGCCTTCCTATCCTGTGTCAAGTCTTCTTGTCCTGTGTCAAGTCTTCCTGTCCTGTGTCAAGCCTTCCTATCCTGTGTCAAGTCTTCCTTTCCTGTGTCAAGTCTTCCTATCCTGTGTCAAGTCTTCCTATCCTGTGTCAAGTCTTCCTGTCATTTGTCAAGTCTTCCTGTCCTGTGTCAAGTCTTCCTGTCCTGTGTCAAGTCTTCCTGTCCTGTGTCATCTTCCTGTCTTCTGTCACGTCTTCCTGTCCTGTGTCAAGTCTTCCTAGTGTCAAGCCTTCCTATCCTGTGTCAAGTCTTCCTATCCTGTGTCAAGTCTTCCTGTCCTGTGTCAAGCCTTCCTATCCTGTGTCAAGTCTTCCTATCCTGTGTCAAGCCTTCCTATCCTGTGTCAAGTCTTCCTATCCTGTGTCAAGCCTTCCTATCCTGTGTCAAGCCTTCCTATCCTGTGTCAAGTCTTCCTATCCTGTGTCAAGCCTTCCTGTCCTGTGTCAAGCCTTCCTATCCTGTGTCAAGTCTTCTTGTCCTGTGTCAAGTCTTCCTGTCCTGTGTCAAGCCTTCCTATCCTGTGTCAAGTCTTCCTTTCCTGTGTCAAGTCTTCCTATCCTGTGTCAAGTCTTCCTATCCTGTGTCAAGTCTTCCTGTCCTGTGTCAAGCCTTCCTATCCTGTGTCAAGTCTTCCTATCCTGTGTCAAGTCTTCCTGTCCTGTGTCAAGCCTTCCTATCCTGTGTCAAGTCTTCCTATCCTGTGTCAAGCCTTCCTATCCTGTGTCAAGTCTTCCTGTCCTGTGTCAAGCCTTCTTATCCTGTGTCAAGCCTTCCTGTCCTGTGTCAAGTCTTCTTGTCCTGTGTCAAGCCTTCCTATCCTGTGTCAAGCCTTCCTATCCTGTGTCAAGTCTTCCTGTCCTGTGTCAAGCCTTCCTATCCTGTGTCAAGTCTTCTTGTCCTGTGTCAAGTCTTCCTGTCCTGTGTCAAGCCTTCCTATCCTGTGTCAAGTCTTCCTTTCCTGTGTCAAGTCTTCCTATCCTGTGTCAAGTCTTCCTATCCTGTGTCAAGTCTTCCTGTCTTGTGTCAAGCCTTCCTATCCTGTGTCAAGTCTTCCTATCCTGTGTCAAGCCTTCCTGTCCTGTGTCAAGCCTTCCTATCCTGTGTCAAGTCTTCCTGTCCTGTCAAGCCTTCCTATCCTGTGTCAAGTCTTCCTATCCTGTGTCAAGCCTTCCTATCCTGTGTCAAGTCTTCCTGTCCTGTGTCAAGCCTTCCTATCCTGTGTCAAGCCTTCCTATCCTGTGTCAAGTCTTCCTGTCCTGTGTCAAGCCTTCCTATCCTGTGTCAAGCCTTCCTGTCCTGTGTCAAGTCTTCCTGTCCTGTGTCAAGCCTTCCTATCCTGTGTCAAGTCTTCCTATCCTGTGTCAAGCCTTCCTATCCTGTGTCAAGTCTTCCTATCCTGTGTCAAGCCTTCCTTCCTGTGTCAAGCCTTCCTATCCTGTGTCAAGTCTTCCTGTCCTGTGTCAAGCCTTCCTATCCTGTGTCAAGTCTTCCTATCCTGTGTCAAGCCTTCCTATCCTGTGTCAAGTCTTCCTGTCCTGTGTCAAGCCTTCCTATCCTGTGTCAAGCCTTCCTGTCCTGTGTCAAGCCTTCCTATCCTGTGTCAAGCCTTCCTATCCTGTGTCAAGCCTTCCTATCCTGTGTCAAGCCTTCCTGTCCTGTGTCAAGCCTTCCTGTCCTGTGTCAAGTCTTCCTGTCCTGTGTCAAGTCTTCCTATCCTGTGCCCTCCGTTCAGGTCTTTCCATGTCTCCTTTATCCATTTCATGTCTGTCCCCAAATTTTATTCTGCGTGAGTTTTTTTTTTTTTTTTGTGGTCGTTTTCTTTTCTCTTGCCTTGAGGATTTTAGAACACATACACAAATAACTGTCGTGTAATGTTACCAACTGGTTTCCTCAGATTGTCACCAAAAACACCAGTCTCTTTCTCTTTGCAGCAACGTATACGAAGGAACGGGTTGTAATGTCAAAATAAGACGACAGAAGGTACGAGTGGCTTTCATCATCATCATTATCACCATTCATCACATATAAATCAGCATGTCCCTTGAAGATATGTCATTAATTCGTTCAAAATCTGGTACATGTGACGACTTGCCCAATCTTCTCTTCATTTTTTTTTATTATTTACGTGACATCATTTTTTATCATCCTCAATGCATGATCGCAAAGTCCCGGGAATTGTCACTTGCGGAAAATCTCCTAGCGTTCGGTAATTTTCTCCTCGCGTTTAATGCTATTTTTAGATACGACGACATTGTTGACCCCTGACCTCGGTAACTAGAACCCTGCTTTAATTTAGGACTGCTTAAACTTAGGGAGAACCAGTTTAGGCCACTTAGGAAAACATCACGTGACTTTTAACGTTATTGATTGGAGCGTCTATATGAGGCTAAGGTCACATGATGCACGCTACGGATCACGTGTCCAAGCGGAAATGACCCGCTAAAAGTGCGGCAAATCCAGCCATTTTTCACTTACGCCCAGGTAATCAAGAAAGCTAGACCTAATCTAGACAAGCTGCGAATTCATGCATTAAACGCACTGAAGCCACGTGTCTAAATTGCTGGTCCATCTGAGTAGTCTATGGTGGAGCCTTGCACGACAGTCCAATCTCAGAGCAGAATACGGAGTCGAGCACAGAGAAGGCAAATCCGAACCATTCAAGACCTACCTGGGGCAATGTCAGAAGGAGACCGGAGAACTAACCACGCTTCACTATCAGCCAGCGGCTGAAAAGATAAGTTCCTCAAAAAAGGGAACTCACCATATCAATGCCATATTTTTGTCATCCATGATGAAACACACTTGATGTGAGACACATAGTACATACAGCAGACACTAATTCCATCGACAATACTATCATTCACCATCTATTCATTTTATTGCAATAAACCAATTGGGTGTATATAATGTACCCCATGATTTGTTCCTTCTATTAGATGTTGAATATTGTCTGATGTTTATCTTCCTTTATAAGGGAGGGGGGGGGGGGGGGGGGGGGGGGGGGGGGGCTCGTAAAATCTAATATAAACCCAGTTTAATTGAGAATAATAATAGATAACTGAGAAGGGGACGACGGTAGCGAGAGACCAAATATCTCCTTACAATCTTTTCCAGACCTGTCTAGTTAGGAGAATTTACCCTCTTTGTCTCCCTTCAGTGGTGGAAAACCCAGCAGGAATTCCTTGAGCCAAATCTTCCACATTCAGATCTATTATTTCCTTTAAATAATTCTTATCCTTCAAACGCTACGTGACAGTACACAAAAACAAAATTAGAGAGTGAAAGAGAAAAAAAAGAAAAAAGAGAGGGAGACAGAGAGGGAGAGAGAGAGAAACTATTTCCCTTGGCTAAGAGGCGATAACTGATGCTGTATATCATTACCACTCGTCTCTAAGGTCTTGCGCTCTGCTATTTCACCTGACTTGCATACATTCTCAACGTGGTGAAAATATCACTGCTCACGTGTTGAGTCCCACGCGGATAAAGGTTACTTGGTGCCATCGTCAACGTGCCTTGGACACTGAGTACAGTTTCTTCTTTATCTGTTTGTTGCAGAAAAGGGTAGTAGAATCGCTGTTTTCTTTTCTGTTGATGAAAGCTTTGTTGTTGTTGTTGTTGTTGTTAAACAATGACTGCTGAGCTTCTCACTATTTTGCAGCCAATACCAAGTTGAAGACTACTTGATATTATCTACACCGTAGATCTAGGCTTTTCCTGTGCTTTTCTGCAATTCCCAAACGTGTTGAGTTAAAGTCATAAGCTCCAGTTTCTCCAGCTTGGCTTGTACTTAAAGGATCATGACATCTGGTTCCAAGCTAGAGGGAAGAAGGGCGTGACATACTTTGCATTCTCCGCCATCCCATGGGGTTTACTAAATATGCAGAACTAAAATACTGTCCTCTAGATGTAGTGTCATTGGTTGCAGCTTTCAACTTTACTTCTATTTTCTGCTAGCTGGAGGCAATTGTGAAAGCAACCCATATGTTGAAAACAAATTACTGTCCCGACGCCCATAGCCCGTTGCTGTTGGTCTACAGCCAGCACGATGCCCGTTCCATTGTGTACTCTTTGGCTGAAAATCTGACAGAGAACACTGAGAAATACAGCTTCAGCATTGCTGCAATTTTTTATGGAACATGATACATTTCCAGGGCCTGCCACAACATCTGGTGTGGAACGGATCCATACGCATTAGCTAGATTTAACCAGATTACACGAAGATTTGTTCTGTCAGACTTTGCCTTTTAAATTGCTTCCCAGATCATTGTGGCGTGCTCTAGACACCCATTTGTACCTGAGATTCCTCCTTTCTGGATGATAGTGTCAATGTATTCATTCTTCAGAAGGTATGTGGTGAGCCTTTTAGCCGTCATTGAGAAGAATATCTTCCCTTCCACATTTAGCAGTGAAATTGGCCTGAATTGACTGATGTCTGTGGAATTGTGTTCCTTCGGGATGTAGACTTCATTTGCCTTTCTCCATTCTTTGCTTGCAAGCTGGTTTTCCCAAGCACTGTTCAGCAAACGGAGCAGCCGTTTCAGAACTTCAGGACATCTCTTATATACAACATATGGGACACCATTAGGACCTGGAGCTGAGTTGCACCGTGCTTTCTGGACAATGCTTTCTATTTCTTGCGTTGTTGGGGGCTTGGTGTTTAATTATGTTCCTGGCTTACTAGGCCATATAAGGCCTGCAATGCTGTTGAGAGACTCATTTTTGCGACCATATAAATACGTCATTCTAAGGTGTTCTTCCAGATCTTCTTTTCCGATGTTTAGTGTTCCGATGTTTAGTGGCTGTTCAAACTGTTCTTTGGCAGACTTGAAGGGCTCCCTGAAGAATCTATCCCTATCCCTCCGCTTTTTCCTTCTTTGCCTGCACAACCTTTCTACTCTATTATTTTGGCTTTCAGGTGCTCCCAAACCTGTCGTAATCCTTACTTCTCCGAGTCCACTGCGTTCTTCTACTGTTTTCGGGCATGATCCTTCTGCTTCCTGATCACTTCTATTCTCATTCGTCTTCTAATTTTGTTGTGGTGGGTAGCTTTTCATTGCCTCCCTGACTCCAAACACTTTGCGACGGCGAAGATATATCACGTCGCCGAAGATTTCCAGCTTTTTCTCCAATGTTATCTGCTTCAGGTTGTTATCCAACTCTTTTGACAAGGCTGTCCAACTGTTCCCAATGCCTTTTTGTACTGGCTGGTGGAAACTTGATGGCATCTATTTTCCCTTCCAAGAAGTGTGTGAGACCATCATCAGGCAGATCAACTTGAATATTCTTCGCACTGTGGACTGACTCCTGGTTGAGGTTTTCTAACGTCTTATCTGTCGTAACAGAGCACTGTTGATCTACCACTTATGAGCTCCCAAACCCCTTTTTCTACTGATTTGTATACCTCTCTGTGTAGAGAATTTCCTACCATAGGCACATGGAAATTCGAACCATTGGTCAGAACCCAAAAAAGCGTGTAACTGGTCTGGTCGATTCCAATAAGTCACATATAGATTCATCATTCTCCCCCTCCCTCCCCCCCCCCCCCCAGATGAATCATGGGGAATTTATCATTTGTGGGTCCCATAGTGATTGTTTACAGCTTGCGTGGGTGCCAACCCTGTCAGCCGGTTCCTAGTCTTTCCCAGTGTCTGTCTTTCCACAAGTCCAACGGTCTTCTACCGATTGTCAACGGTCTTCTACCGATTGTCAACGGTCTTCTACCGATTGTCAACGGTCTTCTACCGATTGTCAACGGTCTTCTACCGATTGTCAACGGTCTTCTACCGATTGTCAACGGTCTTCTACCGATTGTCAACGGTCTTCTACCGATTGTCAACGGTCTTCTACCGATTGTCAACGGTCTTCTACCGATTGTCAACGGTCTTCTACCGATTGTCAGCGGTCTTCTACCGATTGTCAACGGTCTTCTACCGATTTTCAACGGTCTTCTACCGATTGTCAACGGTCTTCTACCGATTGTCAACGGTCTTCTACCAATTGTCAACGGTCTAACCATGTAATTATGATAGGAAACTCTATACAGAGCAATACAACATAAGGCAATTTGATCATCAGAAGTAGTCCCCCTGTTGATCAAATGTTTCGCCCCCCCCCCCCCGTCCCCCACTAATCTCCTTTACACTCTGGGGGGCGGCCCACTTGGGTCATGACTCCCAAATGTCAGCCTCCTGTTGTCTTGTGCAGAGAATTACATCTACTCCACCTTGGTTGCATCTTTTCAACTTCACTCCTGTTTTCTGATAGCTGAAGGCAGTTGTGAAAGTAACCCTTACGTTGAAAACCAATTACTGTCCAAGTTCCATACTATAGCATTGTGTTTAACTGGTGGTAGTATAAGGACGCCTCCAGATATGCCTCCAATGCATGTAAAGCGTTGTAGAATAGTTATTTCCTTGTCTGTTGACATAAAGTAGTGTAGAATAGTTGTTCCTTGTCTGTTGACATAATGTATTGTAGAATAGTTATTTCCTTGTCTGTAGACATAAATTATTGTAGAATAGTTGTTTCCTTGTCTGTTGACACAAATTATTGTTGAATAGTTGTTTCCTTGTCTATTGACATAAAGTATTGTAGAATAGTTGTTTCCTTGTCTGTTGACATAATGTATTGTTGAATAGTTGTTTCCTTGTCTGTTGACATAAAGTATTGTAGAATAGTTGTTTCCTTGTCTATTGATGTAAACTGTAAAGTATTGTAGAATATTTGTTTTCATGCTTTTTTAGCTATAATGTCGTAGAATCGGTGTGTAATTGTTTGTTGCTGTAAAGCGTATCAGAATCATTCTTATCGTACTTATTTCGGTGGAACACGCGTCGTAGGACAGTTGTTTCTGTGTTTGTTGATGTAAAATATCGCAGAATAGTTGTTCCTTGCTTGATGTTGTAAAGCGTGGTAGAATCGTTGTTTTCTTTTCTAGACTATACCAGCAGCATGAGTGATGAGTAAATTTTATATATATATATATATATATATATATATATATATATATATATATATATATATATATATATATATATATATATATATATATATATATATATATATATATATATACTGCAAACTTTAGTATCCTGTTCCATCTGTTCAAAATTTGTCCTTGCTGTTTTTTTTCATGTCTGTCTTCTCTCTGTGGTTTTTTTCTTCACAACTGTATGAATGTATATGTAAGGAGACAGAATTAAAGTGCGTTAGATTGAATCTCTCACAAATGTAAATACTGGGATCCAGTCAAGTTGTTGATGTAGGGAGGTGGACAAAAACCACTTTCTAACGAACTCAATATCGCATTGCACAGAAATCTATACCAGGAGTTTCTTTACGTTCTCATATTATATATGCTCTTTGCAGATTCAGAAATGCGCCATTAAAAATTGTGATTTTCTATTTTTAACTGTGTGTTTCAGAATCGATGCATTTTTTTTTTTTTTTTTTGCTTTTGCCAGCCGGCATGGGAGATGCTTCGGACGGATTATTTACAAACCGCGTTGTCATTGGCAGCAGGCACTAGTTAATTCTGTGTCTTTCTTATCCATCTGAACTATTTAATGTATCTTGAGGTCATCCTACTTAAAGGAAATTTTTTTATGTTTTATTATTTAACCTACGCTAGAGATACTTTTGAAGTGGTGCGACAAGTCAAATGACAATAACACAACTTTAGAAATATTTCAGTAAGATTATATAGCTATTTACCAAATATTCCATTGACAAACTTCTTGTGCCCCAGGTGAGAACCCATATTAAAATGATGACAATACCCTGTTAAAGTGATGACAATATTTATCATAGAAATAGGTCAGATGTACTTTCTGTTCCGCACCACGCACCGTTATACCAGATTACAAGGTTTTTTTTTTATGTTTGGACTCCGCCCTAATATAACCGACGCAAATCCGGCCCTAAGAATTTGTCAAGGTGATATGAGGTCTTGTGATAGCGTTCCCCTCCCCCGCCCCCGTTTGTCCCGCCCCCCAACCGTGCAGTACTGTGAGTAATTTCTCGAGAGTCAATCTAATGAGTTGGATATCACGCTGTAATTTCCGCCAGTGATTTAACTTTAGCATTTTACAACAACAACAAAAAATTCCATTTATGTTTTTAAAATCTTATTGTATGTATTTTTTTAAAATCTTGTTGTTGGGCGCTCAATGAGCTGATTGAAATTAAAGAAGAAGAAGAAGAAGAAGAAGAAAAAGATAGACATAGGAAAACGATCATATAAACAAATAATGTCTTACTTTGAAATGTTGTTTCATTTTCTTATCATCATTTTTCTAATTTTAGCGCTTCATCAAATTCGGTGCCCAGTTCTTCCACACCGCACGTACCACACAAGAGCCGACACTGAACTGATTAACCATGTGTCTAGGCTGAACTGGGAGGGGGTGCACCTCGCAAAACACGACGTAAAACTCCTATTTACAAATAAAAATTAATCAACGAGAAAAATCACATGTGATACACCTGCTACTTCTGTCTTAATTCTTGTAGTTCCAATAATCGTTCAGGCTTCTAGATGTGTTCCATCGACTAAACCCAATCTCCTCTATTAGAATGCCCGCCATTCCACCCGTCTGAACAATTATAGTCACATGGCAGAGTTATTTGTTTTTTCCCCCAATCAAAGTCGCTGATAGTGCAATCTGATCGAGCTATTGGTATTTGTGGAGAAGAAACTTGGAATGATGAACGGAAACAGAATTCATTTATCTGTCGAGTATGATCACGTCTTAGCCCTTGTCCTGGAATCTCCACGGTTTAAAAAAAAAAAAGGGGGGGGGGGGGGAAGAGGGAGACATAAGAATACACGGAGATAAGAACTGGAGACAGACATGAGGGGGATGGAAAAGACGTGGTAAGACATTGAGCACGTGACAGGAAGACTTGGCTTAAGTTTGTTGTGGAGTTGAAGGGTAATGATGATGATATTATTATTATTATTACATCTTTCTCTTCATTCTCCTGTGCCACTACCAGAGAATCATTGGGAATATGACTGAATTAACCCATCCCCTCCATTTTTTTTCCTGCAGAAGACCTATGTAACAGCATGTCATGTGCCCCTGGACTGTGGCTTCTGTAACTTGTTGTTTTAAATCCTTATATTGCAAGCCACGTGACCAACCTCATGTCATATATATATATATATCAAGCTGTTGCCCATGCAGCATGTTCCCCCTCTCCACGCAGCTGGTAGATCCAAAGGAACGGCAGTAGCCGATACAGTTTAGTACCAGCCACGTCGCATGGAGCCGCGGTAGCATAGTGGTTAGTGCACTGGCTTCCTAGCGCAGTGGTCTATGGTTCGATCCCCAGATGAGGCGGAAAATTTTTAGGCCACAAACGGCTCCTGGGTCGACCCAGCCCCAAATGGGTACCAGAGATTCTCTGGGAAGGTTAAGGCGGCCGGCGTGATGCCGACCACATCACCCCTAGTGTGCCGACGGTCAAGATAATATGGGCCTAACACCATATTCCCAATATGCCTCAATGGGCGTGTAACGGGTTCCTTTACCTTTACCTTACGTCGCAGGAGTTGCCAGAATAATGTCGAATCAACATTAGACTGCCTTAGGGACTCCGACTCCGGATTTATCCTCAGGGTTTACTCCCGAAGCCAATTCCATAAATGGATATTCCCGCAAGGCAGCGGTGGTTTGAATTCAGAGTTCCTTCTCTTAGATAAGCTACCAACCAAGGATAACGAGCCCTATCTGCCCGAAGCTGCTGGTTTTAAGGCGCCAGTCGCCCGCCTTTGCCCCTTCTCCCGTCAGTGGAAACAGTTCCGTCGGGCTCAAATTGAGCCACACGTGAACAACAGCGTGATCTCCATATAACTGCCCAAGCTCGCGCCCTGGAGAGGACACTCCAGCTTCACCCTATAGGTGTCGGCAAAACACGGGAAGTAGCAGTTACCGGTTATAAGCAATTTGCCCAATTGGTGTACGGCATGGCGCCAGGGACTACTTTCGACAGTGGGAGAGGTTCTAGGATCTCACTGAACAGCTACCGCCCGCTTCAAGCTGCGCAGCTCCCAGTCAATAAGGTGTTGTCCCGCCACTGTCTGCTTTCCCCATTGGGTGCATGGGGATTAGTGTCAAACCCGAACTGTGGACAGAAAATTTTGAACCTAGCAAATATCGTAATAATAGAAATAAGCAAACTCTCAGATTGGGATGCTGGAACGTCCGGACTATGTTGACTGGACTATCCGAAAAACTACAGGACGTAAACGATGTAAAGAAGACAGCCATAATTAATGATGAGCTTACACGACTTCAGGTGGATATACCTGCACTTCAGGAAACGCGCCTGGCGGGCTCTGGAACGGTGAGCGAGAAGGACTACACATTTTATTGGCAAGGGAAAGATCTTAATAAAACTAGAGAACACGGAGTAGGTTTTGCGGTCAAAAAATCGCTAACTAAAATGGTTGAACCAGGTGAAAATGGATCAGAACGCCTGTTAACGCTCCGCCTGCAAACTAGCACAGGTCCCATCAACCTTGTCAGTGTGTATGCTCCTACTCTGTACTCTGCCTCAGAAGCGAAAGATGAGTTTTACGAGAATCTAGCAGCAGTCATCAAAAGCATACCTAGGCAAGAACAGCTTGTTCTCCTTGGTGACTTTAACGCTAGAGTGGGTGGCGATAAACTTTCATGGCCTTCATGTCTGGGCAGGTTTGGTATTGGCAAGATGAATGAAAATGGACAAGGCTCTTAGAGTTGTGTGTCCACCATGACCTCTGCGTGACCAACACCTACTTTCAGACAAAACCCCAGCATAAGGTGTCATGGAGACACCCACGATCCAAAACTGGCACCAACTGGACCTGATTCTCGTCAGAAGGCCACCTCTCAGGTCTGTGCTCTCCACGCGCTCATACCATATTGCAGACTGTGATACAGATCACTCCTTGGTTTGCTGCAAAATCAGAGCACAACCAAGAAAACTCCATCGTGTCAGACATGAAGGGAAACCACGCATTGATACTAGCAAGATGTCAGACCCTGTCATGATCGCTCAATTTAATGCGTCCTTCAAGAAAGTGCTCAGCAGCCCTCAGCATGGTGATACTATTACAGAGAACTGTGAGCATCTACGGAACACCAATCAAAGTACTGCACTTGCCACCTTTGGTAAGAAAACGGCAAAGTCAAATGACTGGTTTGGTGCTTCATCAGATGTGATGGCACCTGTCATTGAAGCTAAGCGCAGTGCTGCGAATGAAGTTACAAACCTGACATTTTTCCCCAAGTAGTGGAAACCTCGTGATTCTGACACTGTGAACCCGCTTACACTAATTCTTACCTGAACTGATGAAGTGACACTAACTTAAAATCTGAACAAAATTATCGCCTGAAGAGGACGCTCCCCTGACAAATTGGATGAAACCAAGATCTGCAGAGCTGGGTATCCGCTTCATCAAACGATAAAACAGATTGTGTCATAACGTGCGCCAGACGGCGAACAGCAGCACGATTGTAGGTAAGGTTGTGTGAGACAGGGCCCTGATGAATGAACCGAGAGAAAGCAGGAACGAGTGACTCTTTTTTTTTTTATGGTATACCAAATTTCACCCACTTTGTAAATTTCTTTATGCAAGTTTTTGTTGCAAATAAGATACTTTTCCTTAGGATAGATCATACTAATATCTAAGTCTGTTCATACCTTTAAAAGGGGAAAATCATTAGATTACCGCTAATGTATCCGTGACTCTTTGGGCGATCACTTTTCATCTAACAGGACTGTGGGCTAAACATCGAGGGAAAGGATCATACTGTAGGTCTATCATTCTTGTAGCATTTTTATTGACTTTATGACAATTTGTATATGCTTTGATGTAATTTTTATGTGTTGTGATTTTTTTTTTTTTTTTTTTTTTCGTACGCCCGCTAATACTCGAGGCGAAATCTCAGGTTATTGTTAATGTCTAACCTGACATTGATTTTACGTGAGTATCCCTTTTCTTTGTACAAAGACAGGTGTCCCTCGCCATTCATGCAGATACTCGCCGATTTCGGAGGTACCCATTAGAGCTGGGTCGGCTCAGGAGCCGCCAATCCCTGGTCGACGACACTCCTTCAAATGTTTTCGCCAGGTCTCGAGTTAATCCAGTCCAATTCCCGGTCGACGAAAAATCCTCAAATGGCGTCGCCCGGGTTTGATCCTGAATCACCCGGTCGCCAGAGCGGTGTTGTAACCACTACGCTAGCGCGGCTCCTTATGTGTTGTGATGAAATTTTAGATGATAATTAAAATTTCTCTTGAACTTAATCAGCGTGTTGGTCAGCTCGTTCCAAATTATCTGTATAATCACTGTTATAGTTTTTCCCACGTCTGTGCGTCTAACTGTCGTCACTTGTGTGCGTGCACGTGAGTGGTACGTTCATATATATTAATATATGTTGTCACTAGACTGTCTGACTCCTCTAAATCTGTTGTAGAAGATAGGCTGAGAAAGAGAGAAGATTCTCGAGTTCTCAGAGACAGCCCCTATCACATTGTACCATCTCACTCGTGGAAATCTATTTCTACTATCATCTCTCACTGTGGCTATCACTCATTCTAATCTATTCAGAAGGGACCAACCCAAGTCTTAATTCCCCTATCAAAAATCTGCGACACTCATTCACACATCCACATGCAAACACACACATTATTACAAATACATGGAAAACAATTTCATACCGATATCGCAGAAAGAAGTTTATCTAACACACGCAATTTATCACTGAGGCTCATCAGCCTTCTTGCGCTTTGACACACTCGCAGCACACTTGCACTACACTTGGATGCCATTATTAATTCCAAAGATATTCAAAAACAGCGTAAAACTGCAAAAACATGCGTTGTAAGATGCTCGAAAAAGACACGTGTAAACACAACGAAAGCCGCGAGAACAAGCAGCCAGCCTCTACTTGCTGTGCTGTAGGCGTCTTGAAATTTTTTGCCTCCATCGCATGGCCTCGAATACCCGAGAGATTCCCGCGAAAGGTAAAAATGGGTTACACTTTATCTCGCGCGAATGAACGAATCCGTGAATATGGAACAA
The DNA here is from genome assembly GCA_024509875.1 of Oreohelix idahoensis. Classification (NCBI taxonomy): domain Eukaryota; kingdom Metazoa; phylum Mollusca; class Gastropoda; order Stylommatophora; family Oreohelicidae; genus Oreohelix; species Oreohelix idahoensis. Next base: position 37,554 of record JAMPIV010019440.1, on the reverse strand, counting down.
GCGGATAGCGATGATTGACTGCATATATACAAGCCCTCAACAAACACACGCCTAGTCCTCGTAGCCTTCATTGGACAATCAAAGTGTTTATAACCTTCATCGGACAATCAAAGTTTCTATAGCCTTCATCGGAAAATCAGTGTCTATAGCCTTGATCAGAGAATCAAAGTGTCTGTAACGTTCATCGGAAAATCAAAGTGTCTATAACCTTCATCGGACAATCATAGTGTCTATAGCCTTCATCAGACAATCAAAGTGTCTTTAGCCTTCATCGGACAATGAAGAGGTCCATGACACAAAACAGTTTGAGAAACCTTGGATTAGTCAATATAGAAAATGAACACATAAAACACAGAATATAAAAGCTCTATCAAGTGTACTAAATCTTTCGTTCGTGCCAACGAGCAGTATTTCTTTAAGTATACTTCAGCTGTTTTAAAATTGTGCTTTAAGCTTCGAGAGATTCCTTTGAAGCATAACTCTTCCCAAAAAAAACCACAGTCTATCCTGTGCCATCCATAAGTTATCTTTCCCTGCCTGCATGATCCCTTTCATATCTAACATTCCCTTCTCCATTAAATAAGTAATATACGTAAGGAGGGGTATGTTGCAGGCACTGGTAAGAAATAAAGTAGAAATCCAGAAAACAGAAAAACGATAGAAGTGATAGGCATACCGAGGACTAGAACCCTGGACTTTCCGAGCGACACCACCGCCTCACTACAGGAGTGAGTCGTGACTAACCCTACTGCTAATTAGGCACCACTAAGGACAATTTTGTTATATTTATAACAGATTTAGGACGTTTGGCTGAAAAAATAACCAACACAAATTTACACACAACAGATGGGAAGTGTCAAGTCAACTGAGAAGTCATAAATAAGAGCAGTCAGTACGCGTACGCGGCATGACTTGCCATGACTGATACAGAGAGATTATGAGATAGATGTTTGAGAAAAGGTGTGCGAAAAAGATTAATGTACGTTAACTGAAAGACCGTTGTTTAAACAAAAAGGCGATGATGTGAAAGTTCTTGTAGAGTACATAATGTGGAAACATTAGAAATAGATATAGGGGAAAAAAAGAAGAAATTGAATTAGAAAGGCAAGTTGTTCTTGTTGTATGGTAGAAGTAGCAATAGTAGCTGCAGATAAATAGTTGTAGCAGCAACAGACGACGAAGAAGAATATGAAGAAGTAGTTGTTGCTGTGACATGGCAAGGGTAGTAGCAGCATCATAAGTAGTATTAGTAATAATAATAATATGAAAAACAATAGTAGTAATAATAATAGTAGCAGTAATAACAATAGTAGTATTAATGGTAGTAACCGTAGTAGCAGTATTAGTCCGATGTGTGTAGACTGCTCTAGTCATAACTGACTATGGAAATGATGCGCCCTTGAGGTGGCGACCCTCAGCTGCCTTCTTTGCCTCGTCTTCTTTCCTCTTTTGCTTGTTGGAAGAGATTATTATCGCCCAGTCTGAGGGACGCCGTAGGGAGCATCGCAACTTTATGCAATCGGCTGCTTTATTCTGTCATGTGCTGGATTTATGCCCAGTGCCTTTCTGTTTCTTGCATCCTGTAACTGCTAACTTCCCGTGTTTTGCCGACGCCATATGATGACGCTGGAGTGTCAACTCCATGTCGCAAGCTTGGGCACAATTATATGGAGATCAAGCTGTTGTAATATTAGTTCAGGCCCATATCATTGAATACGAACACATGAAAACCGTAGTATTCCGAAAATCGCACGTTTGTGGCCGACCTTTGGATGAATTAGGGCTACTATTGGGCGATTTTCAAACACATTACTTTGGCAACTTTGGGCGACATCTGGAAACCGAAATGAATCCGATTTCCGAAACACTGCTGCCCCCGAGCAATTCGGATTTAAGGATATGGACCTGTAGTAATATTAGTAACAGTTATTGTAGAGGTAACGCTAGTAGTAGCAGTAACAATATTAGTAACAGTTATTGTAGAGGTAACGCTAGTAGGAGCAGTAACAATATTAGTAACAGTTATTGTAGAGGTAACGCTAGTAGAAGCAGTAACAATATTAGTAACAGTTATTGTAGAGGTAACGCTGGTAGGAGCAGTAACAATATTAGTAACAGTTATTGTAGAGGTAACGCTAGTAGTAGCAGTAACAATATTAGTAACAGTTATTGTAGAGGTAACGCTAGTAGTAGCAGTAACAATATTAGTAACAGTTATTGTAGAGGTAACGCTAGTAGGAGCAGTAACAATATTAGTAACAGTTATTGTAGAGGTAACGCTAGTAGTAGCAGTAACAATATTAGTAACAGTTATTGTAGAGGTAACGCTGGTAGTAGCAGTAACAATATTAGTAACAGTTATTGTAGAGGTAACGCTGGTAGTAGCAGTAACAATATTAGTAACAGTTATTGTAGAGGTAACGCTAGTAGTAGCAGTAACAATATTAGTAACAGTTATTGTAGAGGTAACGCTAGTAGGAGCAGTAACAATATTAGTAACAGTTATTGTAGAGGTAACGCTAGTAGAAGCAGTAACAATATTAGTAACAGTTATTGTAGAGGTAACGCTGGTAGGAGCAGTAACAATATTAGTAACAGTTATTGTAGAGGTAACGCTGGTAGGAGCAGTAACAATATTAGTAACAGTTATTGTAGAGGTAACGCTGGTAGGAGCAGTAACAATATTAGTAACAGTTATTGTAGAGGTAACGCTGGTAGGAGCAGTAACAATATTAGTAACAGTTATTGTAGAGGTAACGCTGGTAGGAGCAGTAACAATATTAGTAACAGTTATTGTAGAGGTAACGCTAGTAGGAGCAGTAACAATATTAGTAACAGTTATTGTAGAGGTAACGCTAGTAGGAGCAGTAACAATATTAGTAACAGTTATTGTAGAGGTAACGCTGGTAGGACCAGTAACAATATTAGTAACAGTTATTGTAGAGGTAACGCTAGTAGTAGCAGTAACAATATTAGTAACAGTTATTGTAGAGGTAACGCTGGTAGGAGCAGTAACAATATTAGTAACAGTTATTGTAGAGGTAACGCTGGTAGGAGCAGTAACAATATTAGTAACAGTTATTGTAGAGGTAACGCTGGTAGGAGCAGTAACAATATTAGTAACAGTTATTGTAGAGGTAACGCTGGTAGGAGCAGTAACAATATTAGTAACAGTTATTGTAGAGGTAACGCTAGTAGGAGCAGTAACAATATTAGTAACAGTTATTGTAGAGGTAACGCTAGTAGGAGCAGTAACAATATTAGTAACAGTTATTGTAGAGGTAACGCTAGTAGGAGCAGTAACAATATTAGTAACAGTTATTGTAGAGGTAACGCTAGTAGGAGCAGTAACAATATTAGTAACAGTTATTGTAGAGGTAACGCTAGTAGGAGCAGTAACAATATTAGTAACAGTTATTGTAGAGGTAACGCTAGTAGGAGCAGTAACAATATTAGTAACAGTTATTGTAGAGATAACGCTAGTAGGACCAGTAACAATATTAGTAACGGTTATTGTAGAGGTAACGCTGGTAGGAGCAGTAACAATATTAGTAACAGTTATTGTAGAGGTAACGCTAGTAGGAGCAGTAACAATATTAGTAACAGTTATTGTAGAGGTAACGCTAGTAGGAGCAGTAACAATATTAGTAACAGTTATTGTAGAGGTAACGCTAGTAGGAGCAGTAACAATATTAGTAACAGTTATTGTAGAGGTAACGCTAGTAGGAGCAGTAACAATATTAGTAACAGTTATTGTAGAGGTAACGCTAGTAGTAGCAGTAACAATATTAGTAACAGTTATTGTAGAGGTAACGCTAGTAGGAGCAGTAACAATATTAGTAACAGTTATTGTAGAGGTAACGCTAGTAGTAGCAGTAACAATATTAGTAACAGTTATTGTAGAGGTAACGCTAGTAGTAGCAGTAACAATATTAGTAACAGTTATTGTAGAGGTAACGCTAGTAGTAGCAGTAACAATATTAGTAACAGTTATTGTAGAGGTAACGCTAGTAGGAGCAGTAACAATATTAGTAACAGTTATTGTAGAGGTAACGCTAGTAGTAGCAGTAACAATATTAGTAACAGTTATTGTAGAGGTAACGCTAGTAGTAGCAGTAACAATATTAGTAACAGTTATTGTAGAGGTAACGCTAGTAGGACCAGTAACAATATTAGTAACAGTTATTGTAGAGGTAACGCTAGTAGGAGCAGTAACAATATTAGTAACAGTTATTGTAGAGGTAACGCTAGTAGGAGCAGTAACAATATTAGTAACAGTTATTGTAGAGGTAACGCTAGTAGTAGCAGTAACAATATTAGTAACAGTTATTGTAGAGGTAACGCTAGTAGTAGCAGTAACAATATTAGTAACAGTTATTGTAGAGGTAACGCTAGTAGGAGCAGTAACAATATTAGTAACAGTTATTGTAGAGGTAACGCTAGTAGGAGCAGTAACAATATTAGTAACAGTTATTGTAGAGGTAACGCTAGTAGTAGCAGTAACAATATTAGTAACAGTTATTGTAGAGGTAACGCTAGTAGGAGCAGTAACAATATTAGTAACAGTTATTGTAGAGGTAACGCTAGTAGGAGCAGTAACAATATTAGTAACAGTTATTGTAGAGGTAACGCTAGTAGTAGCAGTAACAATATTAGTAACAGTTATTGTAGAGGTAACGCTAGTAGTAGCAGTAACAATATTAGTAACAGTTATTGTAGAGGTAACGCTAGTAGTAGCAGTAACAATATTAGTAACAGTTATTGTAGAGGTAACGCTGGTAGGAGCAGTAACAATATTAGTAACAGTTATTGTAGAGGTAACGCTAGTAGTAGCAGTAACAATATTAGTAACAGTTATTGTAGAGGTAACGCTGGTAGGAGCAGTAACAATATTAGTAACAGTTATTGTAGAGGTAACGCTAGTAGGAGCAGTAACAATATTAGTAACAGTTATTGTAGAGGTAACGCTAGTAGGAGCAGTAACAATATTAGTAACAGTTATTGTAGAGGTAACGCTAGTAGTAGCAGTAACAATATTAGTAACAGTTATTGTAGAGGTAACGCTAGTAGTAGCAGTAACAATATTAGTAACAGTTATTGTAGAGGTAACGCTAGTAGTAGCAGTAACAATATTAGTAACAGTTATTGTAGAGGTAACGCTAGTAGAAGAGGTAACGCTAGTAGGAGCAGTAACAATATTAGTAACAGTTATTGTAGAGGTAACGCTAGTAGGAGCAGTAACAATATTAGTAACAGTTATTGTAGAGGTAACGCTGGTAGGAGCAGTAACAATATTAGTAACAGTTATTGTAGAGGTAACGCTAGTAGTAGCAGTAACAATATTAGTAACAGTTATTGTAGAGGTAACGCTGGTAGGAGCAGTAACAATATTAGTAACAGTTATTGTAGAGGTAACGCTAGTAGAAGCAGTAACAATATTAGTAACAGTTATTGTAGAGGTAACGCTAGTAGTAGCAGTAACAATATTAGTAACAGTTATTGTAGAGGTAACGCTGGTAGGAGCAGTAACAATATTAGTAACAGTTATTGTAGAGGTAACGCTAGTAGGAGCAGTAACAATATTAGTAACAGTTATTGTAGAGGTAACGCTAGTAGGAGCAGTAACAATATTAGTAACAGTTATTGTAGAGGTAACGCTAGTAGGACCAGTAACAATATTAGTAACAGTTATTGTAGAGGTAACGCTAGTAGTAGCAGTAACAATATTAGTAACAGTTATTGTAGAGGTAACGCTAGTAGGACCAGTAACAATATTAGTAGTAATAGTAGTGGCAGTAATAGTTACATAAGTATTAATATTTATAGTAATCATTGTAGTAGTAATAGTAGAGAGGTAGTAGTGGTAGTAGTAGTAGTAGTAACAGTAGCAGTAATATTTATAGTAGTAATAGTAGGAGAGGTAGTGCAGGTGATAGTAGTAGTAATGGAACTAGTAGTAGTAGAAGTAAAAGCAGAGGTAGTAGTATTAGTTGCTGTTCTTGTTGCACAGGTGAGAGATGAAATGACAGTAGTGAGGTAGCAGACAAGAAAAACAGGTATCACAAGAAGTAAGATGAAGAAGGACATGAGCACAGAAAATGCAGTAGTATTTATTAAGAACCTGTAGTAGTTGTTGTTGTCGTAGCTGTTGTTGCTGTTATCGTAGCAGTAGTAGTAGTTGTTGTTGTAGTCGTAGCAGTAGTAGTAGTTATTGTTGGTGTCGTAGCAGTAGTTGTAGTTGTTGTCGTAGCAGTAGTAGTTGTTGTTGTTGTCGTAGCAGTAGTAGTTGTTGTTGTTGTTGTCGTAGCAGTAGTAGTTGTTGCCGCAGCAGTAGTTGTAGTTGTTGTTGTTGTCGTAGCAGTAGTAGTCGTTGTTGCTGTTGTCGTAGCAGTATTAGTTGTTGTTGTTGTCGTAGCAGTAGTAGTTGTTGTTGTTGTCGTAGCTGTTGTTGTTGTCGTAGCAGCAGTAGTCGTTGTTGCTGTTGTCGTAGCAGTAGTAGTAGTTGTTGTTGTTGTCGTAGCAGTAGTAGTAGTTGTTGTTGTTGTTACTGTGGTCGTAGCAGTAGTAGTAGTAGTTGTTGTTGTCGTAGCAGTAGTAGTAGTTGTTTCTGTTGTCGTTGCAGTAGTAGTAGTAGTTGTTGTTGTCGTAGCAGTAGTAGTTGTTGTTGTTGTTGTTGCTGTTGTCGTAGCAGTAGTAGTAGGTGTTGCTGTGGTCGTAGGAGTAGTAGTAGTAGTTGTTGCTGTCGTAGCAGTAGTAGTAGATGTTGCAGTTGTCATTGCAGTAGTACCTGTTGTTGCTGTTGTCATAGCAGTAGTAGTTGTTGTTGCTGTTGTCATAGCAGTAGTAGCTGTAGTTGCTCTTGTCATAGCAGTAGTAGTTGTTGTTGTTGTCGTAGCAGTAGTTGTAGTAGTTGTTTTTGTCGTAGCAGTAGTAGTTGTTGTTGTCGTAGCAGTAGTAGTTGTTGTTGTTGTTGTCGTAGCAGTAGTAGTAGTTGTTGTTGTTGTCGTAGCAGTAGTTGTTGTTGTTGTCGTAGCAGTAGTAGTTGTTGTTGTTGTCGTAGCAGTAGTAGTTGTTGTTGTCGTAGCAGTAGTAGTAGTTGTTGTTGTCGTAGTAGTAGTAGCTGTTGTTGCTGTTGTCGTAGCAGTAGTTGTAGTTGTTGTTGTTGTCGTAGCAGTAGTAGTTGTTGTTGTTGTCGTAGCAGTAGTAGTAGTTGTTGTTGTTGTCGTAGCAGTAGTAGTTGTTGTTGTCGTAGCAGTAGTAGTTGTTGCCGCAGCAGTAGTTGTAGTTATTGTTGTTGTCGTAGCAGTAGTTGTAGTTGTTGCTGTTGTTGCTGTAGTCGTAGCAGTAGTAGTAGTTGTTGTTGTTGTTACTGTGGTCGTAGCAGTAGTATTAGTTGTTGTTGTTGTCGTAGCAGTAGTAGTAGTTGTTTCTGTTGTCGTTGCAGTAGTAGTAGTAGTTGTTGTTGTCGTAGCAGTAGTAGTTGTTGTTGTTGTTGCTGTTGTCGTAGCAGTAGTAGTAGTTTTTGCTGTTGTCATATCAGTAGTAGCTGTTGTTGCTGTTGTCATAGCAGTAGTAACTGTAGTTGCTGTTGTCATAGCAGTAGTAGTTGTTGTTGCTGTTGTCATAGCAGTAGTAGTAGTGGTTGCTGTTGTCGTAGCAGTAGTAGTCGTTGTTGCTGTTGTTGCTGTTTGTTACGTGCAGTCTTTGATATCTTGCAATATTATACATTTGTATGCTTGTTATGTTCGCAAATATTTTGTAAACAAAATAGAAACTTTTTTGCTTAAGGAAAAGTCATTATTGAGTTACTTCCCTTGAAAGGAGTTTCGCCATGTTCGATCGAACTCCGCGGATGAATCTAGTTTTACTACGATTTATTCTTTGTTTGGGTAGAAATAGATTGTTCTTGCTTCAGAATATCTATGGCCTGAATTTATGTGTAGTGTTTGTCTAGGTAGGACGAGTGTGTCTTATATCTGTATATCTTTACATATCTAAGTCGAACTATATGTTCTTTGTCGCTAGAAAGGTCAAAGGCTGTTCAGCGGATGTGTCGCTAGTTAGTTGTGATTTGGCTTCGCCCTGATGGGGGCTGTTGAGTTTCTGTATCGGCTTGTCGCCGGGAAAAGAGATCTCAAGATTGATGGGGAAAGTGATAGACGTTTAGACCTATCCTGTATGCTTTACCCCAGTGTTTATTCTTATTGCCAAGGAATGGCAGAATCATATTTCTGACACCAAGGTAACAAAAGCACTTCTTATGAACTCTCTTACGAAGCCATCGTTTTCGATAAGCAGACGCACGATTTGTACGTCTGAGAGAATATTTAACTAGATGAAGAAGACATTCATTTCTAGCAGCACTATATCTTGTATGATGAAGTCAATTGTATCATGATAGAATCTACAGAGCCATGAGAACATTTAATGAATGACTAACTTTAATACAGATTCATTGTCTGTATCCAAACGTGAGTGACAGCTCACCAGAAGCCATCTTGTATCCAAATATTTTGTGACTTTCAAGAAGAGAAAAGGGATGCCCCGTACTATCGCTTGATGAGTCCAGAGATCACTGCTACAGATGAGAACCCATTACTAGCGGTTCAAAATGATTATATGAAAAATATGTGCTGAACATTATTTAAAGGAATCTTCGCTAGACGAGGTTAGGTCTAGAAGCCATCTTGAATATTGTTTATATACTGACGTGCTTTGTCAGTAAACTCAGATGATATATATATATGGGCAATACTGAGTGCTTGTCTACTGACATTGCATTGTGCTATGATTCAACGAGTGCCCATGTATCATTGCAAGACCATTTATCAATTTGTACCATGATGTATTATGCCAACCTGTGATTTGTCACTGTATCCGTGCTGTCGAATGTGTACGTCCAATTAAACTGTAACAAAAAGTACACAGCAGTTGGCGTCGATGACTTCCAGCCATACATGAGTGAGAAAAAGAACATTTATCAACTCTTCGAACTCTTTCATCATTCGCGTATTATACTCTCACTCTATGTCTACACACCACTGCGTAGGTCGAGTTGATATTCCTATTCCTAACAACCACTCTGACGAGCAACGCTGGGGCCAACAACAAGGCTTTAACATTGGAGCTTCCATAGACCACCATACCTCTTAACACTGTGGTCCTGTAAATAGTTGATGTCAGTGTGAACAAGGAACAATACAACTTCATATCTATACACCATTCAACAGTATATATAGAAACAGCATTTAACTCTGGTGGAATTCAAAAAAGAAGCATATTTAACACTGGTATGCTAATATTTAACACTGGTGAGCCAGCTTTCCGGGTTTGACCTCGCAGAAGTTGAGACGTCAACAGACTACCGATACCAGACCGTTTCCTGTGGCTGATACGACACACTTGCAGTATTAGTTTGCTCGTTGTCAACACTTTGTCACGTGACCTATCAAGTGAATGCAGTATCTAGGTCAGCGTTGTTGACATTTTTACAAATATATAAATTAAAAAATAATATGGAATGAAATCAGTTTTACAAGTAAACGGTACACATGAGACAAGGGACGTTTCGGGTTTTACCCTTCGTCAGCCACAGTTACGAACAGGTGACAAGGACAAGGACTACATATATGTACTACAAAGATCTGTGATGATGAGGAAAACGTCAAATGAGCGATACAAGCAGATGAAACCACAGTGATGAGCGAAACGATAACAGTAATAATGCGAGAAAATCGTGAAACCAGAAAGACATGTCGAAACAAGAAAGTAAATAATCAACGAAACGAAGACAGGAATGAATAGCACTAATAAAATGCGTGAAAAATCACTTAGCTGTGTCGAAGAAGGGAACATTCAAAATGGCTGAAACACTAAGGCGTCATGCGGAAGTGACGTAGGAGCTAGTGACGGCTAAGAACAGAAAATGCGGAAACGAGACGAACCCAAGCAAAAACAAGGATAGATCGGAAAATAACGACAGAAGCCACCAGAATTATGCAAAATGAGGCTGGACATTCATCCCAACAGGAGCTAGATTGCCCATTTGAAAAATGAGGCGATTCTCCAACGAAAAGCGAGTTCGGTCGTCGCCGATACATGAACGGAGGGCAGTGACATGAATGTCAGAGTTACCCGAATGGTCAGGGCTGTTGAAGTGAAGGGCCACTGGTAAATGTTTGCCATGATGGATGTCATTCAAGTGTTCACGAAACCTGTCTGCCAAACGTCTGCCAGTCTCACCAATATAGGTCATGTCACACCTCTTGCAGATGATAGCATAAATCAGGTTTCTGGATTCGCACGTGAAAGACTCCTCAATGGTAAATTTACCGTTCGGAAAGGAGACTGACTGCGTTTGGAGTACAAACGGACAGGTCTTACATATGCGGCGTTGGCACGGTTTAGTACCAAAGTGAGAAGGACTAGTTTGTCTCAAGCGACTATGCACAAGAATATCCCTAAAATTCTTATCCCTACGATATGCCACCAAAGGGGTATCACGAAACAGCTCTCTAGTATTATGATCAGAGTGGAGAATAGGCAGATGACGGAACAGAATTTTTTTCACCGCCAAACAGTGAGGGTGGAAAGTTAAGACAAGTTTGAGTCTGTCAGATGTAGTAGCAGGTTTAGCAGTGAGTGCAACCTGGCGAGTAACGGGACTAATGCGATTAAGGGCATCAGATAAGACTCTTTCTGGATAGTGACGTCGGCGAAAAAACTCGAGCATTTCTTGAGCTCGTTCACGGAAATCATCTTCATCGTGACATATCCGACGTAAGCGTAGAAGTTGAGAGTAGGGAATGGAATTTTTACAGCTGGGAGGGTGAGAAGAGGTGTAAAGAAGGAAACCATGGGCATCAGTAGGTTTATAAAAGACAGAGGTGGTAAGGCCAGTGGGAGTAATATTGACAGTAAGGTCAAGGAAGTTAACTGAAGTGGTAGAAATCTGAGAAGTGAAATTGATTGCAGGATGGAAATTGCCAACATAGTCAATGAATCTTTTGAGGTTGGCTTCAGACATGTCTGTAACACCAATACCATCGTCGATATAGCGACGGTAAAACTCAGGTAATGGTCCATCGTAACTTTGAAGCACCAAATATTCAAAGTGACCCATGAAGAGGCAGGCATAACTGGGGCCCATTTTGGTGCCCATGGCAACGCCACTAATTTGGTTAAAGAAGTGGCCATTGAATTCAAAAGAGTTGAGAGTGAGGACCAATTCCGCAAGGCGAAGAAGAGTGCCGGTGCTAAAAGTAAGGTCAGTGCGTCTGTCGAGAAAAAATTGTAGTGCTTTAAGGCCATCAGAGTGTGGAATGGAAGTATAAAGCGAACAAACATCCAGAAGGAAAAGGCGGTAAGTGTGGTCAGGTGTGAATGGGATGGAATCAAAAGTAGTGATAGCATGGGTGGTGTCCTTAAGATAGGAAGGTAGATTGGCCACTAATGGTTGCAAAATACTATCCAGGAAATCAGAGATATGTTCAGTGGGACAAGAGCAGGCTGAAACAATAGGTCGACCCGGATTGTCAATTTTATGAACCTTAGGAAGCATGTAGAAGGAAGGTTTACCTAGACTACTATCAAGAATATGGAGAGACATGGCACTAGAAGGAAGGAGGTTATCTTTGATGAGGTCACGAATAGTAGCATGAACAGTAAGATTATGGCGGACTGTGGCATCCCCAGAACTGGGTGAGTAAAAGGTGGAGTTGCCGAGCTGTGAGACTCCTTCTTGAATGTACAAGTCCTTTCGCCAAACTACCACCGCACCACCTTTGTCAGCAGGTTTGATGATAATGTCATCCCGCTTCTTAAGGGATGACAAGGACCGCCACTCAGAAGTAGTCAGGTTAGATCGACGTAGACGGGGTAGAGAAAGTTGATGAATGTCATGCAAAGTGTTGGCAGTATATAAATCAAGAGCAGCAGAGGCACCTGGAGCCGGTGTCCAGTCTGACTTAGGTTTATTAAAATGACGAAAGATGTCCCCGTCTGGCTGAGAATCATTACCATTCCTATGGTAATACTGAAGACGCATGCGACGATGGAAACGGTAGACGTCTTGACATTTTTACGCTTAGACATTACAGAGTTTCACAGTACAGAGATGATACTTTGAAGGCCATAAACTGTTCTATTGTTGCAGTATTCTTGAACATAAGTGCGTAAATTTCATCGTTGGACCTTCTGATACTCATATTGTTGAATATTATAATAGATTAAATCAAAAATCTAGTATTGATTAAAGTGGCAGTTTACTTTGTTTATTCAGAAACTGTGCCATTATATTTATGAACTGAAACTCTTTCCAACACATTTCATTATTTAATGTATAACTGAGCATCCTATCTGCAACACAGTGCTTTATATATTACACACATGATATATGCATTTATGATTATATGTTATATGTTATTTGTTTGTATAGTATATTAGTTTATATGTCAGCGGGTTGTGTTTAGGTTGGGCGGTGTCCTCACAACAGAATATCCCACATCATAGAGGGTCCGTTGTGGGCGTTTTCTTTAGGTGCAATTTCCTTAATTGGAAATTTGCTTGCAACAACTAGTTGCTATTTGTGTTAGCTGTGAAGACTGTAATTATTGTTATTTTTGTAATATTTCTTTGTTCTTTAGTTTTGTTTTGATTTGTTTGTAATTTGTTGGTCTACCCTTTTCTATCTTTCAGTTCCATTCACAATTTATATTCATATACAGTGACGTCATTTGTGTTGTTATTCCTTACAGACTCAGTGATTATTTTCATTGATTTCCCTATTTGATTTATTTGATTTCTGCAAACGTTTTCGTATTGTCAGTCTTATTTGTACTTTATGTATGCTGTTGGTTGACATATGTTTTATATAGGTATATTTCATAAGACACTATTGCTTGTGCACTGCACTTGGATTATGGTATAAACCAGTACTTTATTATTATTACTGGTATACAAGAAATTATACAAGACCTTATTAAGGCTTGTGACCCACTGAGATTGAGATAGTGTACTGATTAATCAAGTCATTAAGAACTTGTGGTATTATTATTGTTTCAAGTACAGTAATTAGTATTATTGTTAGACGTCATGTCTACATTAGAATACTTCATTGCACAAGGGAAATCCCTTGATAAGACTGGTCAACAATTAGAAGAATGGGTAGTTGCTCAATATGACAAGACATTAGCAGCTGAAGAGAGAAGATTAGCAGCTGAAGAGAAAAGACTAGACAGAGAAGCTACTGCTGCTGCTGAACAAAAGAAATTGCAGATGCAGGTGGAGGAAAGGAGATTTGAAGCTGAACAAAAAAAATTAGAAAGAGAAGCTGCTGCTGAACAAAAAAGATTAGACAGTGAAGCTGAACAAAAAAGATTAGACAGGGAAGCTGAACAAAAAAGATTAGACAGTGAAGCTGAACAAAAAAGATTAGACAGAGAAGCTGAAGAAAAAAAAAGCAATAAGAGAACATGAATGTGAGTTAGAGAAATTAAGATTGACAAGTATGAGTAATGTTAATCAGGCATCTAGTGGTAATGGTAAACCTTCTACTTACAAGGTTAAGGTTCCACCGTTCAATCAGTCCAGTGACGATATTACATTCTGGCTGGATAGATTTGAACGTTCTTGTCGTACTCATAATATGGATAAATCACAATATGCTAACCAATTAGCAGAAAACTTGAAAGGTGAATCTCTGACTAGGTTATGCCTTGTAGGAGAAGCAGATAAGGATAATTATGATGTCATTAGGGCGGCTTTGATAAAAAAAATACCAGCTAAATGAGGAAGGCAATCGCCTTTTGTTTAAGACGATGGTGCCTGAGACAGGTGTAGAATTCTCAGAATTCATTGCAAAGGCACGTCTCACAGTTGATCGTTGGATTGAGCTTTCCAAAACAGAAAAAAAGTATGAAGGACTTATGGATTTGTTGCTCAGAGATAAGATTATGTCATGTGTTAACAAACCATTCCTTGAATTTATACACGAGCGTAAACCCAAATCACTAAAGGAAATGGAAGAATATTGTTCCCAATATGTCACTGCACACCCCGACGTGACTTTTGGCAACACTAAGTTTAAGGAGAGTATGCCAGTTGCTTCAGCAACACCATACAATCCCAATTATTCACACAGATTTCAGGGACCTCAAAACAGATTTGAAAAAAAGGTAACCATAATAGTTATCAAAACCAAGGTAACCAATCATTTCAGGGTTCTTCTTCAAAGAACTGGAGACGAGCTGATAGCTCTCGACACAGGGGTGGTCATAATTATAGGAATTTCCATAGAGGAAGTAATTATAGAAACTATCCGAGGTATCCGTCTTGGAGTCAACAAGATCATAATTACAGGGATACTCATTATAATGAATATAATGGTAACCAAGAGAACTATGACTCAAACCCAAATAGGGGTTACAATAGAGGTAACAATAACTACAGAGGTAATAATAACCGAGGTAGATCTCAAAACAGAAGACATAAACCACATTTTCAGACAAACTCTGCACAGCAAGAGTCTCATGAAGCCTATAAACAGAGTAGAGATAATAATGACGCTAGTAATATGGCATGTTCCGCTTTTGATTTTGGGAGAGCATCTCAGTGCCCCCAATGCAAAACATTATTTGAGCCAACCATAGTGTCTACTTTAAGCTGTGGCCATCCTCTTCCTGCTCTTCCTGCATCAGTCGCGCATGATGGAAGAGGTTCTCTTGTCCAACATAAGGGTTTAGTACATAACAATCCAGTCTCGGTTCTGTTTGATTCTGGATGCACCAAAATTGGTGTTAGGCAGTCACTCGTAGATCCTTCCCGTGCCACTGGACAAGTAGTCAAATGTGTAACATTTGGCGGCACATTAGAGAAATACTCTACTGCTATCATTAGGATTGCTACTACTTTCTTCACAGGAGATGTACACGCATGTCTGTTGCCGAATCCGATCGCTGACCTTATCATCGGTCGCATTCATGGAGTCAAAGAATGCACTCCGCAACAAATTTCCGCGTGGGAAAAGCAAAACATGCAGATTGCTAACGCTGTAGTCACTAGAGCTCAAGCTCTTAATATGCCTCAAACTTCATCTACTGAAGATAATGAAGTGCATAACCAAGATGATCCCTTGGTAATTTCTCGTGACTCGTTTATAAAACAGCAAGAAGATGATCCCACTCTGAAGAAATTCTTCATTCTTGCAACTAAAGGTGATCCGAATAAAGACACAAGTCGTAAATCTTGGATTACAAAGAAGAATGGCGTACTTGTACGTATGGTTCAAGACTCCATTACGTCAAGTCATTCTCAAATCCTGGTTCCCAAGAATTTGAGAGTTAAAATTTTGCAGCACGCTCACGACTGTCAGTGTGCTGGACACATGGGTTTTTCCCGTACTAAGTCAAGAGTTCTTGCTGCTTTCTTTTGGCCATTGGTAAACAAGGACATACGGATTTATTGTCGATCTTGTAAAGTATGTCAGGAAGTGAAATCCAAAGGTCCACGCCATGCTGCACCCATTCAGGCTGCTGACATCCCTATTCGGCCGTTTCAAAAAATGGCCATAGACATTATTGGTCCATTTAAGATCAAGTCTGCCAGAGGACATCAGTTTATCTTGACGTGTGTTGATATGTGCACACGTTGGCCAGAGGCTATTCCTCTGAAGAGCATTACTACTGCTGATATTGCAGATGCTCTTTGGCTTATATTCTCTCGTCTGGGTTTCCCCGGAGAGATATTATCAGACCATGGCACCCAACTAATATCAGATACCATGTTTCAAGTAATGTCTACTCTGCAGATAGATAGATCTTTAAGTAGTATCTACCATCCAATGTCTAATGGGATGGTCGAACGCCTTAATAGAACCCTTAAAAACTTACTAGGGAAGATAACTGAGGATCATCCTCAAGACTGGGACAGAGTTTTAGCTGCGGCCCTCTTCGCTTACAGAGAGGTCCCCAATGAACATACAGGGTTTTCTCCCTTTGAACTTGTCTTTGGCGCGCGTCCGCGCGGCCCTATGTCTTTGCTCCATGATCTCATAACAGCTGACAATATTGACGATGACACAAAGTCATCTTACGAATATGTCATCGCGTTGAGACAAAAGATTATCGAAGCATGCAAATTAGCAACTTCTTCTTCCAAATTTGCGAAACAGAAGGCAAGGCAATTTGCCAATAAGAAGAGATGCTTACGACAACTTTGTCCTGGTGACAAAGCATTTGTATTACTACCTTGTAGGGAAAACAGACTACTTATTTCTTGGAAAGGTCCGTACGATATAATATCGAAAATTTCCGATGTCGACTATATTGTCGATATTGATGGGAAGCATAAAACCTTCCACATCAATATGCTTACTGAATTCCATGAACGTCCGGATTATTTACAACCCATTTTCCAAGCAACGGACGATTCTCCAGTACAACATGGTCATTACTCATCACTGTCCGTGATACAGGATGAGGAAACGAGTTTTTCAGATGTAAATCTTCCTCTTCCAATGATCCCACTTCATTCTAGTGAATCATGGAAGAACGTTACTGTCTCTCCTGATTTGTCTCTAGGAGAACAGCGACAAGTTTCAACTATGTTGCAAACATTTCAGGATGTACTTAATGACATCCCTGGACAAACTCATGTCATTGAACATGACATTGTTCTAACTGACCATACTCCTATTAGGGTTAGACCTTATCCTATCCCTATACATTTTCAAGCACAGGTCGAGAAAGAGTTGGATGAGATGATAGATTTGAAAATAATCGAACCATCCACCTCTGCATATTCTTCGCCGATGGTTATTGTTCGGAAAAAAGACAATAACATACGTCTTTGCGTTGACTATCGCAAATTGAATCAAGTAACGAAGTTCGATGCTGAACCTATGCCCTTACTGGAAGAGCTACTTACTCGACTCTCCAAATCTCATTTTTTCACTAAACTTGATTTGTCTAAAGGATATTGGCAAGTACCTTTATCTGAACGCGCCAAACCTCTCACGGCTTTTTCAACACCTAGAGGTTTGTTCCAATGGAATTTTATGCCTTTCGGTCTTATGAACGCACCAGCTACATTTGTACGCATGATGCGCCGAATCCTATCTTATCGGTCAGATGTCATTGCATATCTAGACGACATCTGTCTTTTCAGCGATACTTGGGAAGATCACTATTCAGGGTTAGATGAATTGCTGTCTACTTTGCACGAGCACAACCTGACAGCGAAACCCTCTAAAGCCTATATTGGTTTTAGCGAAATTTCTTTCCTAGGCCACCGAGTTGGTCATGGTTTCCTAAAGACAGAGGACCATAATACTAGTAAGATACTTAACATCTCTATCCCTAAGACTAAAAAACAGGTGAGAAGTCTGTTAGGTCTTATTCAATTTTATGGCAGATTCATTCAGAATCTATCCTCTATCATGGCACCTCTTTCTACACTTTTAAAGAAAGGTTCGCCTAATATGGTCCACTGGTCTCAGGAATGCCAATGCTCTTTGGATAAGATTAAAACATTGTTTTCAAAGATAAGACATTTGTTCTTCGTAGTGATGCTTCATCCACTGGGATTGGAGCGGCACTAATGCAAGAGTACTCTGGAACTCTGCATCCTGTAATGTATATTTCCAGAAAACTTAATGCGGCAGAAAGGAATTATTCGGTTTTAGACCGTGAGCTATTAGCTATGGTTTGGTCAATTCTCAAACTACAAAGATTCCTTCTAGGCGCACATTTCATAGTAGAAACCGACCAAAAAGCTCTTACTGCTATACAGAGTAAGAATTTAAAGAGCTCGAGGTCTACTCGATATGCAATTGCTCTTCAACCTTTTCATTTCTCTGTGCGAGCTATTCGTGGATCAGATAATGTGATGGCAGACATTCTGTCAAGATGCCCACATGATTCCACATAACTATTAGGTCTTAGACGTCTTAATGTCTAGGTCTATAGTAGTTCCTTTCTATATCAAGATAGATACACATTTGTAATTTAATAATATAATGATCGTATCACTACTTAGCGGTTCATTGATATTTATTCACCGCTGTTCTTTAATGATTTTTCTTTATAAATCATAAATTTAAGATATCTAATACGAAATTATGGTATGAATTTTTGTATGCATTATATAATGGCCAGAATTGTATTATACGGTGACACCTTCCTGGAAAAATTTACTTGTAGAGAAATAATTTCTCTCAGATTATGAGATACATTCTCACCAGTCGCTTCATATGTCGACTTAGCCTCATATTAGGCGTTATGTTTATTCCTGATATTTGCATCTGCGCAGTATTCATGCGTTGTGAGCCTATTGTACGTTGCTCCTAGATGTATTTCCAAAAAAAAAAAATGTTTCATTTTTTTTTCCCGGGAGGTGTGGTAAGACTGTTACATGCAGTCTTTGATATCTTGCAATATTATACATTTGTATGCTTGTTATGTTCGCAAATATTTTGTAAACAAAATAGAAACTTTTTTGCTTAAGGAAAAGTCATTATTGAGTTACTTCCCTTGAAAGGAGTTTCGCCACGTTCGATCGAACTCCGCGGATGAATCTAGTTTTACTACGATTTATTCTTTGTTTGGGTAGAAATAGATTGTTCTTGCTTCAGAATATCTATGGCCTGAATTTATGTGTAGTGTTTGTCTAGGTAGGACGAGTCTGTCTTATATCTGTATATCTTTACATATCTAAGTCGAACTATATGTTCTTTGTCGCTAGAAAGGTCAAAGGCTGTTCAGCGGATGTGTCGCTAGTTAGTTGTGATTTGGCTTCGCCCTGATGGGGGCTGTTGTGTTTCTGTATCGGCTTGTCGCCGGGAAAAGTGATCTCAAGATTGATGGGGAAAGTGATAGACGTTTAGACCTATCCTGTATGCTTTACCCCAGTGTTTATTCTTATTGCCAAGGAATGGCAGAATCATATTTCTGACACCAAGGTAACAAAAGCACTTCTTGTGAACTCTCTTACGAAGCCATCGTTTTCGATAAGCAGACGCACGATTTGTACGTCTGAGAGAATATTTAACTAGATGAAGAAGACATTCATTTCTAGCAGCACTATATCTTGTATGATGAAGTCAATTGTATCATGATAGAATCTACAGAGCCATGAGAACATTTAATGAATGACTAACTTTAATACAGATTCATTGTCTGTATCCAAACGTGAGTGACAGCTCACCAGAAGCCATCTTGTATCCAAATATTTTGTGACTTTCAAGAAGAGAAAAGGGATGCCCCGTACTATCGCTTGATGAGTCCAGAGATCACTGCTACAGATGAGAACCCATTACTAGCGGTTCAAAATGATTATATGAAAAAATATGTGCTGAACATTATTTAAAGGAATCTTCGCTAGACGAGGTTAGGTCTAGAAGCCATCTTGAATATTGTTTATAAACTGACGTGCTTTGTCAGTAAACTCAGATGATATATATATGGGCAATACTGAGTGCTTGTCTACTGATATTCCATTGTGCTATGATTCAACGAGTGCCCATGTATCATTGCAAGACCATTTATCAATTGTACCATGATGTATTATGCCAACCTGTGATTTGTCACTGTATCCGTGCTGTCGAATGTGTACGTCCAATTAAACTGTAACAAAAAGTACACAGCAGTTGGCGTCGATGACTTCCAGCCATACATGAGTGAGAAAAAGAACATTTATCAACTCTTCGAACTCTTTCATCATTCCCGTATTATACTCTCACTCTATGTCTACACACCACTGCGTAGGTCGAGTTGATATTCCTATTCCTAACAACCACTCTGACGAGCAACGCTGGGGCCAACAACAAGGCTTTAACATTGGAGCTTCCACAGACCACCATACCTCTTAACACTGTGGTCCTGTAAATAGTTGATGTCAGTGTGAACAAGGAACAATACAACTTCATATCTATACACCATTCAACAGTATATATAGAAACAGCATTTAACTCTGGTGGAATTCAAAAAAAGAAGCATATTTAACACTGGTATGCTAATATTTAGCACTGTTGTCGTAACTGTTGTTGCTGATGTTGCTGTTGTCATAGCGGCAGTAGCTGTTGTTGCTGTTGTCATAGCAGTAGTAGCTGTTGTTGCTGTTGTCATAGCAGTAGTAGTTACCTATTCAACATCATCATTTTCATATTTTATCATTAAGGAGCACGCAACCTCCACTACAATTACACCCATTTGCAGAAGCCTGCTTAAAAACGAATATATGCTCCTGCAGCGTTGGTTTCATGTATCAATATGTTTTACATGATGAGGTTGCTAGCCCCACGCATAACCTCATAACAACCTCATATTAGTCGCTCCTTACGGCACGATGAAGGGGGCAGTAGTCCTGCTATTTCTATGTTAGTAATCATCATCATTCTTCTTTGTCCTCTTTATGGAGCATGGAAACACGACTAGTGCTAGTCTCCTGATAGGTCGCCTGCAGTAAGCATTCACATGGTCTTGCAGCGGTGGTTTGTGTATCAATTGTTTTACGTAATGAAGTTGCCAGCTTCATGCCCAATCACATATTAGTTGCCATGTACGACATGCATGACGGAGTAGTAATCATATTCGTTCTTTGTTTCATCATAAAACCGTGGGAACTACGCATGGCTGACAGTCGTTACAGTCGCAGACAGCAGTGTACACATAAGCAAATTAAGAAACACAAGCTGAAGTACAAACGATAATAAAGTACTAACATTCACAGTCATCTACAGAATGTCTTTCGTAACCTGCGGTTGACAGATCCATAAGGAACCCGTAAATATAATGTTTTTCATTATGCGTTCAGGTACATATTTTCTGAGAATGGATGTGTATGGGTGCGTAGCCATCACCGGACAATCAAAGCAGCCCGTAACCTTCACCGGACAATCCAAGCAGCCCGTAACCTTCACCGGACAATCATAGGGGTACGTCATCGTCACCAGACAACATAAGTGGTTCATGGCACACACAAATTTAAGAAAGCCTGACTTAGAGTAAACAGATTAAGCCCATTTTCCAGATGGCTCTGTTGTTATAACTCTCCACGCTGAATAGCCCCTGGACATAAATCTGTGAGGAAATCGATACTTGAGTATAACAGTGATTCTCTATTTTGGTTACGATAACTGTATAGATGTTCTGGAGGTGATGCTGACAGTATAAACATGATTGTCGATAATTTTGGTACAGTACGCCATTGTTTGATTTAGTTATTTGTACTCTTTTCCTGGCATCGTTTTGGGGTAGAGGTTGTACAATGTGTGACGATCAGATTTTGGGATAAACAGATTGTAAAGTAGGTAATGTGTCTTACTAAAAAAAACCAATCAATACCCTTTAGCTCAACAAGGAGCATAGGCCTTCAAGAAACACATGTCTGCCGCGTGTCATCGGCAAGTTCTTTCTACGTCATCCTCATCATTTTCATCTCTGTCTACAATTCTCTTCTATATGTCTTTTTTTTTCTCTACCTCTGATTCTCTCACCCTGGGGATTTCAGAACAAGGCCTGCCTTGCAATGCTATGAATATGTTTCCTCGGTGTTTATCTTATCCATCGCCTCCGTGTTACTAGGTCCCGGAAGGGGACCAATAATAGTAACGCGCTACCCCACCAGGAGTGACGTTAAAAGCTACTAAGGAGGGCTGGGCATGGGTCCGGTTGCCCCATCCTGTAAAAGAGCTTTACTAGAAAAAGTTCAACAAACATAGACAGGTCAAATATAGAATATGGGACCTAAGACGCGTCAACAGTGAGAAATGCAGTTAACGACCCATAGCTTGACTGCTTGCGTCAGGGTCAGCGAACCAGAGCTGATCAAGACCCTACTCCACCTCCAAGTGGTGGTCCTGGAAACAGGCTGCATCACTGGCTGATTGAGTAGGGATCGAAGAGGGAAGGCCTACCTGGTCCTAAAAATGCCGTGCTGAAGTCGGATGTGTCGGCCGAAATGCGCAAATATCGCAGCTTCGCTGTAAACTGACACAACGCAACCAACGTCCTTTTCAGGACGAAATAAGAAGAAGAAGAAGAAAAAGAAGAAGAAATATAGAATATTAGTCAATTCAGCCGTCCAAAACAGAAAACGGACACAAGCCTGAAAGCTTTATCGGGAAACAATCGATCAATAGCAGAAGAGAAAGAAACCAAAAACTACGGAAAATACATGCAATATAACATATAAATGATACAACTCGTTGAAACAACGTTGATTTCGCTGCTGTAATTTTTGTAAGATCTTATGCGTAACGACCACAATGCCTTCTTCAGGAAGAAATGAACGGAAACAAAGAAAGACAACGAAAACTAAGTGGGGTGTCTTGCTAGAACAAAGCGAATTGCCGACGTTAAAGGCATAATGTTGAGAACCGCGATCTCCCAAGTAAATAAATTAGTAAATAAATAAATAAAGGTAAAAAACAATGTACGTCAGAAAATGACAATTTTCTACAGTCTGTTACTTAACAACAATAAAAACAACAACCAAAAAGCTAGTCTTTAATAAATGGGTGCTTACATTAAAATACAAGAATTGAAGTAGTGTGACAAAGTTACCAACGTGGAACTGATGATAAGAACCACGATAGTGCTAGTGGAACAAGAGATGATAAGAACCACGTTAGTGTTAGTGGAACAAGAGATGATAAGAACCACGATATTGTTAGTGGAACAAGAGATGATAAGAACCACGTTAGTGCTAGTGGAACAAGAGATGATAAGAACCACGTTAGTGTTAGTGGAACAAGAGATGATAAGAACCACGATAGTGCTAGTGGAACAAGAGATGATAAGAACCACCTTAGTGTTAGTGGAACAAGAGATGATAAGAACCACGATATTGTTAGTGGAACAAGAGATGATAAGAACCACGATAGTGCTAGTGGAACAAGAGATGATAAGAACCACGTTAGTGTTAGTGGAAGAAGAGATGATAAGAACCACGATATTGTTAGTGGAACAAGAGATGATAAGAACCACGTTAGTGTTAGTGGAACAAGAGATGATAAGAACCACGATATTGTTAGTGGAACAAGAGATGATAAGAACCACGATATTGTTAGTGGAACAAGAGATGATAAGAACCACGTTAGTGCTAGTGGAACAAGAGATGATAAGAACCACGATAGTGCTAGTGGAACAAGAGATGATAAGAACCACGTTAGTGTTAGTGGAACAAGAGATGATAAGAACCACGATATTGTTAGTGGAACAAGAGATGATAAGAACCACGTTAGTGCTAGTGGAACAAGAGATGATAAGAACCACGTTAGTGCTAGTGGAACAAGAGATGATAAGAACCACGTTAGTATTAGTGAAACAAGAGATGATAAGAACCACGATAGTGCTAGTGGAACCAGAGATGATAAGAACCACGATAGTGCTAGTGGAACAAGAGATGATAAGAACCACGTTAGTGTTAGTGAAACAAGAGATGATAAGAACCACGATAGTGCTAGTGAAACAAGAGATGATAAGAACCACGTTAGTGTTAGTGAAACAAGAGATGATAAGAACCACGATAGTGCTAGTGAAACAAGAGATGATAAGAACCACGATAGTGCTAGTGGAACAAGAGATGATAAGAACCACGTTAGTGTTAGTGAAACAAGAGATGATAAGAACCACGATAGTGCTAGTGAAACAAGAGATGATAAGAACCACGTTAGTGTTAGTGGAACAAGAGATGATAAGAACCACGATAGTGCTAGTGGAACAAGAGATGATAAGAACCACGTTAGTGTTAGTGAAACAAGAGATGATAAGAACCACGATAGTGCTAGTGAAACAAGAGATGATAAGAACCACGTTAGTGTTAGTGAAACAAGAGATGATAAGAACCACGATAGTGCTAGTGAAACAAGAGATGATAAGAACCACGATAGTGCTAGTGGAACAAGAGATGATAAGAACCACGATAGTGCTAGTGGAACAAGAGATGATAAGAACCACGTTAGTGTTAGTGAAACAAGAGATGATAAGAACCACGATAGTGCTAGTGAAACAAGAGATGATAAGAACCACGTTAGTGTTAGTGGAACAAGAGATGATAAGAACCACGATAGTGCTAGTGGAACAAGAGATGATAAGAACCACGTTAGTGTTAGTGGAACAAGAGATGATAAGAACCACGATAGTGCTAGTGGAACAAGAGATGATAAGAACCACGTTAGTGTTAGTGGAACAAGAGATGATAAGAACCACGATAGTGCTAGTGAAACAAGAGATGATAAGAACCACGATAGTGCTAGTGAAACAAGAGATGATAAGAACCACGTTAGTGTTAGTGGAACAAGAGATGATAAGAACCACGATAGTGCTAGTGGAACAAGAGATGATAAGAACCACGATAGTGCTAGTGGAACAAGAGATGATAAGAACCACGTTAGTGTTAGTGAAACAAGAGATGATAAGAACCACGATAGTGCTAGTGAAACAAGAGATGATAAGAACCACGTTAGTGTTAGTGGAACAAGAGATGATAAGAACCACGATAGTGCTAGTGGAACAAGAGATGATAAGAACCACGTTAGTGTTAGTGGAACAAGAGATGATAAGAACCACGATAGTGCTAGTGGAACAAGAGACGTGAAGAAGATACAGGATATGGATAGGGCCCACATTGAGGAAACTTGTTGATAGCATTACAAGTCCTGGCCCTGGAATCCACAGGGAAAGAGAAGCAGAGGTAGACCAAAAAACACACAGAGAGGGAAACTGGAGACAGAAATTAAAAGGATAGGACAGACGTGGAAAACAACTTGAGCTGATGGCACGTGACAGGAAGACTTGGTATGTGTTTGTTGAAGTCACGTGACAGGAAGACTTGGTATGTGTTTGTTGAAGTCATGTGACAGGAAGACTTGGTATGTGTTTGTTGAAGTCACGTGACAGGAAGACTTGGTATGTGTTTGTTGAAGTCACGTGACAGGAAGACTTGGTATGTGTTTGTTGAAGTCATGTGACAGGAAGACTTGGTATGTGTTTGTTGAAGGCATATGCTCCTTGGGAAGATAAAGGGTACTGATGGATTGATTACTTGACAGATACAATTTTCCTGGCGGGATCAACTGAATATCGGGCGTGATTTGTTCTTGCTTGAAGGAAGCCTTGGGAATTTATATGTAACCCGGCTCGATCGGGATAAACCTGTTGCCTATAACCCATTCTTGATCTCTGTGCAGGCCGCGTACTTGTTCACTGTAAATAATGATTAATTTATTATTAATGGAGTCATTAGACATGCCGGGCTCGTAGAAATAAACATATTATTCACTTCGCAAGCAGCTTCCCAGTGCGCTCATTACTGGGAGCTTTCATTATTAATGACGCTCTCTATAGATTACGGTGCTCCGTTGACAACTCACTATAATGTACCTTCACGGAATGAGACTAGATATATTCTGTATTCGATACCAACAGATACCAACAAGCATTGACGACAAGAACCAGTCAAGTGCTACATGAACAACAGTTGCGAATAAGAAAACCCCTATATCATGCACGTAACTAAATTGTTCAGTGGTTTGAAACATGCATTCAGCTATAAATTTTCGCTATTGACAGGGATCGATCATCGGCCTCTCTAGAAGGCCGCTCGTATACTAAGAGTGAATGAGTGAATGAGTGAGTGAATGTGTGAGTGATTGAGTGAAGGAATAGGTGAATGAGTGAGCGAATTAATTAGTGATTAAGTGAGTGAATGAATAAGTGAGTGAGTGAACAGATGAATGAGTGAGTTAATGAGTGAGTGAACGAATGAATGAGTGAATGAATGAATGAGTGAGTGTGTGAAAGGATGAGTGAATGAGTGAGTGAATAAATGGGTGAACGAGTGAGTGAATGAATAAATGAATGAGTGAATAAACAAATGTGAGTAAGTAAGTGAGTGAGTGAGTAAATGAAGTGATAAGTGAGTAAATTAATGAATAAGTGAGTGAATGAATGAGCGAGCGAGCGAAAGACTGAATGAATGAAGGAATGACAATGACTGAGCGAATGAATAAATGAATGAGTGAATGAATGAATGAGTTTGAGTGAATAAATGAATACATGAATGAATTAGTGAGTTAATGAGTGAGTGAATGCATACATGAATGAGTGAATGGATGAGTTAATTAATGAATGAGTGAGTGAATGGATGACTGATTAAATGAGTGAAGGAATGAGTTAGCAAATAAATAAATGAGTGAGTGAGTGAGTGAGTGAGTGAGTGAGTGAGTGAATGAATGAATGAATGAATGAATGAATGAAGGAAGGAATGACTTAATGAGTGAGCGAATGAATGAGTGAATGAATGAACGCGTTATAAGTGAGTGAATGAATGAATGAATGTGTGAGTGAATAAATGAATACATGAATGAATTAATGAGTGAGTTAATGAGTGAGTGAATGCAAACATGAATGAGTGAATGGATGAGTTAATTAATGAATGAGTGAGTGAATGAGTGAGTGAGTGAGTGGATGACTGATTAAATGAGTGAAGGAATGAGTTAGCGAATAAATGAATGAGTGAGTGAGTGAGTGAGTGAGTGAGTGAGTGAGTCAGTCAGTCAATCAGTCAGTCAGTCAGTCAGTGAGTCAGTGAGTGAGTCAGTGAGTGAGTGAAAAAAGAATGAGTGAATGATTGAATGAATGAATGCATGAATGAATGAATATTGCTAAACCAGCGTTCGTGTTAGCTCCTACCAATTCATATTTGTTTTGGGTCGGTTGTTGGTCACAAAAGCGGACAAGAGAGAATTAATCTTTGTCTGAGACTTCTGGCGCGGAAGTGTTTGTTTATGAGTTTTGTTATAGATTAGGTACTGTTCAGGTTTGTCCCAGTGGATGCTTTAGATATGTTGAAAGAAAGCTGAGAGAAGCGTGAAACCTCAGATCTAAGGGTCTGTTATGTTTTGGACATGCGCCCTAATATAACCGACTAGGTTGAACGGGACGCGCCTCGCCAAAACGAGGCAAAACTTTATTTTCAAAAAAAAGAGAAGCGTGAGACACACCGCCAACTGTGTAAGAGAAATAGATGTGGTAATTTTAGAGCGATGAGAGATGCCTGGTACGTACCCTTAACTCTGTGAGAGAACTTGACTCTATGAGAGAAATAGAACTGGCTATGTGAGAGAAATAGATGTTTTTATAACAGTGGCTATGTGAGAAAAATATATGTTTTTATAACAGAAATTAGCTGGTTTTGTGAGAGGAATAAATGTTTTTGTAACAGAAATTAACTGGGTATGTGAGAGAAGTAGATGTTTTTTATAAGTGAAATAGAAATATAACTATATGAGAGAAACAGAAGTTTTTACAAAAGAAATAGAACTAGTTATGTGAGAGAAACAGATGTGATTTTATAAGAAAAATAGAACTATAGCTAAATGAGAGAAATAGATATAGTTTTAAAAGAGAAATAGAACTGGCTATATTAGAGAAATAGATGTGATTTTATAAGAAAAATAGAACTGGCTAAATTAAAGATATAGATGTGGTTTTTAAGAAAAATAGAACTGGTTATGTTAGAGAAATAGATGTAGTTTTATAAGAGCAATAAAATTGGCTATTTGAAAGTGAACGACAAAAAAGAAGAAAACCGTGTCAAGAATTTTTCCCAGGTACAACTTGTCTGTAATTGATCTCCCATCTTTTTTCTCACTCTTGCTGTGATTGTAACTATGATAGGATATTTCCTGTCCCGTCTCTTGGTGTTTCCTTTCCACTTAAAGCTCTGGTCGCCTCTTCTGCGTTTGAACTTTCCTATTGCCCGTTTGAACTTTCCACTTAAAGCCCTGGTCTCCTATTGCCCGTTTGAAGTTTCCACTTAAAGCCCGTTTGACTGTAACTTTTCTTTCTGTTAACACTTTCAACAGAAGCATCATTCTTCTATTGGTATTTCTGCTAAAGAGTAATCTTGAGCGAAGGTTGATACTTTTGAAAACTTTCATCATTAATTAAACTATAAGTTTGGCCTTGTTGTACCACTACTGCATAGCAGGGGAGACGATCACGCCACATTGTGTGTTTTTTGTGTTGCCCGGACTGCTTATAAGAACAATGACTCATGGCTCTCGTCATCGTATAATAGCATGAGAAGTGGACTGCAAAAAATATGATTAGCAGAGGGAAAACATTAAGACATACTGTAGTAATCACAAGGTAGAAATGAGTGTAGAAAATCTCATAGGCACTAAGACCCCATGTCACAGATGGAAATAGTGCCGCAGTAATCATCCACTTTTGCCCCTCCCCATCTAGTTTATTTATTTATTTTTTTTTTTTTTTTTGCTACATGAACGAAGGATTCACCAGTGCAATTAACACGTGAGCCATCTGTCAATTAAGCCCTATGTGAAACAGAGAGCGAAGCGCGGAGCATGGCGTAATAGATTCTTTGATCAGGGTAACACACGAGATATTCAGTCTGAGACGGACCTTGGATTGTAAAACTTTCAGGGAAGTAATTACGTAGCTGATATTCGGCAGAGGCGGAAGAGGTGGTAAAATTTCCTTTGATTTAAGAGTCGAACGGCAAATCGGCTCGGGTCTGGCAGTAGGTGTGACTTTCGCATTAGAGAACGATTGAACGGAATTTTTCAATATATACCATGTCTCTCCGATAGCCATGATCAGTTGCCAGAAATCTATCTGAATTCACTAGCTCGTTATCTTAAGATTTCTCGTACAGAGTGAAAATTAATAGATTCCGTGGAGTGTTTCATTTTTCTGATTGCGGCTGATCAAACCTGAGTACTAGCGGCTTGTTTTCTTATGGTCATATGAACTTATGATCATACGAACTTATAATATTATAAGCATCCAAGAATATTTAATATTGATGAGCTTTTTGCTGTGACCTGTACGGTCCAATTTTCCTCATTTTCATGAGAGAAACCAGAATAGAACCATTGTATTATAATATTAACTGGGCCAGAACAATTACCAGATTTACTTATATAAATATCATCAGCCAGCTGTGGCGCAAGATAGTGTCAGCAACATTTGTATAACTTAAACCTAGCGTTTCCGCCACCTGAGGCTAAACCACCTAGGAACTGTATATGTTCTATTTATTCTACATCGACGACCCCCACGCATGAACCTTACTCCAACCAACTGAAGGCATAGATAACTTATTGTATCCAGTACAAATTTAGCACCGACTCTAGCGACTCCTGTGAAATGTGCAGTCAGCAACTACGGAGAGTCTGGGGCTGGATTTGGCAAACTTAAATTTGACACTAAATATATATATGTATATTACTTATTAGTGTATTTCCTTGGAATTCCTGCGACAACTACTGGGGTAAGTGTATCTGAAAGTGGCCACTGCGTGTATGTGAATTGAATGAACAGAGAAAGAAACTTATGTCTTTTGTTAACATCATATACTTATATGGTTTCTTCTTCCTTTTTTTATCTCAATAATCTGATTAGTCACGGGATAGTTTACATTAGGAACCTATTCTTTTCCCATACTGACTATTTCATAACTTATTGTTAACCTTTGATCTTTTGGGTTAATTAACCTCTGTTGGGATCGTCCTTTCTTTTCCTTTACCAGAGGGGAGAACCTATTTGATTAATTTTCATTTTGTCTGTAAACCATGATCTCTTGATGCATATGATTTATGTTGTGATTTTCTATTTATAATAAACTTTATTAAACCTTTAGTTATTGTGTCGGTCATCCCCAATCCATTATATGTTCTACATAGTTTGTTTTCACGTTCGTGCGTATTTGTCACAGAATTGTGTGCACGTGAGTGCAGTGTAACTTGTATTTTCATACAAGGAGAGAAAGTGCGTCTGATTTAAATATCGTCGTCCAGATAGGCTGGATTAGATAAATTATTCTATCCAGAGACTGTCCTTTCTCTTACACGATCACCCTCGTGAAAAAAAAAAAAACTATTTCTTACCCCTTACCTTCACATTGTCATCACTATCACCCCTGCTCAGACAGGGCTATAAACATCTATTACCTATCTGATAAATCATACACGGCACCCCATCAGAAGTACAAAAGCTAATAAAACACTATATTACAAAAACAAAAGCTAACATATAAAAAAACCACAATAAATAAATAAATAAGAATGCGAGCCAGTTTACAGTGGGGGAAGATCCCTTTCCCCCCCCCCCCCCTCCCCCCCCCCCCCCCCCAAGATAAGTACGGATTGACTAAATAATCCTCCAATGAACATTAAATGCATAACAGTTTAGACAATATTATTTTTTGGATAATAAAACCATACTGAACTATAACTACAAAAGGAAAAAGACCTACTAGAGATAATATAGTATAAAGCATAAAATAAATACAAACAAAAACATTACAATAAATGCAACACGCCCTGATATAACCAACAGCTCCATGTATATGGTAGATGGTTGAAAAGAGCGTGCTACAAAAATAGTAGCAAACACCTTGAAAAAAAAACAACTCGTCATCCTTCCCCATCAACTCCTGACAAGAGCATAGTCTACCTCGTGTGAAATCTTCTTGTCAGTAACTATCAGCTCGCGGTGTTTCCGTGTCTTCCTGATTATTTTAATTTATGTTTCCAGCTCTTTTCTCCATGTTTATTATCGGTATATCTGTTCTTCGTTTATCTTGGGGGTTCCATAGCAAGAACTGTCTTGTAATGCTATCAGCAGGTTTCCTCAGTGTGTGACCTGTCCATTTCCAGCGCCTTTTTTTCAAATCATATCTAATGTGAAATTGCAATAAGAGAGGACCCCTGTGATTAGATCAGACACATTTTCTATTATAAGACGACACAGTAATGGAGACGTCTTTCTCTGCCTCTGTTCTTCTTGGTATAATCCTTAAGGCTGCTTATTTTCAAATCTCATGGTTTATTCCAATCTACACCGTGATTAAGAATTCACTTTCTTTTTTTATATTTCTATATGTGTCTTGTACCCATTAGATATACATTTTTGTTTAATGTTACAACAAAGAGAAATAGCTGCCATCTGACGAATAATTGTTTTTTTTAAAACCAGAAACAAAAACAAAATAAAATAAAAATCTAACATGGCCGTATAAAGGTATTTCAAGAGACGGCCATAATTGCTGCCTGCTATTAAACCACGTGTTCAGCAAAACGGGTCAACGTTAAATTGTAATGCTTATGTAAAAAAAAAAAAAAAAGGATCCCGCTACACGCCCATTGAGGCATATTGGGAATATGGTAGGCCCATATTGTTTCGACCGTCGAGACACTAGGGGTGATGTGGTCAGCATCACGCCGGCCGCCTTAACCTTCCCAAAGTTGCTCTGGTACCCATTTGGGGCTGGGTCCACCCAGGAGCCGTTTGCGGCCTAAAATAATCCCACCTCATCTGGGGATCGAACCATAGACCACTGAGCTAGGAAGCCAGTGCACTAATGTAATATAACATTTTCTGTTTTAAAAATGTCCGTTAATTGTCTTTATTTTGACAGTCGTGTAAATTAGTTGGATATGGTTGAAAAATTAACCATTTAAAAATAGGTGACTTTTTAATCAGACTGTATATCCTCGGTTTTATTCTATCTTTGGAGTTTTATGTAAACTTCATGTCTTTTCGTAGTCGGAAGTATTTCTTTTATTATTATTATTATTATTATTTTAATTGTGTCTTGATTGTGTACGTCAGTTTCCATCTTACCTCGCTGTGCAATGATAAAACATAACCGTAAGATTCGTAAAATATGTTTTCTTTTTTTCATTTTATGTCTCTCTCTCTCTCTCTCTCTCTCTCTCTCTCTCTCTCTCTCTCTCTCTCTCTCTCTCTCTCTCTCTCTCTCTCTCTCTCTCTCTCTCTCTCTCTCTCTCTCTCTCTCTCTCTCTATCTATCTCTGTCTCTCTCTCTCTGTCTCTCTCTCTGTCTGTTTCTCTGTCTCTCTCTGTCTGTCTCTCTCTGTCTGTTTCTCTGTCTCTCTTGGTCTGTCTCTCTCTGTGTCTCTCTCTGTCTCTCTCTGTCTCTCTCTGTCTCTCTATGTCTCTCTATCTCTCTCTCTGTCTCTCTCTGTCTGTCTCTTTGTCTCTCTATGTCTCTCTCTGTCTCTCTCTGTCTGTCTCTCTGTCTCTCTCTGTCTCTCTCTGTCTCTCTCTGTCTCTCTCTCTCTGTCTCTCTCTGTCTCTCTCTGTCTCTCTCTGTCTGTCTCTCTCTCTCTGTCTCTCTCTCTGTCTCTCTACCTCTCATATTTTTTTTTAAATTGGCCTTTGTGTGTACTGCTACCTCCGATTGCTCATTATTTAATTTTCTAAGCTTATTAAAACCCGTTTATTTCTGTGCGTGTGTTGTTGTTGTTTTTTTCGTGGTTTTTTTGTTAAGCTGAGTATTTATTTAGAATGAAGTAAGTCTGATATCGCTGAACCTTACATTGTGAGATTCATAAAAGTGAAACTGCACTTTCGGTATTTGAAGGTTTTATGGAAATAGCGAGAAAATGACGCCATGTGATACTAACGTAGTGTCTTGTTTCAACACAGCCGGGTTCTAGGACTGGGCGCTAGAATATTCAAAATTCTGACTTTCTTCTGATAGTTAGGTTAAGAAAACATCAGTATATATATATATATATCTATTTTACCAGATTTTCAGAAACTAGCGCTCAAGATGAAAGCTTACGATTCTGAAGAAAAGCGGCGTGACGAAAGAGTAGCTGTGTAAGTGAAGACAGACAGTATAATGCATGTATTTAGCTAGCAAATCACAGAGCAGCTAGGAGGTTACAATAGGCGGTCAGATTACTGTAGACTCTTTTTCCATTACACGTCACGCATTCTTACTTATTTAGTCGTTCCTCTTCTGTACTGGGGTGTAGAGATTTGCCAGTGAGAGTGCCATCCTATCCTGTCGGCTAGTCCTCGGTCCTTCAGAGATTGTCTAGTGTTGTCCTCCAAGAGAATTATGTGTTTGTCTTAGAGGACTGGATGCCTGGCTCTTGGTCATATTTGTCGTGGTAGCCGATCTTCTCCAATTATACAAACATTTATCTTGGTCATACGAGGGGCGTTCAAAAAGTAATGCACCACATCGTTTTTCTCAGGAGCTGTTTATTCAAAAAGCGTGAAATTTATAAACAATATACATGGATATGTCATGTAAACATCGGTATTATTCAACATAATCCCCATCAACTTGTACGGCTTTATGCCAGCGAGAAACAAGTGCATGTATTCCTAGCCCGTACCAGATTTTGTCTTGATCATGTAGCCATTTCTTCGCTGCATGAATCACTCCTTCATCATCTTCAAACCTTGTCCCACGGAGTGCATCTTTAAGTGGACCAAATAGATGAAAATCAGAGGGTGCCAAATAGGGACTATAGGGTGGATGGGGTAGTACAGTCCAACCCAATTTGGTGATTGTTTCCCGTGTTGCCAGACTTGTGTGAGGTCGCGCATTGTCGTGAAGGAGAAGCAGGTCTGCTGAATTCTTGTGCGGCCGAACTCTGCGAAAACGTTGATTGAGTTTTTTTCAATGTCTTAATGTACGCTTGCGAATTGATTGTCTCTCCTCTTGGCCTAACGTCCACAAGAATCACACCTTCAATGTTCCAAAAGACAGTGATCATGACCTTTCTAGCTGAAGGAATTGTCTTGAATTTCTTTCTTCTTGGTGATTGCGGATGATGCCACTCCATTGACTGTCTTTTTGTCTCAGGTTCAAAATGATGTGCCCAGGTTTCGTCACCTGTAACGATCTTAGCCAAAAATTTCTCTCCATCAGCATTGAAACGCTCCAACAATTCAGAAAAATTGCTTTCCTTTGCAATCGGTGGTCATTTGTGAGACTTCGAGGAACCCATCTTGCGCAAACCTTAGAAAATCCGAGAGTTTTTATAACTGCATTTGCACTACCAATGCTGACTGACAGCTGTAAGGCCAATAGTTAGTAGTGATTCGCCTATCAGTAAGAATAATGCCCTCAGCGCATTTCAACATTTCTGCGTTGGTGGCTGTGGCAGGACGTCCACAGCGCGGCCGATCAAGCAGCTCCATATCTCCACTTCCTGATTTTTTGATTCTCTGAACCCAGCGACTGACTGTATGTTGCGGGTCGGAAAATTAGCCCAACGCATTGTTGAAAGTTTGATAGTCAATCGTGGTACCTGGGTTTACAGTTCATCATTTTTGCATCGTGCCTTCGATGTTAATTACGCGAATGTGGGTTTAAATACTTTGAAACCATGATAGTCATAATTGAATTCCCAAATGTTCATAGACGAGATAAGTCATGTCTAGAGTTCAAACAAACAATTTATTATACATTCTGTAGACATCGTACGTTGATCATGAATTACATCACAAATATAATTTAGAATCCTATGTTGAGTTAGCTATCTTGCATATCAGTCCTTTGTCTCATACATCTGAATTACTGTAGGCAGAACGACATAACTATATGCACGCGTGGTTGGTAAATCCAACGACCGACAGTGAGATTATGCGTCTGGCACTAGTATTAATTAAAACGGATTGTTAATTCATCTCGACAAGGTTTAGTCAATTACTAACCTGTAACTTCATCTTTCTTCATCATAACAGTGGACTGACCCATGTCCATAAAAAAATACAATATAACTGTGTGGCATTCCATGCCCGACACCATAAGAATACAAAGACACGTCTTCTCCGTTTGACGGTCATTCAAGAAAGGGTCCCGTTACTTGGTCACCGTGCGTGACTACCAACGCTGAAACGTCACAGCGTTCACTAGGCTAATAATACTTTTACATTACATTAAACGTTGTAACCCCTAAAATCGCATGCTGCTAACCTCTAGCAGACAATGCCAATTAATCTACCGTAACAATTCCCTGTCCACCGGGGGAAAAAAATCTATGAGATAGATTTTTTTTTTCAAAAACCTATCTGAATGAATATCAAAAAATTTAACAATATTAAAAAATTTAACAAAAATGCGGCATATGGCCTACGACGTTCTGTCTAGAACAAATGTCGTGGTCATGTCGCCTAACTAACAGTCATCTAATATATTAATGATCATATTATACATAAATGTTATACATAAATTTTATATGAACTAAAAGAGAATCGCTAATGTTGATATCTAATTAAATAATTAATTAACTTAAAATATGTCGCAATGAAATGTCACGTCAGACTAATCTAAAGAGTTAAAATTAAACTAATTAATTATATTGAGTGTGTAATAAGAATAAAGTTGTTGAAAATCTAATGTAAGAGAAATAAAAGTATATGTTAAAAAGAGAAATAAATAAATGAAGAATAAAGTAGAGAAAGAAAGTAATGTATAAATTTAACTTAGTTATGTGTGTTGGACATTAATTAAGTTTAGTATTAAGTTGTTAATACCTATCTAAATTAACCAATTTAAACAATAATGTAGTATGTAATGTATCAACCTAATTATTAACTATATAATATAATAGTTACATACAATAACATTATCTAAGAATCATGTGAGTTTTTATTTTTTTCTTTCTTTCATTTTTTTTTTCTTCCAAATTTCATTTCATTTTTTTTTCATATTTATCTCACCTTTCATTTTAATTTCCATTATTTTAACGACTTAATTAAAATTAATTAAAGTTGGATATGATGATCCATCCGTAGGCTTGATCCTTGTGAATTCCGATTAGAAAAAAAAAATGTTTATGTGTTTCAGTTCATAAGTATCGACGTTATTGACAATAGTTCATGTCGCATACTGAGTTACTTTGATAGTATTTTCTATTATTTTCACTTGATGCACGAAAATGTTTCCAATAGTTTTACCATGACTGGATATCAAGCAAAGTCCTGGTGTAAATACGAACATAGAGTCAATTGATTTCGTTCATTTCGTGTATAATATGTCTTTAGTAAGCAGATACGTGTATTGTAGGCAATTGTTTCTGTCTATGTAGAACAGCAATGATAGTGCTATGTCTCTTGAGTAAGTATCTGTGACGTTACTATAGTTCAGGACTCGACATCAGTAGGATTTCGAGACAGAGTATCTGCCAAGACGTTATCTGATCCTGTGATGTACTCGATTGAGAAGTCAAAAGGTTGAAGGAGAATAGCGAATCTGGTGAGCTTTGGACTTTTATGATTCGCCCGTCGTAGTGATGCTACGGCTTTTTGATCTGTCTGGACCACGAATGGGGCCCCTAACAGGAACTTCTCCAGTTTCGTTATTGCCCACACCACTGCTAACAGTTCGCGGTCGACAGTGGAGTATTTAATCTCTGGTGGTTTCAGTTTCCGTGAGACGTACAAGGATGGATGGAGGATGTCGTCATGATATTGGAGCAAACATGCGCCAATTCCGTACATACTCGCATCTGTGCGGAGAATAAACTTTTTGGAAGCATCAGGTAGTCTCAAAATAGGTGGGTTTAAAAAAATGTTAATAATATTAAGAAATACATTGTTACACTCACTAGTCCATGTCACCTTCACTGGCATGTCCTTTTTCAACAGTGATGATAAGACAGCCGTGATAGATGACAGGTTAGGTACAAATCTGCTGTAATATTGGACTAGTCCTAACAAGCTTCTAACCTGTTTCTTCGTTTGAGGAACGGAAATGTTTAAAATTTTAGAAACCGTACTGGGTAGTGTTCGGATATATCCTGCTCCAATAATGTGACCCAAAAAAGTTATTTCGTGAAACGCTACTTGTAATTTTGTGGGTTTAGCAGTTAAATTGTTCCTTCTTAATGTGTCCAAAACGTATTCAAGACCCAAAAAAATGTTCCTCAAAAGATGAACTAAATAAGCATATGTCGTCTATGTATGTAATAATGTCTGGTCTACCTGAAAAAATGTATCGCATCATGCGAACAAAGGTAGCTGGAGCGTTAACAAGCCCAAAAGGCATAACATTCCACTGGTATAGACCTTGCGGAGTGGAAAACGCTGTGTAGTATTTAGCTTTTTCGGTTAGTGGTATCTGCCAATAACCTTTAGTTAAGTCTATCTTAGTGAATATAGTTGCGGTCGATAGACGTGGCAGTAAGTCGTCGAGAAGTGGATGTGGTTCGCTATCAACTATCGTTTGTGCATTTAATTTTCTATAGTCGACGCATAGTCTAATGTTATTGTCCTTCTTTCGGACAATAACTAATGAAGAAGAAAATGCGGAATTACTAGTTTCAATAATTCCTAAAGATAACATCTGTTCAAGTTCCTTAGTAGTTTTAGTAAGAAAGTGTAGAGGAACAGAATATGGGTGTACCCGAATTGGAGTATCATCGTTAAGAGTGATGTCATGACTAATGACTGATGTGTGACCTGGAACTTCGGTCAACACATCTGGATAAGATTGTAGAAGTCCAGCAATCTGTTGATGCTGTTGCGGTGTAACCGACGAAGAGATGGTTACGTCCCGCCAAGATTCAGTAGGCTGTACTACAGGTACAGGTAATGCTAACTGTACCTCAGGAAATGAAGATTCTTCTTCCTGGATAACAGACAAATTAGAATAGTGACATGTAGGTACAAAAGTGTCATCTAGTTCATGAAAAATAGCTTGTAGATGTTCAGGTCGAGTATGAAATTGTTTGAGCATATTTATGTGACATATTTTT
>JAMPIV010019439.1:0-108641 GCA_024509875.1 Oreohelix idahoensis | reverse complement strand
GCGCACACCTATGCCCGAAGGAAAATAAAAATTTAATGTATTATTCTATAAAATATTTCTCTTATAATGTTCTGCTTTCGGACCGCATGCATCAGGATAACGGATTTTCCCGCATAGAATCTCACGAGTATATCTACCGGTAGTTTCAGTTTCCCAGACGCGTTTTATAGTGCAGTTTTTTTGGTTGGTAGCAATCGCCCGAAGATTCTCGGGTAATTCCGTCACTATGCGTGCGGCACCTTTCGGTTTTACGTTTGAACACTGGTTTGTGTAAATCGGGGTCATGGCCAGATACGTCAATACAATACGAACATGCGTGCGGTGGTCTTGCAGCTCTCGAGCTGTAAAAATCGGTTGTGTCCGTCCAGTGTGTTTTGTGATTAATTTTTGTTAGTTGCCGGGAATGCAGATTATTACAGTGACAGTGAGTTTCAAGTTGTAAGTTAATTAGTATTTCGGAGATAATTGACATATACCCCTAATAACTATCGTTGCGTAATTGAATATAGTTGGTTTTTAAATTAAGAGGGGAAGAAGTTAAATAGTAGGCGTACATATTCATTTAAGTAGCAGCACGCCTAGCTCGCATTACCAGGATACGCCACTGCAGCTCACCACAAAAAAGCATGCCGCTTAAAACCCAGGGCTGTGGAGTCAGTCATTTTTGAGTGCAGTCGGTCTTCTAAAATTTCAGGAGTCAAGGTCAGGGTCGGGCAATTTTGTGACCGACTCCACAACCCTGCTTAAAACTTCGAATAAGGGAAACATAAGGGACGCGGCCCGTCTCAGTGTTCGTTGGAAGGAGTGGGCTTAACATGAGCTAAATAACAGCCCATGTTTCACAAGTAGTGTTTTTGGCAATCCATCTTGGGTCGCCATCTAACAGTTGAGATTCACTGCTCTATTTTTGTTTTTTCCAGGCATGTTAAAAAAATGTGATCCAGTGCTCTCAGATTAAATTGTCTTCCCTATCTTCCTTGGATAAACAACCGTACACGATCTTCCCTTTCAACCAACTAACACCACGGTTATTATTTAATCATCCATTAACTCTCGTAGTTTGCTTAATCTCAGTTTGAAAGCTGCTTCTTTGATCTCCCATGCCTGAACTGATTCCAGCACGCCACTTGTGCAGGCATGCCTGTAGCTGTGGAATCTTCTTTGCTGTGGTCTTGTGAAGAACTCTGGGTTGCTAACGGAAACAACGTGACATGGTCTTGCGCAACGCCTGCTCTCGTGAATTATTATATTTAATTAAATCCCTCTTCATCATCATCATTATTGTTAATTAATTTCATAGTCACAGCCTGACGTTGACGTAATTAATGTTGTCGTCAACTATATTATCTGAAATTCATTTAAATTTAAAATCCCGTCATTTTCATTAAGTTTCTTTTTACCTGTATTTCTTTTGTGTACTTCCCCTCTCTCCTCTTTTTTTTTCAGGTATATATATATAGAACAGGTAAAAGTAGTTCTATAGCAGAGACTGCCGTAGGGTTGTGAAGTGTTAGAGACATCACCATTCTGTGTCCTGCTTTATCTAAGGTGGGGTGGCCAGTTTCCTTCCTTGCTGAATTTGCCATCCTTGATATACAAGCAGAGTTAGGACCCATTTACAGGTCGTGTAAACTGAAGGGTGATACTCCCAGGTTTTGATCCTGGAACCTGGTAATTGTACCGCGAGAGGAAAGCGCTCTATCAGCTTAGCCAATCGGAAGCTCAATATAAAGATTCATTCATAACCCTCCACTTCCCAAGGAGCATAGGCCTTCAACAAACACATGTCAAATCCTCCTGTCACGTGCCATCATCTCAAGTTCTTTCCATGTTCTCCTCATCATTTTCACCTCTGTTTCCAACTCTCTTCTCCATGTACTTCTTGGTCTTCCTCTGCCTCTCTTGCCCTGTTGATAGCATTACAAGGCAGTCCTTGTTCTGGAACAGAACAAGGACTGCCTTGTAATGCTATCAACAGGTTTCCTCAATGTGTGGCCTATCCATCTCCATCGTCTTCTTCTCATCTCTTGTTCCACTGGCACTTGTCTAGTTCTTGTCATCAGTTCCACGTTGGTAACCTTGTCATGCCATTTTAATCCCTCTATTCTACGAAAGCACCCATTTATGAAAGTCTGTAGCTTTTTGGTTGTTGTCTTTGTTGTTCTCCATGTCTCAGAGCCATACAATAGGACTGACTTCACATTTGAGTTGAAGATTCTTATTTTCGTGTTGGATCCGATTTCTCTTGATCTCCATATATTTCCCAATGAAATGACAGCTCCTCTTGCTTTTTGTATTCTTGTACAACAATACAAGATGTAGAATCGTGTAGTGAAATTGACCGAGATACAACGGTAAAATACTCCAAAGATAACATTTAAGGATAAAAAACATAATGCGTAAGCTGCTGATGTACATGATCGCCTAGACCGCGGGTCATCATCCTCTATAAATTTTGCCTTGCTAGACAGGAGGGGAACGGAGGATCAAAAAGGAAAAAATATGACTGGAAAGATTGCGTAGCAAGGCTAAGGAGACGCAATTGGGGGGGGATGGAGGAAAGTAAAAAATTCACGTCCCCCAAATTGACACGAGGTACGGAAATGGACGCTTTTGCGATACTAAGATTTTGATTTGAATTGAGCGGCAGAACGCGGATGGTAGGAAAATTACAAAAATTTTAAAAGTAAATTTTCTTAATATTAATGTTAGGAATATAAAAATTAGCTGGCCGGATGGCCTATTCTGAGCAGTGAACTAATATGATCTTAATTTTACAAACGGATAGATAATATTGAAGATAATGACAAAAGACAGTGTAGTTCACATCATCGCTAGACTATATTGAATCTAAAAGTGTCACAATTTGCACACAAAAAACACGACCTTGGGAACAGGTGTTCAAAGTTACTTATTATGGAGGAGAGGGGTTTTGAGCGGTAGCTGTGTCTAAATATAACTTTTTTACGACAAAATTTTAAGGGGAGAGAAAGGTTGCTTCAAAAATCAAGCA
The DNA here is from genome assembly GCA_024509875.1 of Oreohelix idahoensis. Lineage (NCBI taxonomy): Eukaryota > Metazoa > Mollusca > Gastropoda > Stylommatophora > Oreohelicidae > Oreohelix > Oreohelix idahoensis. The sequence continues at coordinate 105,628 of JAMPIV010019439.1, read as the reverse complement.
CATTTTTTTTAGAAACACAAGTAGAGACGGACAGACTAACAGATAACCATCCATACTTGACTGAAGCATGACTGAAATGACTTTAGTGTAGAAATTTGAAATTAAAAAATAAACCTTGGCAGTGATTGGCCACAGACAATCATATCATTAGCGCTCAGAGCGCATTTGGGGTCATTCTTCAATAATTGTTCAGTGTTAGACACAGATTTTAAAGTGTGGTGTGTTCCCATATGAAAGACAGTGAATAAATTTAGGGACGCCATACTATAGCCAGCAGCTCAGCTGAGTTTTGCTAGCAATTCTGTGTTATGTATTCTTAATCTGGTAAGATTGAAATTATTTCTTTATATATTTTGAATATTGTTTCATGTTCGAGTGATTTGATACTGCCATATCATAATATAGCCTTACAAACCAGTAGGGATTTTGCTCTAGACCCCCCGCCCAAGTCAGGGTCCTAGGGACCAACTAGGTCCATAAACAACAGCAAGGATTATGCAAGATATCTCACTCGTTGACACAGATTCCCTATCTTCTTTTAGGGCCAACAACTAATAAATATTTTTCAGAATCTATAGTCTGGGAGGATCTATCTGAGGTAAACCCACCATGGTAACTGTGCTGTTTGGTCAGAGAGATCTGACCTGTCTGTATGATGTGGTTGTTGTGTCAGTGTGGTGTCCAGACGTGGGTATAGAATAGATTTTGACACATAGCCCATACTTTGATTGCAGAGCTGTGAGTTTTCTATCGACAACAAAGCAGAGTCTATCCGGTGGGTGACTTTACTCGAGTGTATCTGTGCAGTTCTTGTGACAGAGACCACCATTATTGCCCGCCAGCACGGAGAGGTGGGACCGCAAGTTTTCAGCACCAGAGCTACAAAAAGATGAGTGAGTGAGCCTCTGGTCTGCTGGACATTCACCAACTATTGGTAGTGACTAATATCCCCATAAAAATTCCCACCAGTTTCTGGACACGGTGTAGTCAATATAGACAGGTGTGATGAGGCCACCCCAACAGCACAAACAGTAAATATCCTCCCAAAGAGATGACTACCAGAACATTTGAATAAAACTAACTATTCTAGTACTTAAATATGTACACTTTTGTATTTATTATGTAACATTCCATGCATAATTTTCATAAATTTTAAATCCTTCTTTAAAAACAAGTTCTGGTCAAAATAAAACTTGATCCAGAACAAATAAATGTAATATAATTATATCAAAAACTTTATACACGTGAGTTAGTTCAGTGTATTTTAACACTTGTTAATCTTATTAGTCTTCTTAAATGCCTGTGGGTGTATTTATAACTAACACACCACATTACACATCATTACCCTAGACACTTTACGTAGCCACATTCATTAAGAAAAAAAAAAATTAAGTGTGAGGTCGTAGTGGTAGCAAGAAAGGCCTTCTGATAATTCTCAACCACATTTTATCTCAGGAGCCTTCACAGCTGGCCTCATACAAGTTACATGTAGTAATAACACCATCATACAATACCATCAACACCACGACATAAATTGGGGTCTTGTCCAGGGATAATTAGCCCAACAGTAAAATTAGGATCTCCTGGTGGGAGAAATAAAAGTAGGGAAATAAATTGTAAAATTTCCTTTAAAATTAAAAGTGTCCCTGCAGATAAAAGTTGGTGAATCTTCACAGCCAGTAATAATTAATTAGTTAACTGGTTAGTTAGAATTAGTTAGACTATAGTCATATAGTAATTAGAAGTACTTAGTGTATTTACTGGTTAGAGATTTATCTTGTATATTATTATATTGTCCAAAAAGTATGGCAGAGCTAGCAAAGTTTAGATCAGCTGCTGTGCTCACTGCGAAGGAGATGGGGATGGATGGTCAAATTTTAATTCAATACGTAACGACTGAATGTGATAAATATATTGAACGGGAAGAAAGGAGATTAGAAAAAAGAGGCTGAAAGAAAATTAGAGGCTGACAGGTTAGCTGAAGAAAAGAGATTACAAATTGAGGCTGATAGAGAAATTAAGAGGCTGCAGATTGAGGCAGAAGAAAAACGACAGCAAAGGGAGGCAGAAGATAAAAAGGCCGAAAGGGAGGCAGAAGATAGAAGGTTGCAGAGGGAGCACGAATTACGACTAAGGGAGCTGGAATTACAAGGCCCGGCCCCTGAAAATGGTGCCAGCCCTTTTGCCTCAGATGCTACGCCCAGTATGGGAGCCTCAAACTCAGCTATGGGGTTTCATTTAGACCATTTTGTTGAGAAAGACGATGACATAGAGGGGTACCTGGGACGTTTTGAGTTATTAGCTACTACATATGGGTTAGAGAGAGAGAGGTGGAGTTTAAAGCTATCACAGGGATTGAGGGGTGCTTCTTATGAAGTATTTGCCAAAATGAACAGAGAAGACCAAGACAATTATGACATGTTAAAGCAGGCTTTGTTATTAAGGTACGAGAAGAATGGTGAATTTTATCGTAAGAGATTTAGAAATGCCAAACTGTTGTCTGGGGAGACATACCACCAATTCTCTGCCAGACTAGAAACCTATTTGGAGAAATGGACGGCTCTGGGGAAGACCCAAGATCTTAAAGAAATGATCATGATTGAGCAATTGAGAGAGTCCATGGCTCCAGACATGAGAAAATTTCTCATGGAACAAGGTGCAGAGAAGTTGGGGGAAATTTTAAATGTTGCTGAGAGGTATCAGGCAGCTCAGGCAGAGGTAAGTGGTGCTAAGAAGAAGCACATAGACAATTTTAAAGCTCCACAGCAATTTAATAAATTTGATAATAGAGAGCAGGGAAATAAGGGTAGGACAAATTTTGAGCGGCCAAGAAATGACTATCGCGACAGAAACTCACAGTTCAATGACCAAAAGTTCAATGAAAGAAAACCGTTGAACCAAGGAAAAAGATGGTGCAAATGGTGCAAGAAGGATAACCATAACACCGAATTTTGTAGAAGGAAACCTTCAAACATTGCTGCAATGAAGTCGGGGACGCAAAGATTAAAGGTTAATCCTAAGGGACAACAGGAACCTTATCACCCCCCAGTTTGTGAAGATGTTATTTGTAATGGGGTCACCATAAGGTGCCTTTATGATACAGGTTTGGATTATGATTCAGTTGTGAAGTCTAGCCTAGTGGACCCAAGTCAGTATACCACAGAAACAGTGGAAATACAAGGGGCGACTAAGGACATACCACTCATGACACTTCCCATCGCAAGGATAACGGTGAAAACTCGCTATGTGGAAGGAGAAATCAGAGCAGCAGTGATAGATGAACCAATCTACCCTCTGATATTGGGGTGTAGATACGTCTTCTTGGGGAATCCCGAGAAACCTGTGATCATGGCGACAGTGCAGACCAGGTCACAGAAGAAGGAGGAAGAAGGTGAACCTATAAATGCTCATCCAGAGGAGATGAGGAAGGCGCAGGCTGAGGATAGGACACTCCAGCCATGTTTTAAAAAATTACCCAAATGCCACACACCTCCGAGCAAGGGGGAATATTTCATGAAGAATAAACTCTTATACAGGAAAGCCGGAACTGGAACAAATGGTCACAACCAGCTGGTTCTTCCCATTTCATATAGAGATAAAGTGATGGAACTCGGACATGCGATTCCCTTCAGTGGTCACATGGGGATCAGCGCCACCGGACAGCGTATAGCTTGTCATTACTTCTGGCCAGGGATAACGGAGGATATAAAAAGATATGTCAAATCCTGCCCAGAATGTCAAAGGGTAGCTCCAAAGCACTGGACTGCTCCTGCAACTCTAGGGGAAATGCCCATAGTGGGAACACGTTTTGAGAGGGTTGCAGTGGATATTGTAGGACCTCTCACTCGGACCAAGAGGAGGAACAGTTACATCCTTACTCTGGTGGACACTTGTTCTATGTGGGGAGAGGCGGTAGCCCTGCCATCAATTGATTCAAAAACATGTAGCAGAGGCACTACTTACAATATTTACCCGATTAGGATTCCCGCATCAAATCTTGACGGATAATGGTTCTCAGTTCAAGGGGAAACTAACGGAAGAAGTTTTTAAGCTATTTCAAGCCAGGCACTTTCATTGTAGTCCGTACCATCCACAAGGGAACGGCCAGGTAGAGAGGTTCAACGGGACTCTCATTTCTATCCTGAGAAAGCTGGCACACGAAAAACCGGATCTGTGGGATCAATTCCTGCCCGCCGCATTGTTTGCGTACCGGGAGGTACCACATAGTTCAACCGGGATGGCTCCCGCAACTCTGCTATTTGGGAGGCCAATAAAAGGGCCTTTAGAAGCTCTATTAAGGACCTGGACAGATGAGAAGGCGGAAGAGACTGTTACCTCATCGTATCAATACGTGAACGAACTGACCACTCGTTTGAAAGCTGGATGGAAACTGGCAAATGATAATTTGAAACAAGCCAGGAAGAAACATGCAGCATATTTTAATAGGAAGGCAAAGGACAGGGAACTGGCAGTCGGAGAGAAGGTGCTGCTTTTACTACCCGGAAGCCAGAATAAATTACAAATTGGTTGGCAAGGTCCATATACGGTTCTAGAGAAGGTGTCTAGAACAAACTATAAAATTGACAAAAAGGGGAAGGAAAAAGTTTATCATGTAAACCTGTTAAAGAAGTATCTGGACAGACCACTCCAGGAAAGCACCCCCTTATTGACCTTAGCTATTGCAACCCAGATGCAAAAGGAACCACTCACCTCACATGAATACCCATTACATCCTTGTGAAACCGCAGCACAGGTAAAAGTCAGTAAGCACCTGACTAAAAATCAGAGGGAGAGAGTTCAACAAGTTCTGGAGGAACATACAGATGTATTAACAGATAAACCAGGCCATACAAATTTGCTACAGTATGACATGAAACTGGTAGACTCAAACCCAATCTGTATGAGAGCCTATTCTATTCCGTTCGCGAAGGAGAAGGCATTAAAGGAAGAAATAGATTATTTATTGAAGGAGGGGATTATTTCGCACAGTGAATCATCTTTTAGTTCTAGTGTCGTTTTGTTGAGGAAACCGTCTGGGGAACACAGACTGTGCATAGATTACAGGAAACTGAATGCTGTCACAGAAGGACAAGTGGATCCATTACCAGACACAAAACAGTTATTTGCCAGACTGAACAAGGCAAAATACTTTTCAAAAGTGGATCTTAGTAAAGGCTATTACCAGATCCCAGTGAAGCCTGAAGTGAGACCTTATTTGGCTTTTAGCACTTCGGATGGACATTATGAATTCAATATGCTACCATTCGGACTGAAAAATGCTCCGAGTGTGTTTTCAAGGATGATGCGAAAATTTTTGGACCCCCTGAATAACCCATGTATCACGAATTTCATGGATGATATACTCGTCGCCACAGAGACATTTGAAGAACACATTGAAGCTCTGGAGATGTTGTTTGATAGACTTCGGGAGGCGAACTTAACTGCTAGGCCAACAAAATGTTGTATTGGATGCAAAGAGTTGGAATTCTTGGGGCACACTGTATATCAGGGTAATATGACCCCTGATCCTAAGAACTTGGAAAAACTGCAGAGAGCACCTAGGCCGCAAACCAAAAAGGACGTGCGATCATTCGTGTCGTTATGCGGATTTTATCAGAAATACATCAAAAATTTTAACGCCATTTGTGCTCCTCTGACTGATCTGACTCGCAAGGGACTTCCAGATAAAATTATTTGGACTGCACAATGTGAATTAGCGTTCCAAGAGTTAAAGGAAAAAACTCACTAGCAAGCCTATTCTCAAACTGCCTGATTTGACACAGGACTTTGTCTTAAGAACCGATGCCAGTAATGTAGGACTTGGAGGGGCTTTGTTGCAAAGATCATCTTCACCTGATGGGGAACTGAAACCAGTCGCTTATGCAAGCCGCAAATTGAATAAGGCGGAACAAGGATACTCCACAAGCGAAAAAGAATGTTTAGCATTAATCTGGGCAATAAAGAAGTTTCAAATCTATCTGTATGGTAGGACTTTTGTGGTGGAGACGGATCATCAGCCTCTCGTGTTCTTGTCTCAGGCTAAGCATGAAAAACGCAAGATTGCTGAGGTGGTCTTTATTGCTTCAACCATATCAGTTCAGTATCCAATATATCCCAGGCAAATTGAATGTCGGTGCAGATTTCCTCAGTCGGCACCCCTGTGATCAAAATTAGAGTAGTGGCAGACGTGAGGAGTAATTTTACCTATGTGTATCGCTGGTTTTGGAACTTGCCATAGGCATGTTTTCAAGTGGGGAGATGTGTAGTGAAATTGACCGAGATACAACGGTAAAATACTCCAAAGATAACATTTAAGGATAAAAAACATAATGCGTAAGCTGCTGATGTACATGATCGCCTAGACCGCGGGTCATCATCCTCTATAAATTTTGCCTTGCTAGACAGGAGGGGAACGGAGGATCAAAAAGGAAAAAATATGACTGGAAAGATTGCGTAGCAAGGCTAAGGAGACGCAATTGGGGGGGATGGAGGAAAGTAAAAAATTCACGTCCCCCAAATTGACACGAGGTACGGAAATGGACGCTTTTGCGATACTAAGATTTTGATTTGAATTGAGCGGCAGAACGCGGATGGTAGGAAAATTACAAAAATTTAAAAAGTAAATTTTCTTAATATTAATGTTAGGAATATAAAAATTAGCTGGCCGGATGGCCTATTCTGAGCAGTGAACTAATATGATCTTAATTTTACAAACGGATAGATAATATTGAAGATAATGACAAAAGACAGTGTAGTTCACATCATCGCTAGACTATATTGAATCTAAAAGTGTCACAATTTGCACACAAAAACACGACCTTGGGAACAGGTGTTCAAAGTTACTTATTATGGAGGAGAGAGTTTTTGAGCGGTAGCTGTGTCTAAATATAACTTTTTACGACAAAATTTTAAGGGGAGAGAAAGGTTGCTTCAAAAATCAAGCACATTTTTTTTAGAAACACAAGTAGAGACGGACAGACTAACAGATAACCATCCATACTTGACTGAAGCATGACTGAAATGACTTTAGTGTAGAAATTTGAAATTAAAAATAAACCTTGGCAGTGATTGGCCACAGACAATCATATCATTAGCGCTCAGAGCGCATTTGGGGTCATTCTTCAATAATTGTTCAGTGTTAGACACAGATTTTAAAGTGTGGTGTGTTCCCATATGAAAGACAGTGAATAAATTTAGGGACGCCATACTATAGCCAGCAGCTCAGCTGAGTTTTGCTAGCAATTCTGTGTTATGTATTCTTAATCTGGTAAGATTGAAATTATTTCTTTATATATTTTGAATATTGTTTCATGTTCGAGTGATTTGATACTGCCATATCATAATATAGCCTTACAAACCAGTAGGGATTTTGCTCTAGACCCCCCGCCCAAGTCAGGGTCTAGGGACCAACAAGGTACATAAACTACAGCAAGGATTATGCAAGATATATCAACCGTTGAAACAGATTACCTATCTTCTTTTAGGGCCAACAACTAATAAATATTTTTCAGAATCTATAGTCTGGGAGGATCTATCTGAGGTAAACCCACCATGGTAACTGTGCTGTTTGGTCAGAGAGATCTGACCTGTCTGTATGATGTGGTTGTTGTGTCAGTGTGGTGTCCAGACGTGGGTATAGAATAGATTTTGACACATAGCCCATACTTTGATTGCAGAGCTGTGAGTTTTCTATCGACAACAAAGCAGAGTCTATCCGGTGGGTGACTTTACTCGAGTGTATCTGTGCAGTTCTTGTGACAGAGACCACCATTATTGTCCGCCAGCACGGAGAGGTGGGACCGCAAGTTTTCAGCACCAGAGCTACAAAAAGATGAGTGAGCCTCTGGTCTGCTGGACATTCACCAACTATTGGTAGTGACTAATATCCCCATAAAAATTCCCACCAGTTTCTGGACACGGTGTAGTCAATATAGACAGGTGTGATGAGGCCACCCCAACAGCACAAACAGTAAATATCCTCCCAAAGAGATGACTACCAGAACATTTGAATAAAACTAACTATTCTAGTACTTAAATATGTACACTTTTGTATTTATTATGTAACATTCCATGCATAATTTTCATAAATTTTAAATCCTTCTTTTAAAACAAGTTCTGGTCAAAATAAAACTTGATCCAGAACAAATAAATGTAATATAATTATATCAAAAACTTTATACACGTGAGTTAGTTCAGTGTATTTTAACACTTGTTAATCTTATTAGTCTTCTTAAATGCCTGTGGGTGTATTTATAACTAACACACCACATTACACATCATTACCCTAGACACTTTACGTAGCCACATTCATTAAGAAAAAAAAAAAATTAAGTGTGAGGTCGTTGATATCAAACTAAGAAGAAGAAGAATCAATATAAAGATACAGTAAGCAAAAAGTTGGTCTTGCATAAAATAGTCGTGTCCGCAGAATAAAGAAAGGTCAAGGTAGTTCTAAAGCAGATACTGCCGTAGGGGAATGAAGTGTTAGAGACTTTACTATACTAGGTCCATCATCGAGAGGTGGCTGACCAGTTCCCTTCCTCTCTGCCTTTTCCTTTCCTTAGTAAATAGTTGAGTCAGGCACCCATTTACAGTTGGGTGGACCGGAAAGTGCCACCACTGTGTTTCGAACCCAGAACCTTTGCTGCGAGAGGCCAGCGCTCTGGCCACTCTGCCAATCAGACGCTATTTCCGCCGAATAGAAATATTAAAATTTAACATGGAATCGCCAATGTGGAATAACTGGGAAGAGCCACATGCTATTGAAACAAGTGATAAGGACGCAACACGTTAGCGTTGGATAGGACATCGATTAATGAAATCAGCTAATGGCATCACATGACAGTCCATGTTCCGGATTACTTAGTGTACAAGAAATAGTGGGACACCCAAAAGCATGAAGAAAAGATTTGAGAGACGGAAATGTGACAGGTGATGGGGTGGAGTAAGTTGTATAGTTGTGGCTATCTCACATCCCACGCACATACACTAAGAAAACTTTATTCAGGATATCTTGACAGGGGTTGTAATATTTATGGAGGGCGTACAACCTTATCAACAGCAGTGTGTGAGTAAATCAGGCAACATAAAGCTGAGGTAGACCAGAGTTTAATAATACCAAACATCCAGACATTGTTCGTGGAATTTTTCTAAGTATAACTACTGCCTTTTCCTAGTCAACTGGGATCTCGGGCTTCTTCGATAGAAAATGAACAATGCCTTTTTTATTTGAAGCGTCGGGCGCAGTAAACATCCCGGCATACTTAGCATCCGTCTGCGTAGATTTACGACATATTCCATTTTTAGATGTGACTCATATTCCATAAATAGACGTCACTAATATTTTGTATTTTAGATCTGACCCATATTCCATATTTGAGGTAATACTGGTTTTGTTTTGTTCAAGCTCTGTTGGTATTTGTCATCATGACTTCAATAGTTTGTCTTTAGGGACTAGTATTGGAGATGTTCTCAGTTCCTGATATTAAGACAAGTAAATTCCCCTCTTAAGGTTATTTTTACAAAGTCATTTCAAGATGAGGGGACATAATGTTGAGCTCAGCTGGCCAAATCTGCTTATCTTGAGTGATGGTGGCAGGAAAGGACTCCTCTGCTCGAATTCTCCCCTGGGCTCTGGAGACACCTCACTGATAGCTAAAAAGACCAAGGAGTATGCTGTCCGACTCTGGATTCAGCAAAGCTCTGACCAGGTGCTGCTCAGTACCATCAAGACCACGGTCCCTGAAATCAAGAAGGATGTACCTTCTACTTCATAACTAACTTATATTCTCTTTTACACTGATCACAATACAACACAAACATTGAGTTCAGAGCGTTAGGCCAACTGTCAGCTTCATCTGAAATACTTTATACCAGTATTTACCTCCTTAATGGTTACCACGCCTCTGCACTTCCAGCATTATTTCTGTCTAATCAATCATCCAGGTGTCAGTGTACTATTTGGCCATTCCATGCCGTTTTACTTCCCTCCGACACCCTCTGTTCAGGCTGGAGCATTATAGGCTTTATCTCCTGTTTGCCACTGAACTACACATATATATATACAGGCATAAATTAACAATTTACATTCAATTTTCATTAAAAGATACTGAATGGTTCAAGCTTACCACAATTTCATGGAAATAAACACAGATACGTTGATTAGCAATGAATTCTGGCACATTTACTGGCACAAATTCCCATCTGCTTATGTTCCAGGCTTTTATTTTAGCAAAAATGTGAGCTGGCTTCAACGCACTGTCGCTTTATCAAGCTTATTTAAACAAGTGGTTTCGAACTAACGCTCCTAAGTGATTATATCAGCGAGTCTAGCCAATGAGGCCCCGTTTCGACAAGTGTTTGAAAAAATGTTACCTTTCCCCGTCTCCCCTAACAACGAAAGATAGTATTTATAGCCCGACCAATCGTGGTCAGTCTTTCATTTGTTGCGCTCCAATCAATTTGGAGTTTACATGGTAGGCTATTTCTGTAACGCAAGGTTTTTTCAAACACGTTATAAAAAAATTTTATGAGCAGAAATGATTTCATGCTGTCAGGCATCCTCACTATTTTATTTTGGGTATAATTTATTAATTCCTGGACTATTTGCGTAACGTTTTACATATTCTTTGTCAGCAAGCCCTAAGGAACCCAAATATCCCAATTTAAAGGAGCTACGTGGCTGCGTTCAAAATATGTATTTTCTACCTCCTGTTTCGAAGATGTGCTGTCTGGGTACTGTTATGTTTTCAACCGTAAACCCATCTATTGTTATCTTTCCTAATAAGCGTTTTTTATGATTTATAAACCTAACTCTGGGATGGGTAATGTATTTTATCACTGTCCGTCTGAAAAAAAAAGTTAGTGCATGTAGTCTTACACGCGTGATGGCAGCATTTGTGTATCGCGCGAAGCGTGTTTAGTGTTCGGCTTTCTGCCTCTCCCTTCCCGCTATCCTTTTGTCCATCTGTCTTTCGTTTTGGTAACGCAGTATAATTAATGTTAGGATTAATTTAGGTCATTACGCAGGGCCTCTCAATGTTTTTTCCAAGAAATACAGCACACGTTTCATTGAAGAAGGCGGGTAATAATACAGTAAGCTTTACTATCAACGTGAAAGCGTTACAATTTGCAGACGAAGCAGAAAACAAGGGGGATTTCGAGTACATTCCTTGTGACAGCACTGTTATTTTTCCATTGCTCTTCTCTTTATTAATTTTATGTATTTATTAGGCTTTATATTTACTTGATAATTTATATATGTGGATTAGAATATTCCACGACACCTCCCCTCTTAAAACAGACATTATATGTCAGTCCTTTATTCTATATACACATAGAGAAATTTATTATTATTTCTGGGGTTTACGGTGATTCTCATCACACGGATGGCGGCTTAAAAAATCAGCTCCCAAATTGGTTTTTCCAGATATATACTCGATGCTAAAATTATATGGAGCCAGAAGCAAAGACCATCGGAGTAACCTAGAGTTCTCATGCTTAGCCTGTGCTAGAAACGATAAAGGTTTGTGATCTGTTTGCAACTTAAATGCCTTCCCATATAGATAAATATTGAATTTCTTTATTGCCCATATTACTGCAAGACATTCTTTTTCGCTAGTTGAGTAGTTGATTTCAGCTTTATTCAACTTTCTGCTAGCATATGCCACTGGGCTTAATTCCCCATCCAATGCATCTGATTTCTGTAGTAGAGTTGCACCTAACCCAATATTACTTGCATCCGTCCTTACTATGAATTCTTGACTTAAGTCAGGTAATTTCAAAATGGGTTTACTTGTGAGCTTTTCCTTCAATTCTTGGTAAGTCATTTCACATTGTGGTGTCCATGTAATGCGATCTGGATGTCCTTTACGTGTCAATTCCGTTAAAGGTGCACATATGGAATTAAAGTTTTTGATATACTTCTGGTAGAAACCACATAATGAGACAAAGGATCTCACGTCCTTCTTGGTTTGTGGTCTCGGGGCTTTCTGTAGTTTCTCTAAATTCTTTGGGTCAGGGGTCATGTTTCCCTGATAAACTGTGTGTCCCAAAAATTCCAATTCTTTACATCCAACGCAACATTTGGTTGGTCGGGCTGTTAAATTTGCCTCCCTAAGTCGATCAAACAGCATGTTCAGAGAGTCAATGTGTTCCTCAAAGGTTTCTGTTGCTATAAGGATATCATCCATAAAATTTGTTATACAGGGATTATTCAGAGGATCCAATAATTTTCTCATCATTCTAGAGAAGACACTAGGCGCATTCTTCAATCCAAATGGCAATCTATTAAACTCATAGTGTCCTTCTGAGGTACTAAAAGCTAGGTATGGTCTAACCTCAGGCTTTACTGGAATCTGATAGTATCCTTTACTCAGATCCACTTTGGAGAAATATTTAGCTTTATTTAGTCTGGCAAACAGCTGATTTGTATCCGGCAATGGATCCACCTGTCCTTCTGTAATAGCATTCAGTCTCCTGTAATCTATACAGAGTCTATGTTCTCCAGAGGGCTTCCTTAAGAGTACAACACCGGAACTATACGAAGACTCACTGTGCGAAATAATTCCTTCCTTCAATAGATAGTCTATCTCTTCCTTCAAAGCTTTTTCCTTAGCAAACGGAATCGAATATGGTTTCATACAGACAGGTGTGGAGTCTATGAGTTTCATATCATATTCCAATAGGTTTGTATGCCCTGGTCGGTCTGTTAACACCTCTGCATGATTATTTAGAACCTGTTGCACTCTCTCTTTCTGAGTTTTCGTTAAATGTGTACTGATTTTCACCTGTGCTGCTGTCTCACAGGGGTGTAATGGATATTCAAATGATGAAAGTGGTTCCTTTTTCATCTCCATGGCGATGGACAAGGTCAACAAGTGTGTCTCTTCCTGATGTTCTCTTTCCAAATATTTCTTCAGGAGATTCACATGATAGATTTTTTCTTTCCCCTTCTTATCTATCTTATAATTTGTTCTAGACACCTTCTCTAAAACTGTATATGGACCCTGCCATCCAATTTGTAACTTATTCTGACTCCCAGGCAAAAGAAGCAGTACTTTCTCTCCCACAGCCAAATTTCTGTCTTTCGCCTTCCTGTTATAATAGGCAGCATGTTTCTTCCTGGCTTGTTTCAAATTTTCATTGGCAAGTTTCCAGCCAGTTTTTAACCGAGTGTTCAGCTCATTCACATATTGGTATGAAGATGTAATGTTTTCCTCTGCCTTTTCATCAGTCCACGTTCTTAACAAAGCTACATATGGACCTTTAATTGTGTGGACCTATTTGTCCATGCACCGGTATGGTCTCTTCCACTCGAAGCTTTATAGTGATGATTTTTCCTCCCAGAATTATCATTCACAAAACGACCGCTACCAATTTTTCTTTTGGGGCTTTCTCCCCACTTAAAATTCTTGATGAGAGATTTCCTCCCTACATCCTCTTCCTCCAGTTTGTTTAAGTCCGATTGAGGGATTTTCGGCTTATCCTGGGGTAAGACATCTTTTTGCACTCTCCGCATAGTGGCCATTGTAAAACAGTTAAGTGAAGCTTGTCCGTGAAAAGGGGCTTCCCATTCCATTTGGTCCACTTTTTCAAATTTATTTTTCTTTTTATTATCAGGCCTAATTTTGCCCCGTGGCGTGTCCAGGTCCTGATCCATGTTCCCACTTGTGGGTGTTCCCTCATGTGCTATGCTACACCTTTCTACAAAATTCTCAATGTCCCATCTTGCTTTGGGCCAATAATAATTGTGAGCCACCTTTTGAATGATGGTACCTATCTTCTCATGGTCCCCATCTGGTTTCACATGTAGGCTCCTTATTAAGTCTGCCCTATATCTTTTTGGAAGAACCAGCTGTCCGTGACCTTTGGATCTAGCTCCAGTCTTCCTATACATCAACTTGTTTTTCATGTAAAAATCTCCCTTGCCTGGAGTTGTATGACAAGTTGACAATTTTCTGAAACAAGGCTTGAGTGTTTTATCCCCAGCCTTGCCTTCCTCATCTCTTCTGGAGTGGTATCTAACATAATATCCTCCTCCTGTCTTGAGGTCGACCTGACCTGAAGGGTTGCCATATACACAGGTTTCCTTCTGCAACGGTCAGTGTCATGATTGTCCATCTGACAATTCTTACACCACCTTTTTCCTTGGTTGAAAGATTTTCTTTCATCATATTTCCTTTCATCGAATTGTGGGAATTTATTTTTATTTTCATACCGTGGCCTATCAAATTGGTGCTTACCTTTATTTTGATCCCTAGGATCAAATTTATTAAAGTTCTGTGGTGCCCTAAAGTTATCCACCTGTTTCTTTTTATTACCTGTTACCTCTGCTTGAGCTGCTTGATACCTTTCAGCAACATTTAGCAACTCACCCAGCCTCTCTGCACCTTGTTCCATGAGAAACTTTCTCAGGTCTCTAGCCATGGACTCTCTTAATTGCTCTATAAGGACCATTTCCTTAAGATCTTGGGTTTTCCCCAGAGAAGTCCATTTCTCCAAGTATGTCTCTATTCGTGCAGAGAACTGGTGATAGGTTTCACCTGACAGTAGTTTAGCATTCCTAAATTTTTTCCTATAAAACTCTGCATTCTTTTCATATCTTAACAAAAGAGCCTGCTTTAGCATGTCATAATTTTCCTGATCACCTCTGCTCATTTTTGCAAAAACTTCATAAGCTGCCCCACGAAGTCCCTGAGATAACTTTAAGCTCCACCTTTCTCTCTCTAACCCATACGTGGTAGCTAATAGTTCATACCTATTTAGGTAGCTCTCTATATCATCGTCTTTCTCAACAAAATGATCTAAATGAAAGTTCATAGCTGAGGTTGAGGCTCCCTGAGTAACCGTAGCATCAGAGGCAAAGGGGCTGGCACCATTTTCAGGAGCATGGCCTTGAAACTCAAACTCCCTTAGTCGTAACTCATGTTCCCTTTGTAATCTTTTCTCCTCCTTTTCTGCTTCCCTCTCTGCAGCTAATCTCTTCTCTTCTCTTTCTGCAGTCAATCTTCTTTCTTCTGCAGCTAATTTCTTCTTTCTTTTCTGCTTCCAATTTCTTAGCCTCTTTGTCAGCCTCAATCTGCAACCTCTTAGTCTCAGCCTCAGCTTCAAACTGTAACTTCTTAATTTCCCTTTCAGCCTCTAACCTTCTTTCGGCTTCTTTTTCTAATCTTCTTTCTTCGCGTTCAATAAATTTGTCACATTCCGTCGTGACATAGGCAACCATAACTTGCCCATCTAATCCTAACTCTTTTGCAGTCTGAACAGCAGCAGATCGAAACTTGGCCAGGTCCGCCATTGTCTATCAGGTAAATTTCTACAATGTCTAACCAACAATTTAATCTCTAAATATATTTAATGGACAACACAGGCACCGTGAGCTCAACCTTATTTAATTCCACCCAAGGATACCTTTTAATTCTTATATTCCCTGAAGTGAATTACCCCCAATATTTTTAATAGGGAAAGATTCAAAATCCCAAGAGCGAGACCCCAATATATGTGGTGAAGTGGGATGTTATAAATATTTATAGGGGACTTAGTGTACTGACTGAGATCAGCTGTGAAGGTATCTATATCTATTAAGAGTAGTGTATTATAGATAACCTTACTTGCTACCACATATCTATATATCTCAGTCAGAATTATTCTGCAATAGTGTGATGACTACGTTATGTGTCTAGGGTATGTGTAGGATGAAGTGTAAGTCAAAACAACAACAGACAGATAAACAATTAAATTTAATCCACTACTCTTGACAACACTGTGACACTCACATACATATAACACTCTATAAGGATATCTTAAAAGAGTCACTGATAACTTTTCAAATAACAATATGTATTCATTACTGGCATGAATGAATATGTGTCCTGATTCAACTACAAAGGGAACCAGGAATCACAAGCAATTTAAATTACAAGTATATATACAGAATTTATTAATATGAATATTGTAGTGACATATATTATTAAAAATATCCTATGTGTGTCAGTTGTGTAGTGGTAATATGAGGTAATACTGGTTTTGTTTTGTTCAAGCTCTGTTGGTATTTGTCATCATGACTTCAATAGTTTGTCTTTAGGGACTAGTATTGGAGATGTTCTCAGTTCCTGATATTAAGACAAGTAAATTCCCCTCTTAAGGTTATTTTTACAAAGTCATTTCAAGATGAGGGGACATAATGTTGAGCTCAGCTGGCCAAATCTGCTTATCTTGAGTGATGGTGGCAGGAAAGGACTCCTCTGCTCGAATTCTCCCCTGGGCTCTGGAGACACCTCACTGATAGCTAAAAAGACCAAGGAGTATGCTGTCCGACTCTGGATTCAGCAAAGCTCTGACCAGGTGCTGCTCAGTACCATCAAGACCACGGTCCCTGAAATCAAGAAGGATGTACCTTCTACTTCATAACTAACTTATATTCTCTTTTACACTGATCACAATACAACACAAACATTGAGTTCAGAGCGTTAGGCCAACTGTCAGCTTCATCTGAAATACTTTATACCAGTATTTACCTCCTTAATGGTTACCACGCCTCTGCACTTCCAGCATTATTTCTGTCTAATCAATCATCCAGGTGTCAGTGTACTATTTGGCCATTCCATGCCGTTTTACTTCCCTCCGACACCCTCTGTTCAGGCTGGAGCATTATAGGCTTTATCTCCTGTTTGCCACTGAACTACACATATATATACAGGCATAAATTAACAATTTACATTCAATTTTCATTAAAAGATACTGAATGGTTCAAGCTTACCACAATTTCATGGAAATAAACACAGATACGTTGATTAGCAATGAATTCTGGCACATTTACTGGCACAAATTCCCATCTGCTTATGTTCCAGGCTTTTATTTTAGCAAAAATGTGAGCTGGCTTCAACGCACTGTCGCTTTATCAAGCTTATTTAAACAAGTGGTTTCGAACTAACGCTCCTAAGTGATTATATCAGCGAGTCTAGCCAATGAGGCCCCGTTTCGACAAGTGTTTGAAAAAATGTTACCTTTCCCCGTCTCCCCTAACAACGAAAGATAGTATTTATAGCCCGACCAATCGTGGTCAGTCTTTCATTTGTTGCGCTCCAATCAATTTGGAGTTTACATGGTAGGCTATTTCTGTAACGCAAGGTTTTTTCAAACACGTTATAAAAAAAAATTTTATGAGCAGAAATGATTTCATGCTGTCAGGCATCCTCACTATTTTATTTTGGGTATAATTTATTAATTCCTGGACTATTTGCGTAACGTTTTACATATTCTTTGTCAGCAAGCCCTAAGGAACCCAAATATCCCAATTTAAAGGAGCTACGTGGCTGCGTTCAAAATATGTATTTTCTACCTCCTGTTTCGAAGATGTGCTGTCTGGGTACTGTTATGTTTTCAACCGTAAACCCATCTATTGTTATCTTTCCTAATAAGCGTTTTTTATGATTTATAAACCTAACTCTGGGATGGGTAATGTATTTTATCACTGTCCGTCTGAAAAAAAAGTTAGTGCATGTAGTCTTACACGCGTGATGGCAGCATTTGTGTATCGCGCGAAGCGTGTTTAGTGTTCGGCTTTCTGCCTCTCCCTTCCCGCTATCCTTTTGTCCATCTGTCTTTCGTTTTGGTAACGCAGTATAATTAATGTTAGGATTAATTTAGGTCATTACGCAGGGCCTCTCAATGTTTTTTCCAAGAAATACAGCACACGTTTCATTGAAGAAGGCGGGTAATAATACAGTAAGCTTTACTATCAACGTGAAAGCGTTACAATTTGCAGACGAAGCAGAAAACAAGGGGGATTTCGAGTACATTCCTTGTGACAGCACTGTTATTTTTCCATTGCTCTTCTCTTTATTATATGTATTTATTAGGCTTTATATTTACTTGATAATTTATATATGTGGATTAGAATATTCCACGACACAGAGGACTTAGTGTACTGACTGAGATCAGCTGTGAAGGTATCTATATCTATTACGAGTAGTGTATTATAGATAACCTTACTTGCTACCACCTACTCGTGGTGGACCCCGTTATACCCAGTAATCTTGCCGAAGGTTGGGTATCAACCCCAGCGGGAGGCAATATGGGACAGCAAACGAGGTAAAGGCAAAATCAAATCCCCCAGCCAGAGGGGGAGGCATGAGCACACTCTGCCTTAAGAAACAGGTGCTGAAGTCAGATGTACCAGGCCAGGAGGCGCACCAGCAACCATGGTACCATGCAACCCGCTTTGGTTTAATATGTCTACACAACAGATGTCAAAAAATTATCGTTATGGTGCTCGCCCTGTGAAGTCCCTCCAGGCAGGAGCAGTGCCGGATTCTGAGCCTCGACAGAATCCACCCTCAGCTACTGGAGGTCTCCTTAGTCCGCCAAATGGAGCCAGGAGGCGGAAGGAGAAAGTAACTGGCCAACCAGATAAGACGACGGCCCCTCTGAATGTCATGCATTGGAATGCAGAGGGAGTCAACAACAAAAAGACTGAACTAGAGAATACCCTATTTCGGAAAGAAATTAGCATATGCTGCATACAAGAAACCCACCTACAGGAAGGAAAACATTTTAAGATACGGGGCTATCAATGCTTCAGAGTTGACAGAAAAGATCGGAAGAAGGGTGGCATACTAACACTGATAAGGAATAACCTCAACGCTATAGAATCCAAGACATATAAAGAAGGTGCAGAATACCAAGTAATCCATCTAAAACATAACACTCTGGAACTGGATCTCCTAAACTTCTACTGCCCCAATGACATACCACTGAACATGACTAGCATAGATGTCCCCATTGGCAACTTCCTAGCGGTGGGAGACTTCAACAGCCATTCCCAAAGCTGGGGATACAACCAGCTAGATAGAAGGGGCGAAGAGATAGAAAACTGGCAAGACGACAATAACCTAACCCTTCTAAACAACCCAAATGATCCTCCAACCTTTTACTCCAGAAGATGGCATAGCACCTCTACTCCAGACCTGGCATTCTGCACACCTGATTTGGCTGGGATAGTGGAAAGGGAAATAGGAGAACAACTCGGTGGAAGTGATCATCGTCCTGTATTCATCAAAATTAATAGAACAATTAATACAAGTCCAAGTCAGCCAAGATGGAATTATAAAAAAGCAAATTGGTCCATTTATCAACACAGAGCAAATCTGCTTACAAAAGATATTAAGGTACTAGACAGAGACATTAACAGAGTCATCTGGGATTTTAATAATGGAGTACTCAAGGCAGCAAAGGAGACAATACCGAGAGGAGCGAGGAAGAAACTATGTACCATATTGGTCCAACACACTACAAAACCTACATGAAGATATGAATGAAGCAAGGCACACTGCAGAGGTACAACCATCCCAACAGAACCATATCATGCTACAAAAGGCAAAAGCAAAATTCATTAAAGGAAAGCTAGAAGCCCAGAGGAGAAGCTGGAGGGAAAAAACATATAAACTAAACCTTGAAAAGGAAGGGAGAAAGTTGTGGAAACTCACTAAACAATTGAATGACGATAACAATTCTCAACGACAAACCATTACACTAGACGATGCAGGGAAACTATATACCGGCAAACAAGCAGCAGACATATTTGCGGAATCCTACAGAAATGAAAGTAAACATCTCCGTCAATTTACGCAGACAACGAGACATTCGTCAAGAAATACCCACACTAGAACTAATGGAAACAGTCCGGACGTTTATGTCCAAACCTTTCAATATGGACGAGTTAAAAACAGCCGTGTGGAAACTTAAAGACAGGAAATCACCAGGCCCGGATGGTATAACCAACGAAATGCTAAAACACCTAGGATATACAGCAATGAGCAAACTGTTGCAAATATACAACTACAGTTGGATGACAGGCAGTGTGCCACAGATATGGAGAGAGGCGCTCATGTGTCCCATCATAAAGAAAGGAAAAGACAACAGGAAGGCCACCAGCTACAGACCAATAAGCCTAACAAGCTGTGTATGTAAGACAATGGAGAGGATGATCAACAGAAGATTGAAATGGTACTTGGAATCCGAGAAAATTTTAGTGCCAGAACAAGCAGGGTTTAGAGAGTGCAGCAGCACAGAAGACCAAATCACATACCTGTCACAGATCGTTGAAGATGCCTTCCAAGAAAAGAGAAAAGTCTTTACCCTATGGATAGATCTCCAAAAAGCTTTTGACAAAGTATGGAAAGACGGGTTAATAGTAAAACTGCAAAGGAACGGAATCAAGGGTAATATGAGAAAATGGATCCAGTCGTTCCTACACAATCGGAAAGCAAGAGTCACTATGGAAGGTCAAAGTATATACTGATGGATCTGCAACCAGAGCAGTGAAGAACGGAGGCGCAGGAGTTTATGTGGTCTATCCAGACAAAGAAAATGAATCCACCTGTTCACCTACTGGAATATTCTGTTCAAACTATGCTGCTGAAGTACAGGCCATAAGCATTGCTGCAGGAATAATAAATAACACAATAAGCCAATGTCAGCAGGTTGTATTCCTTACCGATGCAATGTCAGTTCTGCAAGCCCTCAACAGTGATAAACTGCCAGAATTAAACAAAGTCCTATGCGAAGTAAATATCAAAAGAA
The DNA here is from genome assembly GCA_024509875.1 of Oreohelix idahoensis. NCBI lineage: Eukaryota > Metazoa > Mollusca > Gastropoda > Stylommatophora > Oreohelicidae > Oreohelix > Oreohelix idahoensis. The sequence continues at coordinate 85,045 of JAMPIV010019439.1, read as the reverse complement.
GGGTAGTGCTACAGTGGATACCATCACACTGTGGCATACCAGGAAATGAGAGAGCAGATATGTTAGCAAAAGAGGGAGCAACACAGGAACAAAAAGAACAAACAATCACATTCCAGGAAAAGAAGACCCTTATCAAGGCCATCAGGAAAATTGATCAACAAAGAGACAACTATCAATATCTTGATCGAGCAAAACAGGTGATCCTGTTCCGTATGAGAACAGGACATAACAGACTGAACAGTCACTTATACAGACTGAGATTGGTCCCATCACCCCTATGTACGTGTGGACAGGCAGCACAGACAGCCGAACACATCCTGCAAGACTGCCACATGCTTAGTCAATTGCGAACTGAACATTGGCCCACAGAGACGCACATCCACACAAAGCTGTTTGGGAGTCTTGAAGAACTTTCAACCACAGCAACATACATCCAGAAAACCGGACTTCTTGTGTAGACATTTCTAAACAACAGTGAACGAGAAGAAGAAGAAGAAGAAGCTACCACATATCTATATATCTCAGTCAGAATTATTCTGGAATAGTGTGATGACTACGTTATGTGTCTAGGGTATGTGTATGATGAAGTGTAAGTCACAACAACAGACAGATAAACAATTTAATTTAATCCACTACTCTTGACAACACTGTGACACTCACATACATATAACACTCTATGAGAATATCTTAAGGAGTCACTGATAACTTTTCAAATAACAATATGTATTCATTGTTGTCATAAAGGTATATGTGTCCTGATTCAAATACAAAGGAACCAGGAATCACAATCAATTTTAATTACAAGTATATGTACAGACTTTATCAATATGAATATTGTAGTGACATATATTATTAAAAATATCCTATGTGTGTCAGTTGTGTAGTGGTAATATGAGGTAATACTGGTTTTGTTTTGTTCAAGCTCTGTTGGTATTTGTCATCATGACTTCAATAGTTTGTCTTTTGGGACTAGTATTGGAGATGTTCTCAGTTCCTGATATTAAGACAATTAAATTCCCCTCTGAATGTTATTTTTACAAAGTCATTTCAAGATGAGGGGACATAATGTTGAGCTCAGCTGGCCAAATCAGCTTATCTTGCGTGATGGCGGCAGGAAAGGACTCCTCTGCTCGAATTCTCCCCTGGGCTCTGGAGACACCTCACTGATAGCTAAAAAGACCAAGGAGTATGCTGTCCGACTCTGGATTCAGCAAAGCTCTGACCAGGTGCTGCTCAGTACCATCAAGACCACGGTCCCTGTAAACAAGAAGGATGTACCTTCTACTTCATAACTAACTTATACTCTCTTTTTACACTGATCACAATACATCACAAACATTGAGTTCAGAGCGTTAGGCCAACTGTCAGCTTCATCTGAAATACTTTATACCAGTATTTACCTCCTTAATGGTTACCACGCCTCTGCACTTCCAGCATTATTTCTTTCTAGTCAATCATCCAGGTGTCAGTGTACTATTTGGCCATTCCATGCCGTTTTACTTTCCTCCGACACCCTCTGTTCAGGCTGGAGCATTATAGGCTTTATCTCCTGTTTGCCACTGAACTACACATATATATATACAGGCATAAATTAACAATTCACATTCAATTTTCATTAAAAGATACTGAATGGTTTCAGCTTACCACAATTCATAGAATAAACACAGATACGTTGATTAGCAATGAATTCTGGCACATTTACTGGCACAAATTCCCATCTGCTTATGTTCCAGGCTTTTATTTAGCAAGATATGAGCTGGCTTCAACGCACTGTTGCTTTATCAAGCTTATTTAAACAAGTGGTTTCGAACTAACGCTCCCAAGTGATTATATCAGCGAGTCTGGCCAATCGAGCCACGTTTCGACAAGTGTTTGAAAAAATGTTACCTTCCTACGTCTCCCTAACAACCAAGATAGTATTTATAGCCCGACCAATCGTGGTTAGTCTTTCATTTGTTGCGCTCCAATCAATTTGGAGTTTACATGGTAGGCTATTTCTGTAACGTAAGGTTTTTTCAAACACGTTATAAAAAAAATTTTTATGAGCAGAAATGATTCCATGTTGTCAGGCATCCCCACTATTTTATTTTGGTTATAATTTATTAATTCCTGGACTATTTGCGTAACGTTTTACATATTCTTTGTCAGCAAGCCCTAAGGAACCCAAATATCCAAATTTAAAGGAGCTACGTGGCTGCGTTCAAAATATGCAATTACTTCTACCTCCTGTTTCGAAGATGTGCTGTCTGGGTACTGTAATGTTTTCAAACGTAAACCCATCTATTGTTATCTTTCCTAATAAGCGTTTTTTTATGATTTTAAAACCTAACTCTGGGAAGGGTAGTGAATTTATCACTGTCCGTCCGAAAAAGTTAGTGCTTGTAGCCTAACACGCGTGATAGTAGTAATTGTGTATCGCGCGACGCGTGTTGGGGGTGGCATTAATAGCGAGACGCGTGTTTAATTTTGCATGCGTTCGGCTTTATTCGCCCCTCTCTCTTTCTATTTGAGTCCATCTGTTCGTTCGTTTTGGTAACGTAATATAATTAATGTTAGGATTAATTTAGGTCATTACGCAGGGTGCCTCTCAATGTTTTTCCAAGAAATACAGCACACGTTTCATTGAAGAAAGCGGGTATAATACAGTAAGCTTTTACTATCAACGTGAAAGCGTTACAATTTGCAGACGAAGCAGAAAACAAGGGGGATTTCGAGTACCTTCTTTGTGACAGCACTGTTATTTTACCATTGCTCTTTTCTTTATTAATTTTATTTGTTAGGCTTCATATTTACCTAATAATTTATATATGTGGATTAGAATATTCCACGACACCTCCCCTCTTAAAACAGACATTATATGTCAGTCCTTTATTCTATATACACATAGAGAAATTTATTATTATTTCTGGGGTTTACGGTGATTCTCATCACACGGATGGCGGCTTAAAAAATCCGCTCCCAAATTGGTTTTTCCAGATATATACTCAATGCTAAAATTATATGGAGCCAAAAGTAAAGACCATCGGAGTAACCTGGAGTTCTCATGCCTAGCCTGTGCTAGAAACGATAAAGGTTTGTGGTCTGTTTGCAACTTAAATGCCTTCCCATATAGATAAATATTGAATTTCTTTATCGCCCATATTACTGCAAGACATTCTTTTTCGCTAGTTGAGTAGTTGATTTCAGCTTTATTCAACTTTCTGCTAGCATATGCCACTGGGCTTAATTCCCCATCCAATGCATCTGATTTCTGTAGTAGAGTTGCACCTAACCCAATATTACTTGCATCCGTCCTTACTATGAATTCTTGACTTAAGTCAGGTAATTTCAAAATGGGTTTACTTGTGAGCTTTTCCTTCAATTCTTGGTAAGTCATTTCACATTGTGGTGTCCATGTAATGCGATCTGGATGTCCTTTACGTGTCAATTCAGTTAACGGTGCACATATGGAATTAAAGTTTTTGATATACTTCTGGTAGAAACCACATAATGAGACAAAGGATCTCACGTCCTTCTTGGTTTATGGTCTCGGGGCTTTCTGTAGTTTCTCTAAATTCTTTGGGTCAGGGGTCATGTTTCCCTGATAAACTGTGTGTCCCAAAAATTCCAATTCTTTACATCCAACGCAACATTTGGTTGGTCGGGCTGTTAAATTTGCCTCCCTAAGTCGATTAAACAGCATGTTCAGAGAGTCAATGTGTTCCTCAAATGTTTCTGTTGCTATAAGGATATCATCCATAAAATTTGTTATACAGGGATTATTCAGAGGATCCAATAATTTTCTCATCATTCTAGAGAAGACAATAGGCGCATTCTTCAATCCAAATGGCAATCTATTAAACTCATAGTGTCCTTCTGAGGTACTAAAAGCTAGGTATGGTCTAACCTCAGGCTTTACTGGAATCTGATAGTATCCTTTACTCAGATCCACTTTTGAGAAATATTTAGCTTTATTTAGCCTGGCAAACAGCTGATTTGTATCCGGCAATGGATCCACCTGTCCTTCTGTAATAGCATTCAGTCTCCTGTAATCTATACAGAGTCTATGTTCTCCAGAGGGCTTCCTTAAGAGTACAACTCCGGAATTATACGAAGACTCACTGTGCGAAATAATTCCTTCCTTCAATAGATAGTCTATCTCTTCCTTCAAAGCTTTCTCCTTAGCAAACGGAATCGAATATGGTTTCATACAGACAGGTGTGGAGTCTATTAGTTTCATATCATATTCCAATAGGTTTGTATGCCCTGGTCGGTCTGTTAACACCTCTGCATGATTATTTAGAACCTGTTGCACTCTCTCTTTCTGAGTTTTCGTTAAATGTGTACTGATTTTTCACCTGTGCTGCTGTCTCACAGGGGTGTAATGGATATTCAAATGATGAAAGTGGTTCCTTTTTCATCTCCATGGCGATGGACAAGGTCAACAAGTGTGTCTCTTCCTGATGTTCTCTTTCCAAATATTTCTTCAGGAGATTCACATGATAGATTTTTTCTTTCCCCTTCTTATCTATCTTATAATTTGTTCTAGACACCTTCTCTAAAACTGTATATGGACCCTGCCATCCAATTTGTAACTTATTCTGACTCCCAGGCAAAAGAAGCAGTACTTTCTCTCCCACAGCCAAATTTCTGTCTTTCGCCTTCCTGTTATAATAGGCAGCATGTTTCTTCCTGGCTTGTTTCAAATTTTCATTGGCAAGTTTCCAGCCAGTTTTTAACCGAGTGGTCAGCTCATTCACATATTGGTATGAAGATGTAATGTTTTCCTCTGCCTTTTCATCAGTCCACGTTCTTAACAAAGCTACATATGGACCTTTAATTGTGTGGACCTATTTTTCCATGCACCGGTATGGTCTCTTCCACTCGAAGCTTTATAGTGATGATTTTTCCTCCCAGAATTATCATTCACAAAACGACCGCTACCAATTTTTTCTTTTGGGGCTTTCTCCCCACTTAAAATTCTTGATGAGAGATTTCCTCTCTACATCCTCTTCCTCCAGTTTGTTTAAGTCCGATTGAGGGATTGTCGGCTTATCCTGGGGTAAGACATCTTTTTGCACTCTCCGCATAGTGGCCATTGTAAAACAGTTAAGTGAAGCTTGTCCGTGAAAAGGGGCTTCCCATTCCATTTGGTCCACTTTATCAAATTTATATCTCTTTTTATTATCAGGCCTAATTTTGCCCCGTGGCGTGTCCAGGTCCTGATCCATGTTCCCACTTGTGGGTGTTCCCTCATGTGCTATGCTACACCTTTCTACAAAATTCTCAATGTCCCATCTTGCTTTGGGCCAATAATAATTGTGAGCCACCTTTTGAATGATGGTACCTATCTTCTCATGGTCCCCATCTGGTTTCACATGTAGGCTCCTTATTAAGTCTGCCCTATATCTTTTAGGAAGTACCAGTTGTCCCTGACCTTTGGATCTAGCTCCAGTCTTCCTATACATCAACTTGTTTTTCATGTAAAAATCTCCCTTGCCTGGAGTTGTATGACAAGTTGACAATTTTCTGAAACAAGGCTTGAGTGTTTTATCCCCAGCCTGTGCCTTCCTCATCTCTTCTGGAGTGGTATCCAACATAATATCCTCCTCCTGTCTTGAGGTCGACCTGACCTGAAGGGTTGCCATATACACAGGTTTCCTTCTGCAACGGTCAGTGTCATGATTGTCCATCTGACAATTTTTACACCACCTTTTTCCTTGGTTGAAAGATTTTCTTTCATCATATTTCCTTTCATCGAATTGTGGGAATTTATTTTTATTTTCATACCGTGGCCTATCAAATTGGTGCTTACCTTTGTTTTGATCCCTAGGATCAAATTTATTAAAGTTCTGTGGTGCCCTAAAGTTATCCACTTGTTTCTTTTTATTACCTGTTACCTCTGCTTGAGCTGCTTGATACCTTTCAGCAACATTTAGCAACTCACCCAGCCTCTCTGCACCTTGTTCCATGAGAAACTTTCTCAGGTCTGGAGCCATGGACTCTCTTAGTTGCTCTATAAGGACCATTTCCTTAAGATCTTGGGTTTTTTCCCCAGAGAAGTCCATTTCTCCAAGTATGTCTCTATTCGTGCAGAGAACTGGTGATAGGTTTCACCTGACAGTAGTTTAGCATTCCTAAATTTTTTTCCTATAAAATTCTGCATTCTTTTCATACCTTAACAAAAGAGCCTGCTTTAGCATGTCATAATTTTCCTGATCACCTCTGCTCATTTTTGCAAAAACTTCATAAGCTGCCCCACGAAGTCCCTGAGATAACTTTAAGCTCCACCTTTCTCTCTCTAACCCATACGTGGTAGCTAATAGTTCATACCTATTTAGGTAGCTCTCTATATCATCGTCTTTCTCAACAAAATGATCTAAATGAAAATTCATAGCTGAGGTTGAGGCTCCTTGGCTAGCAGTGGCATCAGAGGCAAAGGGACTGGCACCATTTTCAGGAGCATGGCCCTGAAACTCAAACTCCCTTAGTCGTAACTCATGTTCCCTTTGTAATCTCTCATCTTCTGCTTCCCTTTCTGCAGCTAATCTCTTGTCTTCCCTTTCTGCAGCTAATTTCTTCTCTTCCCTTTCTGCAGCTAATTTCTTCTCTTCCCTTTCTGCAGCTAATTTCTTCTCTTCCCTTTCTGCTTCCAATTTCTTAGCCTCTTTGTCAGCCTCAATCTGCAACCTCTTAGTCTCAGCCTCAGCTTCAATCTGCAACCTCTTAGTCTCAGCCTCTAACTTTCTTTCGGCCTCTTTTTCTAATCTTCTTTCTTCGCGTTCAATAAATTTGTCACATTCCGTAGTGACATAGGCAACCATAACTTGCCCATCTAATCCTAACTCTTTTGCAGTCTGTACAGCAGCAGATCGAAACTTGGCCAGGTCCGCCATTGTCTATCAGGTAAATTTCTACAATGTCTAACCAACAATTTAATCTCTAAATATATCTAATGGACAACACAGGCACCGTGAGCTCAACCTTATTTAATTCCACCCAAGGATACCTTTTAATTCTTATATTCCCTGAAGTGAATTACCCCCAATATTTTTAATAGGGAAAGATTCAAAATCCCAAGAGCGAGACCCCAATATATGTGGTGAAGTGGGATGTTATAAATATTTATAGGGGACTTAGTGTACTGACTGAGATCAGCTGTGAAGGTATCTATATCTATTAAGAGTAGTGTATTATAGATAACCTTACTTGCTACCACATATCTATATATCTCAGTCAGAATTATTCTGGAATAGTGTGATGACTACGTTATGTGTCTGGGTATGTGTATGATGAAGTGTAAGTCACAACAACAGACAGATAAACAATTTAATTTAATCCACTACTCTTGACAACACTGTGACACTCACATACATATAACACTCTATGAGAATATCTTAAGGAGTCACTGATAACTTTTCAAATAACAATATGTATTCATTGTTGTCATAAAGGTATATGTGTCCTGATTCAAATACAAAGGAACCAGGAATCACAATCAATTTTAATTACAAGTATATGTACAGACTTTATCAATATGAATATTGTAGTGACATATATTATTAAAAATATCCTATGTGTGTCAGTTGTGTAGTGGTAATATGAGGTAATACTGGTTTTGTTTTGTTCAAGCTCTGTTGGTATTTGTCATCATGACTTCAATAGTTTGTCTTTTGGGACTAGTATTGGAGATGTTCTCAGTTCCTGATATTAAGACAATTAAATTCCCCTCTGAATGTTATTTTTACAAAGTCATTTCAAGATGAGGGGACATAATGTTGAGCTCAGCTGGCCAAATCAGCTTATCTTGCGTGATGGCGGCAGGAAAGGACTCCTCTGCTCGAATTCTCCCCTGGGCTCTGGAGACACCTCACTGATAGCTAAAAAGACCAAGGAGTATGCTGTCCGACTCTGGATTCAGCAAAGCTCTGACCAGGTGCTGCTCAGTACCATCAAGACCACGGTCCCTGTAAACAAGAAGGATGTACCTTCTACTTCATAACTAACTTATACTCTCTTTTTACACTGATCACAATACATCACAAACATTGAGTTCAGAGCGTTAGGCCAACTGTCAGCTTCATCTGAAATACTTTATACCAGTATTTACCTCCTTAATGGTTACCACGCCTCTGCACTTCCAGCATTATTTCTTTCTAGTCAATCATCCAGGTGTCAGTGTACTATTTGGCCATTCCATGCCGTTTTACTTTCCTCCGACACCCTCTGTTCAGGCTGGAGCATTATAGGCTTTATCTCCTGTTTGCCACTGAACTACACATATATATATATACAGGCATAAATTAACAATTCACATTCAATTTTCATTAAAAGATACTGAATGGTTTCAGCTTACCACAATTCATAGAATAAACACAGATACGTTGATTAGCAATGAATTCTGGCACATTTACTGGCACAAATTCCCATCTGCTTATGTTCCAGGCTTTTATTTAGCAAAAATATGAGCTGGCTTCAACGCACTGTTGCTTTATCAAGCTTATTTAAACAAGTGGTTTCGAACTAACGCTCCCAAGTGATTATATCAGCGAGTCTGGCCAATCGAGCCACGTTTCGACAAGTGTTTGAAAAAATGTTACCTTCCTACGTCTCCCTAACAACCAAGATAGTATTTATAGCCCGACCAATCGTGGTTAGTCTTTCATTTGTTGCGCTCCAATCAATTTGGAGTTTACATGGTAGGCTATTTCTGTAACGTAAGGTTTTTTCAAACACGTTATAAAAAAAATTTTATGAGCAGAAATGATTCCATGTTGTCAGGCATCCCCACTATTTTATTTTGGTTATAATTTATTAATTCCTGGACTATTTGCGTAACGTTTTACATATTCTTTGTCAGCAAGCCCTAAGGAACCCAAATATCCAAATTTAAAAGAGCTACGTGGCTGCGTTCAAAATATGCAATTACTTCTACCTCCTGTTTCGAAGATGTGCTGTCTGGGTACTGTAATGTTTTCAAACGTAAACCCATCTATTGTTATCTTTCCTAATAAGCGTTTTTTATGATTTTAAAACCTAACTCTGGGAAGGGTAGTGAATTTATCACTGTCCGTCCGAAAAAGTTAGTGCTTGTAGCCTAACACGCGTGATAGTAGTAATTGTGTATCGCGCGACGCGTGTTGGGGGTGGCATTAATAGCGAGACGCGTGTTTAATTTTGCATGCGTTCGGCTTTATTCGCCCCTCTCTCTTTCTATTTGAGTCCATCTGTTCGTTCGTTTTGGTAACGTAATATAATTAATGTTAGGATTAATTTAGGTCATTACGCAGGGTGCCTCTCAATGTTTTTCCAAGAAATACAGCACACGTTTCATTGTCTTCTTCTTCTTCTTCTTGCGATCGCATCTTTGATGATTACACCGTCAGACGAGTTCTCATGATGAATTCGACTGTTGTTTGAAGTTCCTCTTTAACTCCATATAGCTTTGAGTTTAGTGTTGAGTCATTGGGCCAGTATATCTTTCTTAACTGGTCATACAGAGGACAGTCCTGTAGAACATGCTCAGCAGTTTGTTCGTTTAATCCACATGTGCACAGTGGTGAAGCAGACAATCGTAGCTTGTGCATGTGTTTATTCAGTTTGGTATGCCCTGTCCTGAGTCGAAAAATAGTTGTCTGTCCCTGCCGGTCGAGAGTGTGATAGTCGTCTTTGGGTTGGTTCTGTTCTCTTCTGATAGTCTGGATAGCTCTCTTTTTCTCAAAGTATGTGACTTCATTATCTTCTTGTTCACATTCTCCTCCCTTTTTTGCAAGTTTATCTGCCTTTTCATTTCCGGGTACACCACAATGAGATGGTACCCACTGAAGTATGGTTCTCTTTTTGGCAGCTACCTTGTTTAGTTCATTTCTCAGATGCGGGAGTTTACCACCCTTGAGAGCTTGCAGGACAGACAGTGCATCTGTGAGGATGACTACCTGGTGGCAGTCAGAGTTGGTGTTATAAATCATATTTGCAGCTTGCTCTAGAGCTTGAACCTCAGCTGTATAGTTGGAACAGAATTTACCAGTGGGAATGTGCCTAGTCTCATAGTGGTTGTCAGGATATGAGATAAAGATACCGGCACCTCCATTCCTAACAGCATTAGTTGCTGATCCATCTGTATAGGCATGTATCCATGATTGATCGGGATAGCTTTCTTGGATCATACTCAATGTAGCAGTTCGTTTTTGCAGATCATTATACTCACATCCACTTGTGAGACCACTGACTGTTGTATTAATTTGGAGGGCACTGCTGGCCTGCTCCCATGGTACAGGGTATAGGGTGGGCTTCAGTGGTGTTGTCTTCATGGATAGGTCTTCTTGATGCTGTCTTATAAGTCTTTTCCCCCGATGCACAAAGCTGCTACGCTTTAGACGTCCCAATGCCAGATCATCTAGTCTTGCCTTCATTGGGTGCATTGGCATACTGTTGTACTTTTCCATCTGGATCATGGTTTTTGTGTCTCTTCTATGGGACAATGTCTGTAATCCAGCAACCTTCTGCATCTCTGTTATTGGTGTAGTTTTCATGGCTCCTGTAATGAGCCTGAGAGCTTGATTTTGCACCTTGTCCAAAGACTGCAGATGTGAGTTAGCAGCTGATGACCATGCTGCTGAGCTAAACTCTAAGTGTGGTCTTATTACTCCATTATAAATCTTCTTTAGATTTCGTTCATTTGCTCCCCAGTTGGTACCTGCTAATTTTCTGAGTATGCCTAGTCGTCTTCGGGCCTTTCCTTCTGCATTTTCAATATGCTTATTCCATGTAAGCCTTTGGTCAAATGTCACCCCAAGATAGGTGGGGTAGCTTTCTTCCTTGATCACGGTTGTCCCTAGGTGTATGTTAGCTGATTTGTCCTTGGGGGCGAGGGAGAACAGTGTTGTGGAGGTTTTGTCTGTGTTTATTGTGATAAGCCATTTCTCTGCCCATGACACTAGCATGTCTGCTGCCCGCTGCATTCTATAATTTGCTGTGGTGACATTTTCATCAGCGCACCAGAGTACTAGGTCATCTGCATATAAGGCAGCTTTAACTCCTGCAGGGAGATCTTTCACCAGGTCATTGATGTAAACAAGGAAGAGTGTTGGGGAAATTACTCCTCCTTGAGGTACCCCCTGATGGAGCAACACTTTTCTGCTCTGCAGACCGTCAAGAGTGACTCTAGTTCTCCTGTTATGCAAGTATGACTGGATCCATTTCATCATGTTGCCTTGGATTCCACTTCTCCTAAGTTTTGCAATGAGGCCATCTTTCCACACCTTGTCAAAGGCCTGCTTGAAGTCGACCCAGATCGTTAGGACCTTTTTCTTCTCCTGGAAGGCATCTTCTATTGCTTGAGACAAGTAAGTAACTTGGTCTTCTATACTGTAGCATTCTCTAAATCCAGCTTGTTCCGGCACCAGGATCTGCTCAGACTCTAAATACCATTTCAATCTGTGGTTGACTATTCGCTCCATAGTCTTCCCAACACAGCTTGTGAGACTGATTGGCCGGTAACTTGCAGCCTCGGTCTTACATTTCCCTTTCTTTAGTATGGGTATTGTGATGGCTTCTCTCCATACTTGGGGTACCGTTCCTTTCAACCAGCTGTGGTTGAATATCTCAAGCAGTTTTGTCTTTGCTGCTGAGCTCAGATTTACTAGCATTTCGTTGCTGATTTTGTCTGGGCCGGGTGACTTTTGAAACTTAAGCTTGGAAATAGCCTTCTGTAGTTCTCCTAGTGTGATGGGTTCCCTCATTGGGGCAGGAGTATCTGTCTGTCCCATGGTTGCCAGTATTTCTTTTCTTATCTCTCTCTGATGGTCTATGTTAATGGGTAAGTTGCTTTCTGAACTGTATCTTCTAGCAAACAAGTCTGCAGCTTGTTTTCCTCTGAAAAGTTTGCCACCTTCATCCAATGTGATAGTCTGCCTTGGTGAGGAATGCTCTTCATTTAGAGACTTGACTAATCTCCAAAGTTTCCTGCCGTCTTTCTCAAGGTTCAGCGATGCCGTTTTAGTTCTCCAGCTTTTCCGCTTTTCTTCTAGCTTTGTTCTCTGAAACTCTGCTACAGCCTTTTTCCATTTGTTGTGAGTTTCAAGTGAAGGCTGAGACTCTGCGTCCTTTCTAGCCTTGTCCATAGCTTCCTGACGTTCTTGGAGTGTGCTGGACCAGTATGGTATGTAGTTACGCCGGCATCCTTTGGGAATGGTTTCTTTTGCAGCTTGTAGTATGCATCTGTTGAAGTCTTTTACCACTTCATTAATGTCTCTGTTCTGTACCTTGAGGGTAGACAGCAGCGTGTTCACCTGATGCCTGAATAAACCCCAGTTGGCTTTTTTGTAGTTCCATCTTGTAATGGCTGGGCCTGTACTGAGAGTTGCACTCTGGACAGTAAGAAAGATTGGGCGATGGTCGCTTCCCCCTAGTTGGTCTCCTACTTCTCTACTAATAGATCCAGCTATATCTGGTGTGGAGAAGGCAAGATCTGGTGTTGAGGTTGTGTGCCATCCTCTGGAGTAGAAGGTAGGAGTATCTGTGGCATTATTGACTAGGATTAGGGAGTGATCATCTTGCCAAGTTTCAACCTCTTCACCTCTGTGATCCAGATGGTTATAGCCCCAGCTCTGGGAGTGGCTATTAAAGTCTCCAACTGCTATAAAGTTGGTGGCTGGTACCTGTATAGAGCTGAGACTCAGGGGTTTGTTGTTCGGACAGTAATAGTTCAGGAGTTCTATTTCCATCTTGTCTACCTTTATCTGCAGCAGCTGATATTCTGCTCCATCCATGAAGGTTTTCCTTTCGTGTGCAGGAATGTTATTCCTTACAAGAGTAAGTACTCCTCCTTTTCGTCTATCTTGTCTGTCGGATCTGAAGCATTGATATCCCCTTATTTTAAAGGTTTGATCTGCTTTCAAGTGAGTCTCTTGGATACAGCAAACACTGACTTGCTTCTCATACAAGATGTTTTCCAGCTCTGTCTTTTTGCTGTATCCAGCCTGCTTGCTGTTCACTCCCTCTGCATTCCAGTGCATCATGACAAGTGGCACTCTGGGTTTCTCTTTTTCTGTTTTGTTTTGGTCAGTAGTTCTCCTCCGCCGTCTGTTGACTCCACAAGACGGTCTAGAGGGTCCTCCAGTAGCTGAGGGTGGGCTCTGTCGAGGCTCAGAGCCCGGCACTGCACCTGCCTGGTGGAGCTCCACAGGGCGAGCACCAGAACGAGATTTATTTGACGGTGTACTCTCCATAGAAAAAAAAAAAGCGAGTTGCATGATACTGTGGTTTCCGGTGCGCCTTCTGGCCCAGTATCTACGACTTTAGCACCTGTTCAACGGGAGAGTGGGCTCATCCCTAATCTGTTTATGTTCCCAGTAGTAGACTATTCGCAAGCAGCCTGGGGGTGTCACTGCTCTGCGCGGACCTTGTTTACCGAGGCGGCGTCCGAGCTCGTATGGTGAAAATATGGTTGCGTTATCTTCAAAATAGCCCTGTCTTTCCCGTGGCTTTTCTGCCATCCTGCAACTTTGAGTTAGGGAGTTCTGAGCTCCAGTCTCTTTCCCAGGCATTTTATCCTGGCCTGGCACGCATACAGAGGACCCCACTTCTGGTTCTAAGTTAGCAGTTGGGGATAGGTGGGGTAGCACACTGTGCATTCCCCGTCATCCAGGGGGCTCTCCAACTATGCAGAGCTTGCACAATGCTGTGCTCTGGTTCGGGGCTCTCCCAAGGAATCCTCACGTCCTGCACAGAGCCACTTCCCGATACCCACCACCTGCCAACCCTCCATTGTAGAAATCTCCTGCATGCGGCCATCCAGTCAAGAGCCAGTATTAAGTCTGGTGCCCAAGTGATCCCCCCAAGCTCAGTGTGCAATGCTGGGTTCTCATCATGCTGCAACACAGGAGGGATTGTGATGCTCAGCCATCTCTCTCAATTCTGCACCGATAAGTGACATCGGGGACTTAACTTTGCCTCAGTACTGGGAGGCCCCGTTTCCGGGTACACCACACACAGCCAATTGAGGCAACGGTCGCCATGGGCGTGATAGACGACAAACAGTGAAGAATGAGGCAAGAAAGCATTTAACCCATGAAGTGGGGGTGGATTGGTGCAGACCAGAGCATGTACCACTCGCCGGTGGGTTCTGCATCTACACCTATAGGGTTCCACCCACTCCTCAGCCCATTTAGTCTGGCCCCTCACCCAGGACCTGTCCGGCTTGGGTGACCCTGCCAGGAGTAAAACTCCCGCCGGCATAGCTCCCGGGATCATTGAGGCGCTCAAGCTCTCCAACCACGGCAAGGTAGGCTTACATGTGGAGAGACGTTTCATTGAAGAAAGCGGGTATAATACAGTAAGCTTTTACTATCAACGTGAAAGCGTTACAATTTGCAGACGAAGCAGAAAACAAGGGGGATTTCGAGTACCTTCTTTGTGACAGCACTGTTATTTTACCATTGCTCTTTTCTTTATTAATTTTATTTGTTAGGCTTCATATTTACCTAATAATTTATATATGTGGATTAGAATATTCCACGACAGACATACACACCATCATAGCTGGCAGACGCTGGAGTTGGGTTGGTCCTCAGAAGAGACCCTGATGTCATCAAAAGAACAGCCATGCTATTGACCCCCTGAAGGAAAGCGAAAGAGAGGCAGACCAAATACAATTTGGCGGAGAACTGTGGAGGCTGAGATGCAAAGAATGAACCAGAGCTGGGGCACTGCACGAAGGATGGGCGCCGACCGAGCAAAGTGGAAGCAGTTTGTTGCTGCCCTACAAGATTCCACCAGGCGTTATGACCACTGACTGCTTTGACAGTCGGCAGCTAAGGATAAAAGAAATAAAAGACCATTCGAAACACAGCTAATATAAGTAAAAGGCTTCTTTTGCGCACTGGCTACTTTCAGAACATCAAAGTTGCTTTTTTTTAGCTGCCTATGGTATTCATAATATTCTTTGCCTTCATGACTTTTCCTGCGTGTCAATTAATTGTCCATGACTTGTTTTCAAATGTCAGGATTAGGTCAATACTGGGTGTTTATAAAGTCCTTTTGCACCTATAAACGGCATATAAAAGCATAATTTATAAAGTTAAAATTGTTTTCTACTTATCAAAACTACATTATTCGGATGAACTTACTATCAGGATCCCAAATACAATTTCCTAAGCAGCAAGTACAGATTGTTTTCAAAGAGCTGTAAAATCGGATTGAACCATGTGTTACAAATGAAGGCGGTTATGCTGAAGCCTAAAAATGTGAACTGCATTGTGTTAAAACGTCATGTGTACTACCAAAGTTACTAAAGTTGCATAGGGACTTTATAAAAAATACCCTGTGTAACACTGTAGAACTCCCTTTCGTACTTCTATTTTACAGTGATGAATCGAAGATAAAAATCGTAACGTGTGAAACTAGACATCTTAGAAAATAAAAACATTGAAACAAGCTCATATGTGCACGACTCTTGGGGCACAGGTCGTTATTCGAGACAATGTACAGTATATTAAGAATGTTAGAAGGGGTGAGATTTATTAGGTGACAAATAAGATAGGACAACAAATACACTACGTGTTCTGTATAATACGGTATGGTATTGTAATGCAATCATTGCATTCAAATAGGAAGATAACATCAAGAGATGGACAAGAAAGAGTTTATCAGAGTCCACCATCAAGACAAGAGACAGAAGAATGATGGAGATCCATTATAGCCAACCTTCGATGTGGAGCTGGCAGGTGATGACGGTGGTTACTGTATAAGTCACTGTTGTGGAGCCGGCCAAGAAATGTCCGATCCCGACTCCTGAAATTTTAGAAGTCTGACTCCCGACTCCGACTCCGTCTCCTGGCAACAGTTATTTACAAGTCTTATAGCATAACATTCGGAGGGAGTCCGGACAGGCGGGCCGCGTTCAACCTAGAAACAGGGTCCGTCGTTTATATTAGTACGCCTGTCCAAATATAAAAGACCTTGTGTTCTGGTTAACAGAGATAGAAATTGCGTGACTGCTAACCCTTAACCCATCGGTTCGATACTCTCAACGTTAACCCAATCTCCGTTACTAATCTCAAAGCAACAACATCAGCACGACCTTAACCCTTGTAAGTCTCTCTATCGGATACAAGTAGCTCTGGAATGAACATTCTGTTAACATTACAAAGAGTGACAACCTCATCATGTAAAAAACATTGCTACAGGAAGCATCACTGCGAGAGAACATAAGTGTGTTTGTTTGTGTGAACTTCCCATAGAAGAACAAGCTGCAAGCATAAACTGGAACGAACGAACGAATGAACTTTATTTTTCAAAGGGTTAAGAATGGGGACGTTCGCATTGATCGATGCTTTCTTCAAGTAGCGTCCGACGACGGGCTAAGCGGTTGGAAAATTAGCATGTCCCGAGCTCTAAACCTGGTATCATCATCCTCCAGTCTACCGAGCTGTAAATGAGTACCTGAATCAGCTCTTGAGTTAGGGAAGGCTTAAGCAGAGAGGAAGAGAACTCACCCCACCTCATAAAGCTGGACCCTATTATAGTGAAGTCTCTAACACTCTACTCTCCTACGGTAGTATCTGCTATGGGACTACCTTTAACCTTTACTCTCTTCAAGTATCATGCCACCTGGAGCTGCGATCATGTCTCTCTACAGCTTCCACGAACTGCTTAACATTCTTCCTATAGATACTATTTAACAGGAGTCAGGAAACAGAAGTTAGGACTCCTCCTGGTATCGATATAGCCAACTAATTGCATTCCTTTCTTTCACTTTCCTCGCCTGTTAGGAAGGCAAATGGAAGGAAGATGTTTATGTGTCCGAGTGTGGATTGTTTACAACGTAACTGGCAATTGAAATTCTCAAGAGCACTAGCTAGCGACGAGCAATAACATTTGGCTTCAAGGATCGGTAACGTATTTCGAGTTTAAGCGATAACAAGTTATCAGCCAGCAGTAAGTGCAAGAGCGGCACGTTGTCTATCTATCTATCTATCTATCTATCTATCTATCTATCTATCTATCTATCTATCTATCTATCTATCTATCTATCTATCTATCTATCTATCTATCTGTCTATCTGTCTATCTGTCTGTCTGTCTGTCTGTCTGTCTGCATCCATCCATCTCTACATACCAACCCACCCACCCACCCACCCACCTGTCTATCTATCTATCTATCTATCTATCTATCTATCTATCTATCTATCTATCTATCTATCTATCTATCTATCTATCTATCTATCTATCTATCTATCTATCTATCTATCTATCTATCCATCCATCCATCCATCCATCCATCTGTCTGCGTGTCTGCCTGTCTGTCTGTCTATCTATATGTCTATCTATCTATCTAGCGAAAAAAGAAATGAACGTGTCAATCTGAGATTTATTTTGCACTCTCTATTGATCATGGCTACGGACAGCGGTGACTAGAGGATGGAACACAGTATGTCGTAAATTAATATGAAACAAATATAAAGGTATGTTATCAGGCACTCGTAGGAAACAAAGAAGTAGAACACTAGACAACAGAAAAACAACAGACATGAATGGCTTACCCAGGATTTGAACCCTGGACCTTCCGTGCGACAACCACGCCTAGCCATGCAAGCGAATCACACTATCCTCCCTGCCATCTACGCATCACCTAAAATGATGTTTCAATCGCAGGTCATTAGTGCGAACCGCAATACACGACACCGGAAGTCCACCATGGGCAGTTTAGCCTATTAATGACGCAATCACTTCTGTTGTTTCCCTATCCTGCAGTATAGGCCAATCCAACAAGACAAGGACCTTAATACTTCCCTTCCTTATGTGTAATAAATGTTTATACAGTATGTCGTACAGTGCGACTAAGGATTGCTGTGATGAAGCTAGAAACCTCACGATGCAGATCAAAATGCTATAGAAACCACCACATCTGTCTGCTAGAGGTTTACTGCAAGCAGGTCAGTTGCTGTGGTTACAGCTGTCTGCTAGAGGTTTACTGCAAGCAGGTCAGTTGCTGTGGTTACAGCTGTCTGCTAGAGGTTTACTGCAAGCAGGTCAGTTGCTGTGGTTACCCTATGATCTGTGAAAGGTCAAAGTATTCTAACGGCAGATACTGCCTTAGGAGACTAAAGTGTGGGAGACTTCACTATATCAGGTCTAGTTTTATGAGCTGGGGTGACCAGTTCTCTTCTTCGTTGTCTTTGCCTTCCCTAACTCAAGAGCAGAGACAAGTAAACTAAAGATTGACATTACCAGGTTTTGAACCCAGAACACGGTACTTTTGCCACGAGAGGCAATCGCTCTAACTACTTTGCCAATAGGACAGTCTCTATGTTCTATATGAAACTATTGAAGAAACAACGTGCGGTTGGGGAATCTGCTTGCTGACGATGTATCAGAATTTCTGACGTTCAGATCCACTACCGATCACCATAACAAACAATGAACGACAAGCAACATTAAGAAAATAGTGCCGGCAGTTCTGGTCTGTGTACAGTGTCAATAGTTACGGGACTTGACTTCTTCCTAAGTCGGTCTTAATGCTCTTAACTGGGGACTTGTGCTTTGTAGCAAAACACTAGGAGAGCAACCCAAGTGGTATTGGCAAATAGATTACTATCACATTTTGAAAGAAGAGTTCATGGAAGTCACCGAGGTTAATATTTGGTGCAGACGTTGGTCTCCGCCGCGTTCTGCGTCGTTTTTTCAGTTTTTAGATCAATAATAATTATCATCATCGAAATATAAGTTAAAATCAATGGGTCATTATGGCACAGGTAAGAGGAACATTCGTGCATTGGGAAATATATAGAACAGCTCAACAGAAAAGAACAAGTGGTAATCTTCAGACTCCGCACTGGCCACGACAGACTGAGATATCATCTATTCAACAAGCTAAAGATAGGAACTACCGATCAGTGTAACTGTAGGACTGATAAAATGACTGCTGAATATCTGCTTCAAAGTTGCCCAACATTTGCAGAACAGAGAAAGCGCATATGGCCGACACCAGTACGATTCGCGGAATAGCTCTACGGAGATTCAAATAGCCTCAGACTGACTACTGTTTTCTTTGAAAACATTTAAGTAGACGTCTGAGAGTGTACGAAGAAGAAGAAGAAGAAAACTGAAATCGAAAATCCAATATTACAATAAGAATCTTCAACTCAAATGTCAAGTCATGTCAAACAAAATGTCACAGACACTACTGCTGTAAGAGCATGTCAATGATTTGTGCAGGCTTCTTTCACGGCAGCAGCGACAGTGATGGCGCCGTGCTCCGTTAGTAGAGAAAAGGAAAATGATATGTCATAGTACTAGTCAATGATCGATAACAAAGGGTTGTTGTTGTTGTTGTTGTTGTTCCAGCGGCGCTTGTGCTCTCGCCCTTCGGACCAATGCCATGTAGTGTGATGTCTTCATGTTTTCGCAAGTTTGTTTTGTTTCTCCGTACAAGGTGTTCCATTTTTCTGGTCTATAACAAGGGGTAGATAGAGAAAGGTGAAGTTTGAAGACAGAACTGAGAAATCGTCGAAGGAGCGAAACGAAAAATATAATCAGTACTGACCTATTGGTTATTCTACTTCTTCCTAGTTCGTCCTGAAAAAGGACGTTGGTTGCGTTGTGTCTGTTTACAGCGGGGCTGCGATATCTGCGCCTTTCGGCCGGCACATCCGACCAGCACGGCATTTTTTGGGAACCGAGTTTGCCTTCCCTCTTCGATCCCTACTCTCTCAGCCAGACTGCAGTGATGCAGCCTGTTTCCAGGACCATCACGTGGAGTTGGAGTAGGGTCTTGGTCAGCTCTGGTTCGCTGACCCTGACGCAAGCAGTCAATGCTATGGGTCGCTGACTGCATTCTCTATTGCTGCGTCTTTGGGTCCCACATATTGGTTATGAACATGCACATAGATGGCAGACAGTAATGTTAAATACATGTATGTTATAATGAATTGAATTACACTGTAATGTTTGTGATGTAGTGTTCTTAATAGTTTTGGAGTGGTTTGTACTGCAATATATTTTTGGATAGTATGGGATTGTGTGTACTGCAAGATAAAGTTATAGTATGGTGTTGTATCTTTCCTAATTATGTTGCATTTATCTTTTCTTAAAGTAAAACTTTGTTTTTATGTTGTAGATTTTCCCTTTTTCCCTTTCTCTCTCTTCTGTCAATATCATCACTAATTCCACTCTTCTTCTCAGCGTCAGAATGGCAGAGTGGCTAAAGCGTTGGCCTCTCTCGGTAAAGGCACCGTGTTCGAAATACTGCTGCGTCACGTTCCAGTCTACATAGCTGTAAAAAGGTACTTGACTCTGCTTTTGAGTTAGAGAAGGCAAAGGCAGTGCGGGTGGGAACTGGTTACCCCACCTCTCAAGCTGGACCTAGCGTAGTGAAGTCTGTAAAATGTCACTCCCCTACAGCAGTATCAGCTAAAAGACTAGATTTTCCCTCAGTCCATCTGTCCTTTACTTTCCCTACAACTCTCCTTTCCGTTAAAAAAAAAAACAACCAACATAACATAACAAATTACCACCGCCATGTTTATCAACGACATTACTGTTTACTTTATAAATACGTGTTCGCGCCTGGAGTAGAAATAACAAAAACAGCCCCGCTATTAAGATTTGATACACTCAACCTCCAAAAAACAAACAAGAGTCTAAAGCATGAGTGACCGTTCTTCTAATATTTAGTTACGCCCGCCTCAAAACACGATTTGTATTCTTAGCTCCCACATAGTTCAAAACGTTAACTCTATTCTGTTATTACTGACAATTTCAGTTACTGTGTGTTGTTCTGTTGGTGAAAAAGGGGGGATGGGGGGGGGGGGGTCTCTGAACCGACAAAGAAAAGAATAGACCTGCTGCAGTCTGACGCATGTCGTACCAAGGCGAATAATATGATTATGTGCAGGAGTGGGGCTGGTAAACCTTATCATGTACAACACACTGTTACATAAATCACCGCTACAGGACTACGTGAATGCTTGGCGCAGGTTTACTACAAGGGGACTAGATGAAGTGGTGGTTCCATCATGCGCTGTAAGGAGTGCAAAGAATAATGCCGACGATGACTGAAGTTCAGGAATCGTTAGAATTCTATATATAAAATCCCAGCTTTTTCTGTCAGTGCGTAACGCAAAGGGATGCAATTTTGGTTGAAAGTTAGACATTAATTGTATTGTTTCCCTTATATGTACTCTCCTGAAAATAGTAACAGTTACCAAAGAAGAATGCGCAAATGACGGTGTGCACAAAAATATATTTATAGAATGTGTGATCCCATATACACACATTGGGATCATCGCTGCTGTTACGTAGTTCGTGTACTGTGGTTAGTTATACACAGTGGTTTTCTTGTACCTCGAAAACTCTTATGTCGTTGTTGTTTAATTACGGGGGGGGGGGGGGGGGGTGTCGGAGTGGCTAAGAGGGATGGTGTCCGCCCCTAATTCTAAAGGTACCGCTCCTAATACAGGGAATATAATTGATGGACATTTTTTTTGGTCAGAGCCAGTGGTTCCTGATAAAGTCATACTCCCCCTGATGTCCTGGGCAGTAAGATCGGATGCCTAGCCTTCTCGGAGAAGTCCCGTCCGCAAGTTGTGCACGTTACAAATCCCTCGGCAGTTGCAAATCGTACAGAATACGCCATACGGCCGCTGCCCTGGCAAAATTAAAAAATTAGGAAATCTACCCATCACAAAATATTTATAGAATGTGTGATTCCTGCATTCACACATTGGGATACTCGCCGGTGCTACGGAGTTCATGCACTGTGCTGAGGTTCTCATTTGTGATCTAAGGGAGGATATCGGATCACTTAAGAGTTGTCCCTGTGCAATTAAAATTATCCTTCAAACCAAAACCACACAAAGTTACAGCTGCTGAGCTTGTCTCTCTTGTGCAGCCAATGCCAACTGTAAAGCTATGAAAGTTTTTCTCATTGTGTATTCTAACCAAAGCCTGGATCTTTTCCTCACGTCGTTTGGGCGTATTTTAAAAAACTATATTTTGAAACTGACATTTTAAAACTCTTTCTGCTGCAATGACCATAAATGGGGGAAGACTGAGCACCTGTAGGTTTACCCGAATGAACATAGAAGCAAACAAAATAGGACAACCTGGGGCATGTGAACAGTAAATAATAAATGTAAATGAGTATGTTGCAGGCACTCATCAGAAATAAAGAAGTAGTGCTACGTTGGCAGTGTTGTTAGTCACGATTCACTCCCGTAGCGAAGCTACGATTTCCCGGTATGTTTGTGTAGGTTAGGTTAGGGTATCTCTTCTCTGATGTCCCTTGTTTGGAATGGGCTTCAAACCCCAGTATTAGTAACCTCTTTGATTGTACAATATACTCTTGTGGTAATCTAGGATGGGAAGACAATAGTGAGTTCTGGGCACTATTTGTCGAAATTATATAATTTAGTTGTGTAAATAAATCAGTCAAGTCCCATAAAGGGCATGCCCAGTCAACTCACTCTGGTAAAAGTCAGAGAGTACACCCTGCAAAA
Organism: Oreohelix idahoensis; assembly: GCA_024509875.1. NCBI lineage: Eukaryota > Metazoa > Mollusca > Gastropoda > Stylommatophora > Oreohelicidae > Oreohelix > Oreohelix idahoensis. The sequence continues at coordinate 62,568 of JAMPIV010019439.1, read as the reverse complement.
CATCGGTGCATGAGAAACATAAGTCTGGATTGACAATCCACCTAAGAGAATGAAAACTTCCCACAAACGCGGGTAGGAATGACTCGTTAGTCCAGAAAGACAGCTTTCCTAGGAGAGACTACTCTCCTGACAAACAACTGCTGCTCATAATGCAACACAAACAGCCTTGAAAGGTGAACGAGGAAGAAGAAGCTTTCCTGCTAAAACCTATCTGTTGTCTTGATTTCTGCTTCTTTATTTGTGACCAGTGCCTGCTCCAAACTAATTTATATGTATTGTCTACCTAGGGTTTGCCTGGACTGCGGCGATGTCGTTTCCGAACAACAGGTAACAATAATGATAACATTGACGATTACGTGCTACAAATATCGTTACTGTTAACATCACCACGACCACTAGTAATGTTACTACACTTATTACTTTTCCTTACATCTACATTTACTATGTATGTCTCCAGTTCTTTTCTCCATGTCTTCTTTGATCTTTTTCTTCTCTTCTTACCATCTTACTCGGTTTTTCTTCTTCTACTTCTTCGAACACTAGCAGACGTAAACTTGGACGTAAACAGCGGACATCTTGAAGTTGTCGATATATCCATAGAGTTTGTCCAACAATGCTACTACTAGTGACGGAAATTTGTGTTTTTCTCTGTTCCTTATATACTGGACACGTTTGCAACATATGATCACTAGTCATCTTATCGGTACCACAGATACGCTCATCAATAGTTCATATGTTTAGTTTTTCGAATAGATGGTATCCCAGTCTATTGTGTCCTATGGTCACGAACAAATTATTCAGCTTCCAATGACACTTCAATACAAGAGTGAACTCAGAAAGTTAAAACAAAGTACCACAAATGTGGGCACTGTTGTTTTTTTTCAAAGGTTTCTTTTTACATTTTATTTCCATTTCCGTGTCGATATGAGCACTATATCCACACATACGCGCACTAACACAAAACACACAAACACACGCTCGCACATGAATACACACACAGGGCCGGCTCTTAGACGGTGCGAGGGATATTGCACCATACACCGACTTGGGGAAGGCGACGAAATAAAAAAAAATAAAAAAAAATAATTTATTATGTGTGTGTGTATATATATATATCTGTAACTTTACATGAAATTAAAAAAAAATATTTACCTACAATAAAATGTTAAACATATAAATGAATTCTGTTTTTTTTCCTGGGGAAAAGGGGGGGGGGGGAAAGAGATGCTAGAGTGAATGTCACTTGCGGAAATTACAGTACTATACTGGCTCAGTACTATAAAAACTGAGTCTCGTAAGAGGCCGTTCACAAACTAAATAAAGCAATTTTTGACATTTTAACCCCCCCCGCCCTTGTGTAACGTGTGCGTAACAAAAACCCACAACATTTCAGAACCTCCCGCACCAAAGCGTAACATCTCGGCAACCCTCCCCACCTTTGCATTACGTAATTTATAAACGACCCCTAAGGGTACATACCGTACTACATGGGGAGGGGTAACGAGACCTCTCACCACATTGAACAATCCCTAGAGCTCACTCTGAACACACACACATAAATGCGAGAGTGCACTACCACATCTTCGACGTAACCCTGTTTTGTTATTAAAATCTGGTAACAGTTGTTACTGTGAGATAATGAACCAAAAGATGCCAGTTTGTGTTTTCTGTAAGATTATATCTTGTTAGTTTTGTCTGGTGTCTGTTGCTTAATATAGTCTAAGTGTGCCAGACAACACAGAACAGGGGGGTTACGTTGTGCGTGAAATTGATAAAAGTCTGTGCTTGACTTCCTTGTGGGGGCATTCCAGGACGAAGATTTGTGTGTCTCGGAGAGTTGGCGTGTATACTGTTTGGGAGTATGAGCTGGGGTTATTCGGGTTTTGGGAGGTAAACGATGGCTAGGAGATAGGGCATTTTTATAGATGGAAAGAACAAATTTGAAGAAAAAAACAAAACACACACACACAAGCAAACAAACAAAATTCAAGCGAACTACTCTATGAGTGCCTCTCTGCCTGTATGTCTGCGCACTTACGTGTTTAGTTTTATTATGGTCCATGCGTCTGTATGTCTGTCTCACAACATACGATTAATATGTCAGTCTTTCTATCTAGTCTGCCGGTATGTCTTGATATATATATATATATATATATATATATATATATATATATATATATATATATATATATATATATATATATATATATATATATATATATATATATATATATATATATATATATATATATATGTCACAGCGATATTTCGGAATGCGTCTTTTGTACGAAAGGCTAGTCAGTATAATTCGCACTGTCATGTATGATGCTGATGTTTAAGCTGCTAAGGCAAAGCTATAGTGGTATTTCATTATTGTATTTGATGTGTTTATTGGCCGTGTGAGAACTTGTTGTAGTGTGCATATGATTAAAGGGAAGTTCCTGTAAAGGTGTTTATTTCTTATTGTCAGCCATTGTTGTGTGGTCAGACGAGCCGTTATGTATGATTATAAATCCACATTGCAGTGGTGCAACACAGTGGAGTGTTATCCACGATAAGTGTTCCTGACAATATATATATATTGGAGAATATGAATATGGATAAGGGAGAGATACTGAGGGCAATTAATGATCGCCTGTTAGAGAATGACACTGCAATCGATGAACCATCAAGGTTAAGATTGCTGGAATTTGGCATCAAACGTAAGACCAATAAGGATGGACGAATGAGAGGATGCACCAGGCGTGTATGCAACCAACGCGCAACAGGAACAGTTAGCATTCCTACCCCTAGACATTTGCTGAGGATAACTGTTGCGTGATAAATTCTCGCAACATCGTTTTTTACAATATCTATTTTATAACGCAAGGGCAACAACTGCTTGAAATTTATAGTCACTTTTCTCGGTAAGCATTTGTCTTCTCGCGTTGGTATCGAATGCAGTTGAGTTTTTGAGCTGTGGTCATTTTTTGCGCTGGACTGCGCATGACTTGTCTTGCTTTTGGTCGATCGGTTTCCGCCCACCACTAGTGGAGTGAGCGATTTGAATGGCGAAAGAGATGCCTCGTTGAAGAGGGGATCTCCGCTATTTTTTGTTCTGTCAGGGATGTGTAGTCCTCTTAATGGATATTTCGTTTATTCGAGATAATACCTCTAGTGTTTCCCACATGCCGGGAGGCGTGATATTTCTGTGTATTTCATGAAAGCAAGGTAAATTGACTTTTTCATTAACTCTATCGATTTTGGGTCGTGAGCGATTCGATTCATAGCCTGTCTTCGAAAGTCGTCGTCACGAGATGTTTTTTCCCAGCTCACATGTCGCTGTATTGTGCTGCATCGGTTGATGCAGGTCCCAAGGACTATTACTTGCTACTTGATTACCTGAACTAGGTTTGAAAAACCTTTGTTTATCTAGAGGATATTTTTGAGGACATTATTTATACTTCGGCAGACGTGTCTGTCTTGCTGAAGTCAGACTAAGGAGAGTGAACTGATCTCATATATCTGGTTATCTCCTGGCTGTTATAGAAAAGGATGGAGTTTTTCACCTGACTACATTTACAGCACTATGAAATATAACATGCATCTGACTCATCATTGTAATGCTGTCTACCGTCTATTGCTGTATTGAATGTTGCTGTGATAATGACTGTTTGATGTGTCTACATATTCGCGTAACCATTTTGTCACTGTGGCGTCCACAATAAATAATGAAGAAAAACGTCAACGGCTGTTTCAAGAATCATTGACTTTATACGTCGTGAGTTTACTGACGTCCTATGTGGATTGCCCTGTTATTTTTGTATGAACATTGTTTTGACTGAACACATCTGCACACTACACAAAACCAGACATGCGGATACCATCCATCATCATATGGCATCACGCATCATTTGGTGGCCATAAGCTGGTTTGATTTTCTGGTACCAGCAAACACGGGGTCCCTTACCCACTTCATTTTCAACAAGAATTCATCAGCATCCTTCAAGAAATTAACATTCTTCAATACAGTCAACATCTTCAAAATTTTCAAAGTACTCGGCGTTGCCCGGTAAAAATCAAAATTTCAATTTTTTGACGGAAACAAGAATTTGACAGTACCCGGCGTTGTTACATGTTGCCGGATAACTCGGACTGCTGTTATCTTTTACGCAAGTCAAGCAAGTTGCTGCTGTCAAGGTTCCAGTGCTGTCGTTTTTGTGAAGGTCAAGTGCCCGTTGAAACGGGTTGTTTTCTGAAGAAGGCCAAGTACCGATTTCCATCAACTTACTTTTGGATTAGAAGGTCAAGTGCCGAAACAACTCAACACACAGTATTTCAGAAGCTCAAGTACCATCGTGTTAGCAGTGGAAGCAGTTCAGATGTGCCATCATCGTTGGAGCTTCGCTCTTTAGGACGTTGATTGACATCCGTTTTTTCTGCTGTTCGACGATTGGAAGCCTATAAGTTAAGTGGCCTGTTTGTATGTAAACTGTGCCCTTATACTTCTGCTGAGTCTTCTGTGTATCATCTCATTCTATATGTTATATGTGTATATGTTATTTGTATATTTATATGTTTATATTTCAGCGGGTTCTCGGTTGGGTGGTGTCTCCGTTAGATTATGCCACGTCATAGAGGTCGTCTATTGTGAGCGTTTTCTGTAGGGTAAGCAAACTTCCGATACTGGAATTTGCTAAGCGACTTCTGTTGCTATTTATGTTAGCTGTGATGACATGTTTTAATATTGTTTTCGTTATTATTTCGCATTCTTTAGTTTTGTTTTGATTTGTTTGTATTTGTTAGCCTACTCTTGTCTATAATTTAGTTTCATACAACATTTTTGTTTATACACTGTGGTGTCATTTATTTTGTTTAATTATAGCGCAGATATCGTCACATTTTTTGTGATATTTCATTAATTTCTGCTTTATTTTTAGTTGATTTCTGCGAACGTTTTTGTATTGTTGCTGATCTTTGTTATTGTTTACATTGTTATTGTTTACATTGTTTGCATTGTTTACATTTTCAATGTTTACATTCTGCATGTGTTTACATAGTCATTGTTTACAGTTATAGTAATTAGTTAATGGGCTATGCTAATGCACTGTTACTACTACACTGATGATAAATGAATGATGAATAGTGTTGTGCACTATTGAATGAGAAGTGCACTTATGATCAAGAATTGATTGGTGATATTTCATATACAAGTTCTTTGATTGGAGACTTGTTTCCCACAGAGACTGGGATAATATAAGGTGATGTGAATATACAAGTGCTTAATTAAGACTTGTTACACTTAGGTTTGAAATAAATTAGTTAATTATTTCAGGTTTTGGACGCATATGTTAGACAACATGTCTACATTTGAGCACTTTATTGAGCAGGGTAAATTGCTTGGGAAGACTGGTGATAAGTTAGAAGAATTTGCAACTGCTCGATATGATAAAGCAATGGAAGCTGAACAAAAGAAACTGCATATGGAAGCTGAACAAAAGAAACTGCAGATGCAGGTGGATGAAAAAAGATTCCAAATGGAAATGGAAAAACAAAAAAAGGGAATCAGAAGCTGAGGAAAGAAAACTCCAGCTAGAGGCTGAAAATAAAAGACTTGAAAAAGAGGCTGAAAATAAAAGACTTGAAAAAGAGGCTGAGAATAAAAGACTTGAAAAAGAAGCTGAGAATAAAAGACTTGAGAAAAAAGCTGAAAGACTTCAAATAGAGGCTCAGGCTGAGGAGAGAAGATTACAGAGAGAGTCTGATGAGAGGAAAGAGAAAGCAAAAATGGAACATGAAGAAAAGGTCTTAGCTTTAGAGTTGGAAAAATTGAAATTGATGAACATGAGTAATGGTAATGATTCAAACAAGGGTTCATCTTCTGGTAAGGCTAATAATGATACTTTTAAGATTAAGTTGCCAACTTTTAGTCCTTCCAGTGATGACATAATGTTCTATCTGGACAGATTTGAACAAGCATGTACAGCGCATAACATAGACAAAGCAAAATATGTTTATCAGTTATCAGGGATACTGACAGGTAAAGCTCTAAGTATATTAAATATGGTGGATGAACCTGACAAGAACAATTATGAGGTTGTCAGGGCCGCTTTGTTAAAGAAATATCAGCTTAACGAAGACGGCTATCGTCTACAATTTAAAAACATTTTACCTGAAAATGGAGTTGAATTCTCCGAGTTTATTGCAAGAATACGCATTACTTTCTCACGATGGGTTGAACTATCTAAGACGGAAAAAACTTATGAAGGACTTATGGACTTAATACTTAGAGACAAAGTCATGTCGTCTGTCAATGAGTCTTTCCTTGCTTTCCTTCATGAACGTAAACCTAAAACAATAAAAGAAATGGAAGATTTCTGTTGCCAATACGTAACTGCGCACCCACACATAACCATGGGTAACTCTAAGGTGAATGAAGGTTTACCAGTTGCTTCGGCAGCTCCGTATGGTCAAAACTTTGCTCGTAGATTCCAACAAAATTTTGATAGAAAGAGCATCGGTAATTTCTGTCAAAATCATGGAAACCAATTTCATGGTGATTCTTCTTCGAAGAATTGGAGACAACCTGATAGTGGTCGTTACTATCACCCTAATAATTATAGGCATTTCAAAAGAGGATATGGTAATAGAGGTTATTCCTGCCGAAGACCTCAGAACCAAACAAATAGATGTTCGCATCAATGTGAACATGATAGTAATCGTGGAAAGTGGAATTCGAACCAGGATAACAATTACAATAGAGACAATAATAACTGCAGAGATAATAATAACTCTGATAACTTCAGAGGTAATAATAGTCGGGGTAGATCTCAACACAAAAAAGAAGAGATATCAGCAGGCTAATGCTGTACAACAGGAAACTGAGGGAGCCTGTAATCATGTTGTTGATAGTAAAAACTTGACGCTGTCACTGGTTCTGCTTTTGACTTTGAGAGAGCAAACAAATGCCCCCAATGCAGTACTTTATTCGAACCGGGTACCATAACTACTTTGAGTTGTGGTCACCCACTTCCCGCTCTTCCTGCTGCTGTTGCGCATGACGGGAGGGGTTCTTTAATTTCTACATAAGCGTCTTGTTAATTGATACTCCGGTCTCACTACTTTTCGATTCCGGATGCACCACTATTGGTGTTTAGACAATCGCTTGTAGATCCATCTTGTGCTACAGGAAGGTTTATTAATGTGTCACATTTGGCGGCACTCTAGAAAAATATCCTACTGCTGTAATTCGCATTGCCACTCCTTTCTTTACTGGAGATGTGCATGCTTGTCTCTTACCTAATCCTATTGCGGACCTTATTATTGGTCGTATTCACGGAGTTAGGGAGTGTACCCCACAGCAGATTGCTGCTTGGGAAGATAATAACATGCAAGCTACAAATGCAGTAGTTACAAGAGCACAAGCTCTACAAACACCCGAAACTTCACTGAATAGTGATAATGAAGTTGATAGCCAAGATAGTCACTTAGTAATCACTCGTGACTCTTTCATAAAATTGCAAGAAGAAGATCCTTCTTTAAAAAAATTCTTCGTTCTTGCGAAGAAAGGTGATCCGAATCAGGAGACAAATAGAAAATCTTGGATTGCAATGAGAAACGGCGTACTTGTACGTATGGTACAAGATTCGACTACGTCGGCACATTCGCAAATTCTTGTTCCCAAGAGCATGAGAGTGCAAATATTACAACATGCTCATGACTCGCAATGTGCTGGACATATGGGTTTTTCCCGTACGAAGTCGAGAGTCCTTGCGGCTTTCTTTTGGCCTTTTGTCAATAAGGACATTCGTATTTAATGCCGATCATGCAAGGTATGTCAGGAGGTCAAATCTAGAGGACCACGACATGCTGCGCCTATCCAGGCTGCTGACATTCCTATTCGGCCGTTTCAGAAAATGGCCATAGATATTATTGGCCCTTTTAAGGTCAAGTCGGCCAGAGGACATCAGTTTATCCTTACATGTGTCGATATGTGCACACGTTGGCCAGAGGCTATTCCTCTTAAGAGCATATCTACTACAGAGATCGCAGATGCTCTTTGGTTGATATTTTCTCGCTTGGGGTTCCCCAGAGAAATATTGTCAGACCATGGCACTCAACTCATATCTGACACTATGTCACAGGTAATGTCTACCTTACATATTGAACGATCTCTCAGTAGTATCTACCATCATATGTCTAATGGGTTAGTTGAGCGTCTGAATAGAACGCTCAAGACTTTGCTTGGTAAGATAACTGAAGATCATCCTCAAGATTGGGACAGGGTTTTACCCGCGGCTCTCTTTGCCTATAGAGAAGTCCCTAATGAACACACAGGATTTTCTCCCTTCGAACTTGTCTTTGGCGCGCGTCCACGCGGCCCTATGTCTTTATTACATGATCTCATCACTGCCGATGATATTAGCGATGAAACTCAATCCTCATATGAGTATGTCATTGCTCTTAGACAAAAGATCATTGAGGCATGTAAGCTAGCAACTGCTTCATCAGAAATTGCTAAAGAGAAGGCAAGACAGTTTGCTAATAAGAATAGATGTCTACGACAACTTTGTCCAGGTGACAAAGCATTCGTCCTACTCCCCAGTAGGGAAAATAGACTTCTTATTGCATGGAAAGGTCCGTATGCAATAGTCTCTCGGATTTCCGATGTTGACTATGTGGTCGATATTGATGGAAAGCATATAACTTTCCACATAAACATGCTTTCGGAATTTCACGAACGTCCGGACTATTTGCTGCCTATTTTCCAGGCAACGGATGATGCTCCTGCACCTCACGGTCATTATTCATCCCTGTCTGTCATACAGGATGAGGAAGCTACCTTCTCTGATGTCAACCTTCCCCTTCCAGTGGTTCCATTACATTCCACGGAATCTTGGAAAAACGGTTCTGTTTCTCCTAATCTTTCTGGTGACGAACATCGACAAGTCTCGTCGATGTTACAAACATTTCAGGATGTTCTCACTGACATTCCTGGACACACAGATGTCATAGAACATGACATAATTCTTACCGACAATAATCCAATTAGGGTTAGGCCGTATCCTATTCCTATACACTTTCAGTCGCAAGTGGAAAAGGAATTGGATGAAATGATTCAATTAAATATAATTGAACCATCGACTTCACCATATTCTTCTTCCATGGTTATTGTCCGGAAGAAGGATAAGAACATACGAATTTGCGTTGATTATCGCAAATTGAATCAGGTCACAAAGTTCGATGCTGAACCGATGCCTTTGTTAGAAGATCTACTGATTAGACTTTCTAATTCTAGATTCTTCACTAAACTTGACTTGTCTAAAGGTTATTGGCAAGTGCCTTTAGCAGAGCATGCCAAACCTCTTACTGCTTTTTCTACACCTAGGGGTCTATTTCAATGGAATGTTATGCCTTTTGGTCTCATGAACGCCCCTGCCACTTTCGTTCGCATGATGCGTCGAATTCTGTCACATCGTTCGGATGTCATCGCATACTTAGATGACATCTGTCTCTGCAGTGATACCTGGGAAGATCACTATTTAGGGTTATATGACTTACTGTCCACTCTACGTGAGAATAATTTGACAGCAAAACCTTCTAAAGCTTTTGTTGGTTTTGGTGAAATCTCTTTCCTGGGTCATCGTGTTGGTCATGGTCTCTTGAAGACAGAAGACCACAATACTTCCAAAATACTGAACATCTCTGTTCCTAAAACGAAGAAACAAGTTAGGAGTCTCTTAGGTTTAATTCAATTTTATGGGAGATTTATTCCAAATTTATCTTCGATCATGGCACCTCTCTCAACATTGTTGAAGAAAGGGTCGCCTAATCTGGTCCGTTGGTCTGAAGAATGCCAATCTTCACTAGACCAAATCAAGAATATATTTTCTTCTCCTCCCATCTTAAGATTACCTACTCTTGATAGGACTTTTGTTCTTCGGAGTGATGCTTCATCCACTGGGATTGGAGCAGCACTGATGCAAGAATATGCAAATACTCTTCATCCTGTTATGTACATTTCTAGAAAACTAAATGCGGCAGAGAGGAACTACTCGGTTTTAGACCGTGAGTTGTTAGCGATGGTTTGGTCAATTCTAAAGCTACAAAGATTCCGCCTGGGCGCACATTTCATTCTAGAGACTGATCAGAAAGCTCTTACAGCTATTCAGACTAAGAATTTGAAGAGTTCGAGATCCACTCGATATGCTATAGCTCTTCAACCTTTTCACTTCACGGTACGAGCTATCCGTGGTGCGGATAATGTGATGGCTGACATTTTCTCTAGATGCCCACATGACTCCAACTAATACTTCTGTCCTATATTTCTATATATTACAGAGTCATAACACACCTATATTACTACAATAGATTAGCACATCTGTACTCACTTTATATGTACACACTATCGTGCTTTGTTGTCATCTTCTTCTGTTCGTTTTTAAGATGATAGAGGAGGACTGAGTAGTTAATATAAGGGCCGTTAGTTTACTAAACAGCCACAATTATTAATAATGTATTGTACCTTATGAAGCATATTAGTTATTAATTAGCATTATATTGCTTGTACTTTCTCAGAATGTCATTGTTGAGCTGAGGACTTACCTTACTAGTATCAAGCATGACGAGTTCTAGATTGTGTACTTACCCTCGGAATACAAGAGCATATGTCCTGGATCGTCATGTAGTTTAACTTTACTATGTACTTATGTCATTACATGTCAAATAATGTACTATTTAAATTTTCCTATCAGATTTGTACATCCATTTTTAAAGACAATATTAGAGTATGCTGTTTAATGATGATTATGGTAACTTGCATACGTATATTGTGTTTACATGCTAACGTGATGTGTGTTGGTGACACCTCCCCGATGTGAAGATTTTTTGAGACATATTTATTTTTCTGTTGAGGTATATCCTCACCAGACACTCTATATTTAGCCTCATGTTAGGCAATTTAATTAATAATCAGCGCATAATTCGTGCGTTTTGAGCCGCTTATCGCATGCTCTTTGATATTTAAAAAAAAAAATATGTTCCACATTTTTTTTTTATCGGGAGGAGGTGGTGATATGTTGCGTGATAAATTCTCGCAACATCGTTTTATTACAATATCTATTTTATAACGCAAGGGCAACAACTGCTTGAAATTTATAGTCACTTTCTCGGTAAGCATTTGTCTTCTCGCGTTGGTATCGAATGCAGTTGAGTTTTTGAGCTGTGGTCATTTTTTGCGCTGGACTGCGCATGACTTGTCTTGCTTTTGGTCGATCGGTTTCCGCCCACCACTAGTGGAGTGAGCGATTTGAATGGCGAAAGAGATGCCTCGTTGAAGAGGGGATCTCCGCTATTTTTTGTTCTGTCAGGGATGTGTAGTCCTCTTAATGGATATTTCGTTTATTCGAGATAATACCTCTAGTGTTTCCCACATGTCGGGAGGCGTGATATTTCTGTGTATTGCATGAAAGCAAGGTAAATTGACTTTTTCATTAACTCTATCGATTTTGGGTCGTGAGCGATTTCGATTCATAGCCTGTCTGCGAAAGTCGTCGTCACGAGATGTTTTCCTAGCTCACATGTCGCTGTATTGTGCTGCATCGGTTGATGCAGGTCCCAAGGACTATTACTTGCTACTTGGTTACCTGAACTAGGTTTGAAAAACCTTTGTTATCTAGAGGATATTTTTTGAGGACATTATTTATACTTCGGCAGACGTGTCTGTCTTGCTGAAGTCAGACTAAGGAGAGTGAACTGATCTCATATATCTGGTTATCTCCTGGCTGTTATAGAAAAGGATGGAGTTTTTCACCTGACTACATTTACAGCACTATGAAATATAACATGCATCTGACTCATCATTGTAATGCTGTCTACCGTCTATTGCTGTATTGAATGTTGCTGTGATAATGACTGTTTGATGTGTCTACATATTCGCGTAACCATTTTGTCACTGTGGCGTCCACAATAAATAATGAAGAAAAACGTCAACGGCTGTTTCAAGAATCATTGACTTTATACGTCGTGAGTTTACTGACGTCCTATGTGGATTGCCCTGTTATTTTTGTATGAACATTGTTTTGACTGAACACATCTGCACACTACACAAAACCAGACATGCGGATACCATCCATCATCATATGGCATCACGCATCAATAACCGAGCATCTGTGGGTTTGCCCGGAGTGCAGTGACGATTCCTCTGATCAACATTAACAATATGTATATATATATATATACAGAAATATACGCACATTCAGATATATTCATACTTCTTCTTCTTCTTCCATCCTTAGCCATCAACCGTGTGGTGAAGTGGGATGTTATAAATACTTATAGGGAACTTAGTGTACTGACTGAGATCAGCTGTGAAGGTATCTATATCTATTAAGAGTAGTGTATTATAGATAACCTTACTTGCTACCACATATCTATATATCTCAGTCAGAATTATTCTGGAATAGTGTGATGCTACGTTATGTGTCTAGGGTATGAGTATGGTGAAGTGTAAGTCACAACAACAGACAGATAAACAATTTAATTTAATCCACTACTCTTGACAACACTGTGACACTCACATACATATAACACTCTACAAAGATATCTTAAAAGAGTCACTGATAAACTTTCAAATAACAATATGTATTCATTACTGGCATGAATGAATATGTGTCCTGATTCAACTACAAGGGAACCAGGAATCACAATCAATTTAAATTACAAGTTATGTACAGAATGTATTTAATATGAATATTGTAGTGACATATATTATTACAAAATGTTCTATGTGTGTCAGTTGTGTAGTAGTAAAATGAGGTAATACTGGTTTTGTTTTGTTCAAGCTCTGTTGGTATTTGTCATCATGACTTCAATAGTTTGTCTTTAGGGACCAGTATTGGAGATGTTCACAGTTCCTGATTTTAAGACAAGTAAATTCCCCTCTTAATGTTAATTTTAAAAAGTCAGTTCAAGATGAGGGGACATAATGTTGAGCTCAGCTGGCCAACTCTGCTTATCTTGAGTGATGGCGGCAGGAGAGGACTCCTCTGCTCGAATTCTCCTCTGGGCTCTGGAGACACCTCACTGATAGCTAAAAGGACCAAGGAGTATGCTGTCCGACACTGGATTCAGCAAATCTCTGACCAGATGCTGCTCAGTACCATCAAGACCACTGTCCCTGAAATCAAGAAGGATGTACCTTCTACTTCATAACTAATTTATATTTTCTTTTTACACTGATCACAATACATCACAAACATTGCGTTCAGAGCGTTAGGCCAACAGTCAGCTTCATCTGAAATACTTTATTCCAGTATTACTCTTCCTAATGGTTACTACGCCTCTGCACTTCCAGCATTATTTCTTTCTAGTCAATCATCCAGGTGTCAGTGTACTGTTTGGCCATTCCATGCCGTTTTACTTCTCTCCGACACCCTCTGTTCAGGCTGGAGCATTTTAGGCTTTACCTCACGTTTGCCACTGAACTACACATATATATACAGGCATAAATCAACAATTCACATTCAATTTTCATTAAAAGATATTAAATGGTTCAAGCTTACCACAATTCATACGAATAACACAGATACGTTGATTAGCAATGAATTCTGGCACAAACTGGCACAAATTTCCATCTGCTTATCTTCCAGGCTTTTATTGAGTCAAATATAAGCTGGCTTCAACGCACTGATGCTTTATCAAGTGTATTTAAACAAGTGGTTTCGAACTAACGCTCCCAAGTGTGTATATCAGCGAGACTGGCCAATGAGCCACGTTTCGACAAGTGTTTGAAAAAATGTTACCTTTCCCCGTTTCCCCTAACAACCAAGATAGTATTTATAGCCCGACCAATCGTGGTTAGGCTTTCATTTGTTGCGCTCCAATCAATTTGAAGTTTACATGGTAGGCTATTTCTGTAACGTAAATTTTTTTCAAACACGTTAAAAAAAAATCTTATGAGCAGAAATGATTTTATGCTGTCAGGCACCCCCAATATTTTATTTTGGGTATAATTTATTAATTCCTGGACTATTTGCGTAACGTTTTACATATTATTTGTCAGCAAGCCCTAAGGAACCCAAAAATACTAATTTAAAGGAGCTACGTGGCTGCGTTCAAAATATGCAATTTCTTCTACCTCCTGTTTCGAAGATGTGCTGTCTGGGTACTGTTATGTGTTCAAACGTAAACCCATCTAATGTTATCTTTTCTAATAAGAGTTTGTTATGATTTATAAACCTAACTCTGGGAAAGGGTAGTGTATTTTATCACTGTCCGTCTGAAAAAAAGTTAGTGCTTGTAGCCTAACACGCGTGATGGTAGCATTTGCGTATCGCGCGAAGCGTGTTTAATGTTCGGCTTTCTGCCTCTCCCTTCTCGCTATCCTTTTGTCCATCTGTTCGTTCGTTTTGGTAACGCAGTATAATTAATGTTAGGATTAATTTAGGTCATTACGCAGTACGTCTCAATGTTTTTCTTAGAAATGCAGCACACGTTTCATTGAAGAAGGCGGGTAATAATACAGTAAGCTTTTATATCAACGTGAAATCGTTACAATTTGCAGACGAAGCAGAAAACAAGGGGATTTCGAGTACATTCTTTGTGACAGCACTGTTATTTTACCATTGCTCTTCTCTTTATTAATTTTATTTGTTAGGCTTCATATTTACCTAATAATTTATATATGTGGATTAGAATATTTCATGACACCTCCCCTCTTAAAACAGACATTATATGTCAGTCCTTTATTCTATATACACATAGAGAAATTTATTATTATTTCTGGGGTTTACGGTGATTCTCATCACACGGATGGCGGCTTAAAAAATCCGCTCCCAGATTGGTTTTTCCAGATATATATTCAATGCTAAAATTATATGGAGCCAGAAGCAAAGACCATCGGAGTAACCTAGAGTTCTCATGCTTAGCCTGTGCTAAAAACGATAAAGGTTTGTGGTCAGTTTGCAACTTAAATGCCTTCCCATATAGATAAATATTGAATTTCTTTATTGCCCATATTACTGCAAGACATTCTTTTTCGCTAGTTGAGTAGTTGATTTCAGTTTTATTCAACTTTCTACTAGCATATGCCACTGGGCTTAATTCCCCATCCAATGCATCTGATTTCTGTAGTAAAGTTGCACCTAACCCAATATTACTTGCATCCGTCCTTACTATGAATTCTTGACTTAAGTCAGGTAATTTCAAAATGGGTTTACTTGTGAGCTTTTCCTTCAATTCTTGGTAAGTCATTTCACATTGTGGTGTCCATGTAATGCGATCTGGAAGTCCTTTACGTGTCAATTCCGTTAAAGGTGCACATATGGAATTAAAGTTTTTGATATACTTCTGGTAGAAACCACATAATGAGACAAAGGATCTCACGTCCTTCTTGGTTTGTGGTCTCGGGGCTTTCTGTAGTTTCTCTAAGTTCTTTGGGTCAGGGGTCATGTTTCCCTGATAAACTGTGTGTCCCAAAAATTCCAATTCTTTACATCCAACGCAACATTTGGTTGGTCGGGCTGTTAAATTTGCCTCCCTAAGTCGATCAAACAGCATGTTCAGAGAGTCAATATGTTCCTCAAATGTTTCTGTTGCTATAAGGATATCATCCATAAAATTTGTTATACAAGGATTATTCAGAGGATCCAATAATTTTCTCATCATTCTAGAGAAGACACTAGGCGCATTCTTCAATCCAAATGGCAATCTATTAAACTCATAGTGTCCTTCTGAGGTACTAAAAGCTAGGTATGGTCTAACCTCAGGCTTTACTGGAATCTGATAGTATCCTTTACTCAGATCCACTTTTGAGAAATATTTAGCTTTATTTAGTCTGGCAAACAGCTGATTTGTATCCGGCAATGGATCCACCTGTCCTTCTGTAATAGCATTCAGTCTCCTGTAATCTATACAGAGTCTATGTTCTCCAGAGGGCTTCCTTAAAAGTACAACACCGGAACTATACGAAGATTCACTGTGCGAAATAATTCCTTCCTTCAATAGATAGTCTATCTCTTCCTTCAAAGCTTTTTCCTTAGCAAACGGAATCGAATATGGTTTCATACAGACAGGTGTGGAGTCTATGAGTTTCATATCATATTCCAATAGGTTTGTATGCCCTGGTCGGTCTGTTAACACCTCTGCATGATTATTTAGAACCTGTTGCACTCTCTCTTTCTGAGTTTTCGTTAAATGTGTACTGATTTTCACCTGTGCTGCTGTCTCACAGGGGTGTAATGGATATTCAAATGATGAAAGTGGTTCCTTTTTCATCTCCATGGCGATGGACAAGGTCAACAAGTGTGTCTCTTCCTGATGTTCTCTTTCCAAATATTTCTTCAGGAGATTCACATGATAGACTTTTTCTTTCCCCTTCTTATCTATCTTATAATTTGTTCTAGACACCTTCTCTAGAACTGTATATGGACCCTGCCATCCAATTTGTAACTTATTCTGAGTCCCGGGCAAAAGAAGCAGTACTTTCTCTCCCACAGCCAAATTTCTGTCTTTCGCCTTCCTGTTATAATAGGCAGCATGTTTCTTCCTGGCTTGTTTCAAATTGTCATTGGCAAGTTTCCAGCCAGTTTTCAACCGAGTGGTCAGCTCATTCACATATTGGTATGAAGATGTAATGTTTTCCTCTGCCTTTTCATCAGTCCACGTTCTTAACAAAGCTACATATGGACCTTTAATTGTGTGGACCTATTTGTCCTTGCACCGGTATGGTCTCTTCCACTCGAAGCTTTATAGTGATGATTTTTCCTCCCAGAATTATCATTCACAAAACGACCGCTACCAATTTTTCTTTTCCTGGGGTTTCCTCCCCACTTAAAATTCTTGATGAGAGATTTCCTCTCTACATCTTCTTCCTCCAGTTTGTTTAAGTCCGATTGAGGGATTTTCGGCTTATCCTGGGGTAAGACATCTTTTTGCACTCTCCGCATAGTGGCCATAGTAAAACAGTTAAGTGAAGCTTGTCCGTGAAAAGGGGCTTCCCATTCCATTTGGTCCACCTTATCAAATCTATTTTTCCTTTTATTATCAGGCCTAATTTTGCCCCGTGGCGTGTCCAGGTCCTGATCCATGTTCCCACTTGTGGGTGTTCCCTCATGTGCTATGCTACACCTTTCTACAAAATTCTCAATGTCCCATCTTGCTTTGGGCCAATAATAATTGTGAGCCACCTTTTGAATGATGGTACCTATCTTCTCATGGTCCCCATCTGGTTTCACATGTAGGCTCCTTATTAAGTCTGTCCTGTATCTTTTTGGAAGAACCAGCTGTCCGTGACCTTTGGATCTTGCTCCAGTCTTCCTATACATCAACTTGTTTTTCATGTAAAAATCTCCCTTGCCTGGAGTTGTATGACAAGTTGACAATTTTCTGAAACAAGGCTTGAGTGTTTTATCCCCAGCCTGTGCCTTCCTCATCTCTTCTGGAGTGGTATCTAACATAATATCCTCCTCCTGTCTTGAGGTCGACCTGACCTGAAGGGTTGCCATATACACAGGTTTCCTTCTGCAACGGTCAGTGTCATGATTGTCCATCTGACAATTCTTACACCACCTTTTTCCTTGGTTGAAAGATTTTCTTTCATCATATTTCCTTTCATCGAATTGTGGGAATTTATTTTTATTGTCATACCGTGGCCTATCAAATTGGTGCTTACCTTTATTTTGATCCCTAGGATCAAATTTATTAAAGTTCTGTGGTGCCCTAAAGTTATCCACCTGTTTCTTTTTATTACCTGTTACCTCTGCTTGAGCTGCTTGATACCTTTCAGCAACATTTAGCAACTCATCCAGCCTCTCTGCACCTTGTTCCATGAGAAACTTTCTCAGGTCTGGAGCCATGGACTCTCTTAGTTGCTCTATAAGGACCATTTCCTTAAGATCTTGGGTTTTCCCCAGAGAAGTCCATTTCTCCAAGTATGTCTCTATGCGTGCAGAGAACTGGTGATAGGTTTCACCTGACAGTAGTTTAGCATTCCTAAATTTTTTCCTGTAAAACTCTGCATTCTTTTCATACCTTAACAAAAGAGCCTGCTTTAGCATGTCATAATTTTCCTGATCACCTCTGCTCATTTTTGCAAAAACTTCATAAGCTGCCCCACGAAGTCCCTGAGATAACTTTAAGCTCCACCTTTCTCTCTCCAGCCCATACGTGGTAGCTAATAGCTCATACCTATTTATATAGCTCTCAATATCATCGTCTTTCTCAACAAAATGATCTAAATGAAAATTCATAGCTGAGATTGAGGCTCCTTGAGTAACCGTAGCATCAGAGGCAAAGGGACTGGCACCATTTTCAGGAGCATGGCCTTGAAACTCAAACTCCCTTAGTCGTAACTCATGTTCCCTTTGTAATCTCTTCTCCTCCTTTTCTGCTTCCCTCTCTGCAGCTAATCTCTTCTCTTCTCTTTCTGCAGCTAATTTCTTCTCTTCTCTTTCTGCAGCTAATCTTTTGTCTTCTCTTTCTGCTTCCAATTTCTTAGCCTCAGCCTCAATCTGCAACCTCTTAGTCTCAGCCTCAGCTTCAAACTGTAACTTCTTAATTTCCTTGTCAGCCTCTAACTTTCTTTCGGCTTCAAACCTTCTTTCTTCACGTTCAATAAATTTGTCACATTCCGTCGTGACATAGGCAACCATAACTTGCCCATCTAATCCTAACTCTTTTGCAGTCTGAACCGCAGCAGATCGAAATTTGGCCAGGTCCGCCATTGTCTATTATGTAAATTTATACAATGTCTAACCAACAATTCAATCTCTAATGGACAACACAGGCACCGTGAGCTCAACCTTATTTAATTCCACCCAAGGATACCTTTTAATTCTTATATTCCCTGAAGTGAATTACCCCCAATATTTTTAATAGTTAAAGATTCAAAATCCCAAGAGCGAGACCCCAATATATGTGGTGAAGTGGGATGTTATAAATACTTATAGGGAACTTAGTGTACTGACTGAGATCAGCTGTGAAGGTATCTATATCTATTAAGAGTAGTGTATTATAGATAACCTTACTTGCTACCACATATCTATATATCTCAGTCAGAATTATTCTGGAATAGTGTGATGCTACGTTATGTGTCTAGGGTATGAGTATGGTGAAGTGTAAGTCACAACAACAGACAGATAAACAATTTAATTTAATCCACTACTCTTGACAACACTGTGACACTCACATACATATAACACTCTACAAAGATATCTTAAAAGAGTCACTGATAAACTTTCAAATAACAATATGTATTCATTACTGGCATGAATGAATATGTGTCCTGATTCAACTACAAGGGAACCAGGAATCACAATCAATTTAAATTACAAGTTATGTACAGAATGTATTTAATATGAATATTGTAGTGACATATATTATTACAAATGTTCTATGTGTGTCAGTTGTGTAGTAGTAAAATGAGGTAATACTGGTTTTGTTTTGTTCAAGCTCTGTTGGTATTTGTCATCATGACTTCAATAGTTTGTCTTTAGGGACCAGTATTGGAGATGTTCACAGTTCCTGATTTTAAGACAAGTAAATTCCCCTCTTAATGTTAATTTTAAAAAGTCAGTTCAAGATGAGGGGACATAATGTTGAGCTCAGCTGGCCAACTCTGCTTATCTTGAGTGATGGCGGCAGGAGAGGACTCCTCTGCTCGAATTCTCCTCTGGGCTCTGGAGACACCTCACTGATAGCTAAAAGGACCAAGGAGTATGCTGTCCGACACTGGATTCAGCAAATCTCTGACCAGATGCTGCTCAGTACCATCAAGACCACTGTCCCTGAAATCAAGAAGGATGTACCTTCTACTTCATAACTAATTTATATTTTCTTTTTACACTGATCACAATACATCACAAACATTGCGTTCAGAGCGTTAGGCCAACAGTCAGCTTCATCTGAAATACTTTATTCCAGTATTACCCTTCCTAATGGTTACTACGCCTCTGCACTTCCAGCATTATTTCTTTCTAGTCAATCATCCAGGTGTCAGTGTACTGTTTGGCCATTCCATGCCGTTTTACTTCTCTCCGACACCCTCTGTTCAGGCTGGAGCATTATAGGCTTTACCTCACGTTTGCCACTGAACTACACATATATATACAGGCATAAATCAACAATTCACATTCAGTTTTCATTAAAAGATATTAAATGGTTCAAGCTTACCACAATTCATACGAATAACACAGATACGTTGATTAGCAATGAATTCTGGCACAAACTGGCACAAATTTCCATCTGCTTATCTTCCAGGCTTTTATTGAGTCAAATATAAGCTGGCTTCAACGCACTGATGCTTTATCAAGTGTATTTAAACAAGTGGTTTCGAACTAACGCTCCCAAGTGTGTATATCAGCGAGACTGGCCAATGAGCCACGTTTCGACAAGTGTTTGAAAAAATGTTACCTTTCCCCGTTTCCCCTAACAACCAAGATAGTATTTATAGCCCGACCAATCGTGGTTAGGCTTTCATTTGTTGCGCTCCAATCAATTTGAAGTTTACATGGTAGGCTATTTCTGTAACGTAAATTTTTTTCAAACACGTTAAAAAAAAATCTTATGAGCAGAAATGATTTTATGCTGTCAGGCACCCCCAATATTTTATTTTGGGTATAATTTATTAATTCCTGGACTATTTGCGTAACGTTTTACATATTATTTGTCAGCAAGCCCTAAGGAACCCAAAAATACTAATTTAAAGGAGCTACGTGGCTGCGTTCAAAATATGCAATTTCTTCTACCTCCTGTTTCGAAGATGTGCTGTCTGGGTACTGTTATGTGTTCAAACGTAAACCCATCTAATGTTATCTTTTCTAATAAGAGTTTGTTATGATTTATAAACCTAACTCTGGGAAAGGGTAGTGTATTTTATCACTGTCCGTCTGAAAAAAAGTTAGTGCTTGTAGCCTAACACGCGTGATGGTAGCATTTGCGTATCGCGCGAAGCGTGTTTAATGTTCGGCTTTCTGCCTCTCCCTTCTCGCTATCCTTTTGTCCATCTGTTCGTTCGTTTTGGTAACGCAGTATAATTAATGTTAGGATTAATTTAGGTCATTACGCAGTACGTCTCAATGTTTTTCTTAGAAATGCAGCACACGTTTCATTGAAGAAGGCGGGTAATAATACAGTAAGCTTTTATATCAACGTGAAATCGTTACAATTTGCAGACGAAGCAGAAAACAAGGGGGATTTCGAGTACATTCTTTGTGACAGCACTGTTATTTTACCATTGCTCTTCTCTTTATTAATTTTATTTGTTAGGCTTCATATTTACCTAATAATTTATATATGTGGATTAGAATATTTCATGACAAACCGGCAAAGCAGTATGTGGCCAGTACGCCTAGTGGCGTCTTAGGGCAACAACAAATTGATCAATCTATCGCTGTTTCCACCACGCCTGGTGGCATCTTTGTGGAACAAAAACAGACCAAACAATCTATCATTGTTTCCGTAATCAGATTGGTTGGCAAGCAGGTGATCAGCCCACTGTGCGAAGTTTTTACAGGATGAGGTAAACAGTCCCATGCCATACCCTCCTTAGTCGCTTTTTACGACATGCGTGGTAGGGTGCAGTGTTACTATTCTTTGCTCCCCTTTCGGGCCCCGGTAACACACGGGTGATATATTCATACATACAGATATAAAACACACATTCGAACACACGAAAACAAAAACATTTGCCATTTCAAAGAGCTCATGAAATATTTTGTGTGTGTATTACACTATGTTAAGTTATGTAATGGTATGTACCCACCCACTCACTCAATCGCTAACTCACTCACTCACCTACACACTCACCCACCCACTCATTAACTAATTCACACTCATTCACTAACTCACACTAACTCATTCAAACACTCACTCACACTCACGCATCCCTTCACTCAAAACTCAGGAACGCTTTCATCCACTTACTCAAACAAATTTATCACTCATCAACCAATATAAAAACTCTCCCACCCACACACATACTAAATGCAGCACTAAAATACTCATTTCCTTGCCTCTCCACACCCTATTTCATTCACGCACCCACATACTCACCCCTCCACCCATAAAGGCACTCTTTCATTAACTTACACTTTACCCACATACTTACCGACCCGCTGGTTATTAATCTCTCTCAGAAATATTCCACACATACATTCATTTCAGTTTCCACCAGGGTTTTTTTTTTTTTTTTTTGGTTGCCTCTATACACTTAGAACAAATAACAAAAAAAAAAAAAAACACGTACTAACAGTTTATAGCATAAATAATATGAACAGAAATATCAATAACAAATACGGGTTATAGATTAGACTGACACACTCAGAGCAGACGATATAACCCAGACAGCCAGACTTGAAAACAGATAACAAATCAAGACCAGAAATTCTGCTGTTCTGGTTTGACAGAAATAAACACACGCCCAAGACAACGCAGATTAGATATCAAAAGATATCAAACTGATAGTTTGGAGCAAAACTACAAGGAAGTTATAATGCAAGGCAAAGCGTAATGGAAATAGTTACCTTCGGGTTGTGAGTTAACATGCAGTTATGAGGACGAGGGACGGGAATGTACGGGAGAGATATAAAGTATAGCTATCATTACGGTTCCCCGAGGAGCATAGGCCTTAACAAATTCTTGCCAAGCCTTCTTGGTCTGTGCCACCCACTCATGGTCTTTCAATGTCTTTATTTTGTATCCTTTTCATATAGAGCCGGCGCGCCGGGTGCTATATTGAAGGGGGCGCCGAAATTAACAACAACAACAACAAACATTGCGGAAATTTTAGTATTTTCCAAATCATTAGTATGAAATTGACCCTCATAAAATAACAGTACATTACTTCTCCGTGTTTTTTATTTGTATTTTTGTTTACCTTCTACCTTTCTCACCACGCGGACTCCGGAACAAGGACTGTCGTGTAATGCTATCGGCCAATTTCTTCAGTGTATGCCCTGTCCCAACTCCAGTGTTGGTCTTCCTGCCTTGTCTACCTCTCGTCTTGAGTTCTATGCTAGTGATAGCACAGGTATGGCTTTTTCACATTTTAATGTTCGCTGAACACTAAAGAGGTCCGAGCAGCATTTGTGCAGGTAGCAGTTCTTTTCAGGCCATTACCATGCTAACAGATAGTTACTAATAGTTCTTCTCAGGATAGTATTAATCAACGCTATACTTCAGTTGACAGAATTCACTTATTTTTGAATTACAATTGCGTTCTGATAAAACTGGTCGGATCTAGATTAAAAGTCACGTGCCTCGCCATAGTAACGCAAACAATCTTCAATCAAATAAAAAATAAATAAATAAAAAACGAAAGGTATAGCAAACATTATTCGTACAAACTGTTGCATAACAGTTTAGCTTTTTTTTTTTTTATTTATTTTTTTTTTTTTAAATAAAAATGTTGCCTCGTTTTGGCGAGGTGCCTCCCATTCAGCCTAGTCGGTTATATTAGGACGCATGTCCAAATATAAAAAACCTTTAGATCTGGATATGATTGCTAGGTTCAGCTTACTTGATCAGTTTGAAGGGGGATAAAGAAGTCACCGAAAGATCTTGAGCTGATGGCGCGAGACAGGAAGACACGTTTTTTTAAAGGCCCTTGCTGCCTGGTGAGTTAAAAGGTGATGATGATGATTTCTCTGTGCTATCTCTTTTCTCTTCAATCTTTGAAACAATCTTTACGCAGACTATCCGAATAATTAATCAGTGTTGGGTATTAGCCCAATCTCCCAGTCTGGTTATGTTTAAGAACTATTTTTAAATACTCTGCCATGTAGGCAGTGATGATATAAAAATGACACGAGTGGAAACTGAAATAAATGTATGTGTGGTATATTTTGTCGGGCGATGGCTGAAGGTATGGGTAGGTGAGTATGTGGGTAAGGAGTGAGTGAAAACAACGAGTGACTTTGTCGGTGGCTGTGTGAGTATGTGGGTAAGTGAATTAAGTAGTATGTGGGAAGTAAGGGAGCAAGTGTGTTGGCGAATGAGTTGGTATGTGGTTGGACCGGAGTGTCTATGTTGGTTGCTGAGTGAGTATGTGGGCGAGTGAATCAAATAGTATGTAGGCGAGTAAAGGAGTTCATTACGTAAAGATAGCCCCTTTAATTTGTGCCCGACGGGACGCTTTCATTCATTCATCATTCATAACCCTCCACTCCCAAAGGAGCATAGGCCTTCAACAAACACATGCCAAGTCCTCTTGTCACATGCCATAATCTCAAGTTCTTTCCACGTTCTCCTTATCATTTTCACCTCTGTTTCCAGCTCTCTTCTCCATATGCTTCCTGGTCTACCTCTGCCTCTCTTGCCCTGGAGGTTACAGAACAATGACTGCCTTGTAATGCTATCAACAGGTTTCCCCAGTTTGTGTCCTATCCATCGCCATCGTCTTCTTCTCATCTCTTGTTCCACTGGCACTTGTCTAGTTCTTGTCATCAGTTCCACGTTGAAAATCAGAGGCACATCTCCAATCCAACCTGCAAGTCTGGAAGGAAGAGCTGGAGAAGAGAGGGATGGTCATAAGCAGCTCTAAAACAAAATCCATGGTGATATCACGAGAAGAAAGAAGACATCAGATTAAGCTGGGAGAATAGGTCCTGGAGCAGGTCGACCACTTTAAATACCTCGGAGCTATTATAAACCGAAAGAGAGGCATCAAAGAAGAGTTGGCCACTCGAAAAGCAGCAGCTGGGAGACTTTTTCAGGCCATAAATCGAGGATTCCTCAGCAAGAGAGAGGTTGGTAAGAAAACGAAGATGGCTGTATACCGCTCCACCTATGTCCCAGTCTTGACATATGGATGCGAGTCATGGGCAATGACTACAACCCACAAAAGCCAGATCCAAACCTCAGAAATGAAGTATCTTAGGAAGGTGGTTGAAGTAACAAGACGAGACATGGTCCGCAACTAGACGATACGTCAAGGCCTAAAATCCCACCCCCTGCAGACCCAAGTAGAACAGTCCCAACTAAGATGGTTTGGCCATGTCTGCAGAATGGGAGAAGATGGCTACCACGACAAGCATGGGAAACAAAGAGCCAGGGATCCAGACCCCCAGGACGACACAGAGTCCGCTGGGAGGACAACATTAGACAATCTTTGAAGGACCGAGGACTAGAATGGAACCAGGGCAAGAGGAAGACAGCCGACAGGATAGTCTGGCGCTCTCTCCTCCAAACCTTTACACCTCACGGTAGAAGGGGAACGACTAAGTAAGTAAGTAAGTAAGTTCCACGTTGGTAACCTTGTCATACCATTTTAATCCCTCTATTCTACGCAAGCACCCATTTATGAAAGTCTGTAGCTTTTTGGTTGTTGTCTTTGTTGTTCTCCATGTCTCAGAGCCATACAATAAGACTGACTTCACATTTGAGTTGAAGATTCTTATTTTCGTGTTGGATCCGATTTCTCTTGATCTCCATATATTTCCCAATGCAATGAAAGCTCCTCTAGCTTTTTGTATTCTTATTTTGATATCACTGTCTGTCCCTCCAACTTTGTCTATATTGCTGCCAAGATATGTGTACGATTCTACATCTTTTATTGGTGCTTCTTCAAGTTCAACCCTGTTATCATTACCTGCATTTATTCTCATTATTTTTGTCTTTTCCCTGTGTATTTTCAGACCCAATTGCTGTGACCTCTCATCGAGTGTTTTCAATTTGTCCTGCATCTGATTACGGTTATGGGACAGAAGAGCCAAGTCATCCGCAAAATCCAGATCATCCAACTGCTTAGTCAGAGTCCACTGGATTCCATTTCTGTTGTATGTTGTCGATGTTCTCATAACCCAGTCTATTGCTAGTAAGAAAAGAAATGGAGACAAGAGGCATCCCTGTCGCACTCCTGTTCTTATCCCAAACGGTTCTGTAAGCTGTCCTTCATGCAGAACTCTGCATGTCATATCTTCATATGTTTTCTTTATTAAATTAATGATCTTCAGGGGAACTCCATAATGCCCTTACATTGAAGTAACAACACTGAATGTTAATTGATTATGAGGAGCCAAACTACTGCCATGAAAAAATGTGTATCATCACAGAAGTCCCTGAAATAAGAAAGATAGGCCACCAGACCCTTCTACAACTAAAAACCTTGGCTCAGGAGATGGTTGAGGGAAAGTACAACCCGAAAGAGTGGACACACGTTTACACAGATGGATCCGCAGAGGGGGCAGTAAAGAATGGTGGAGGAGTCATTTTTATAAGATTCATAAATGGGAAGATCTTCCGTAAAGCCTTCCCAACTGGAAAGATCTCGTCCAATTTCAGGGCAGAAGCTATGGCTCTACTACAAGCTCTGAAAATCCTCACCAGATCTGAACAACAGCCACCAGCTAAGATAGTAATCTTCACTGACCGTAGATTATTACTGGAATCAATACAGAACGAGAAAAATGAAAACATGACGCACAATATCAGATCTGAGCTTAACTTTATCCAAAGGTCATAAACTATTGCCCTTCAGTGGTTACCTTCCCCATTGTTGAATCACTGAAAATGAGAGAGCAGATGCTCTTTCTAGAAGTGGCACTAAAATGGAGCAATTCGGCAACCCATTGCCCTATCCAGAAGCTAAAACCATCATCCACAACAAATACAAAAATCAGTGGAAGGAGGAAGGTGATACATACAGCAGAGATGACCCAATCCACCAATTTAACAGACACGAATAGACCATCATATTCCGCCTGAGAACTGGTCACTGCAGATTACTGGGCCATC
This sequence comes from Oreohelix idahoensis, assembly GCA_024509875.1. Taxonomy (NCBI): domain Eukaryota; kingdom Metazoa; phylum Mollusca; class Gastropoda; order Stylommatophora; family Oreohelicidae; genus Oreohelix; species Oreohelix idahoensis. The sequence continues at coordinate 35,859 of JAMPIV010019439.1, read as the reverse complement.
TCTATCACCTCAGGATGACTCGTACAAATGAATGTCCATGTGGAACTGGAATCCAGACCCCACCGAACACATTCTCGAAAACTGCCCAACCCATGATGACCCACGACGTCTGACCTGGCCAGTTGGTGCTGAGCTCAATCAGAAGTTATGGGGCTGCCGCGCTGACCTGGAAAAGACTGTGGACTTCGTCCTGGCGACAGTACTGCAGATTTAGCATGACTACAAACTGAACGCAGAAGAAGAACAACACTGAAATCTTGTCATGTATTTGTTGCGGACCTACCTCTACGATGAACGGAGAGGTATTGTGGTGATGATGATGATGATGACAATACGGTAGATCCACGGCTTCCTATGCGGCAGCATTCTCTCATGTTCTGTTTTCTGCCTCGGTGGAAGCGGAAGCAGCTTGGAGAAACACGCAACTGAGCACATGTGCGTGCAGGCAAGTATTTAAATATAGATGTGCGCACAAAAGATGTGCAGTGCTGCCGGAAATTAAAGTCTGCGATTTTTAACTAAACGGAGAATTCTGGAACTGATAGCGCTTGTGGGCAGGAGAAGGTGGGGAGATTAGCAAGGGATGGAGTGAAAATGGCGAGATATTAGATTAGTACAATCTCCTTCATTGTCAGTAAATTTTTTTAGTCTATTACGTTTTATTTTTCTCTGTTTTATTTTTTCCGCTTGCATTCCGTGTGTTCTGTATCGGTACTGGCAACCTTGACTTATTTAGACAGAACAGGGAATTTTATTGGGAATGTACTTTGTGTGTGGGGTTGTTTTGTTTGTTTGTTTGTTTGTTTTTAATTGATAAGAAGAACGATTTGATACGTATGTATATGCGTACAACTAGGAATTACAAAAATATTAGGGCTGAGATCTTTACAGATTAATTAATCGGTTAATCGGTTAAAAAATTTTAAATCCATTAGTTCATAAAACAAATTTCAATTGATTATTATGTTTTTTAACGATGTTTATGCGTTTTACTTAAATGCGAGAGCGCTTGCTACGTTAGAAGTTTGTGATATGGAATCGGGCAAGTATGGTCAACAATAACAAATTGTTTGGTTGTAACTTTTCAGTATTTTCATTATATTTTCAGGACGATGCTGCCTTATAACAAGTAAAATAAAAGAAATCCTTAGTGATTTAAAGAGAAAGTATTATTTTTTATAATTCATTAAATTGTTCCAAATTGATTGATTAAAGAAATTCGATTGATCGATTAAGATTTTTAAAATCAATCCCATCCCTACAAAATACATTCTTAGCTTTTTGGTTTCAGATTTTTACTTTGGTTTGGTTTGGTTTGGTTTGGTTTGGTTTGGTTTTACGAGCCGCGGTAGCGCAGTGGTTAGTGCACTAGCTACCTAGATCGGTGGTCCATGGTTCGATCCCCAGGTGAGGTGGGATTTTTTTAGACCGCAAACGGCTCCGGGGTCGACCCAGCCTCAAAAATTGGGTACCAGAGCAACACTGGGAAGGTTAAGGCGGCCGGCGTGATGCTGACCACATCACCCCTAGTGTGCCGATGGTCCAAGAAGATATGGGCTTAACACCATATTCACAATATGCCTCAATGGGCGTGTAACGGGATCCTTTACCTTTCTTTTTTTTTGTTTTTTTTTTAAAGACCATCCTCACTGATTGCACACGAGCAACTGAATAAGTGATCCGTATCTCCCCCCTTAGATTACATGAGGAGGATCTCAGCATCGGCGAGGATCCTAATGTGTGTATACAGTAAATCGCACATTCTATAAATATTTTTGTGATGGGTAGGTTTTCCTATTTTTGTAAATTTTGCAAGGGCAACGGCCGTATGGCCTACGTCTTTTTTTCAATTTCCAACTGCTGAGGGATTTTTAACGTGCGCAACGTGCACACAGGACTTCCTATCTTTTCGCCCTTATCCGAGATCAGGGGGGAAGTATGACATCATTAGGACTCACTAGTTCTCAAAAAAACATTTCCATCAAGAGAGGAAACTCAATGCAGAGCGATACAACAGGAGGCAATCTGATCATCAGAAGTGGTACCCCGTCGATCAAGTGTTTCGGCTCCTTCATCTCCGTTACACTCTAAGGGGGAGGGGGGGGGGGGGGCCCCTTAGGTCATGACTCCCAAGTGTCAGCCTCCTGCTGTCTAGTGCAGAGAACAATTATACTCGTATTTCTTGTACTGGGAACCGCACCTGGTACATTTAGAATGAGAGGCGAACGCCATTCCTCTTAGCCACTCGGACTAAATTTGTACTGTATTGATATGTACTGTTTTAGTTATGGGTTTCATATTATCATATATATTCAACTATATAATGTTCAGGTAAAATAACAATAGAGCATGTTATTTCTTGGCTTACTGTCTGTGTACATTATGTTCGGCTCCCCTTCTGAGGATCAGATTGCCTCCTGTTGTAACCTCTGTATAGCATTTCCTATCATCTTTTTACGAGAAGCCAGAGCAAAGACATTTTGGTAGGCGCCCCCGTGTAGGTCCCGGGGTGTCTCAGAGACACAAAGACTATGCTTACTGCTCCCTCAGGTACGTCGGACAACGCCACTAATTGTGCATGAGGCTGGCAAACTCATCATGTAAAAGAAACTATCACATGAACCACTGCTGCGTCAGTATGTGAATGTTTGATGTAGGCTTCCATTATTTTAATACCAACCCGATAGTCTTACTTCTACGTTCGTCCTATTCCTGGGGCCCAAGTTTCCCACTCTCCCTCCCATCCTCCTCTCAAATAAAAAAATAAAAAAGACAACAAGTGGAAACACGAAACAATTCAGACGCGAATTGGAAATAAGATACAGCCAGCTCAGAGTTACTCCTCGTTTATCGTAGAATACCGTTAAATGAATCAGACGCTAATGTAGAAAAGCAAATGTCGTGGGAGTCCCAGGGTGGAGGAAGGACAAATGGACCCCTCTCCCCATTTCATAGTTATTGTGTCTAAATCCGGTTTTGTTTATATTTGTTTCGTAAGTAAAGGTTTACAGTATTTTTTTTTATTTCCCCTCTTTCCTTTACTTGATTTTGTCGTGAGGACGCCCACGACAACTGATGCTCTCGTTACCAACGTATGGCCCATCAGACTTTGTCTGCCACGCGCTAGCGTGAAAGACAAACATAGAAAAGAATCTCCTGATAACTCGTAATGCAACCTGACAGACAGCGATTTCATGATTCAGATCTCAAAAATGCTGAGGTGACTTATCAGACTTATCTTTTTTTTTTCTTCTACAGAAAGTGTGGTCATTAAAGCAGCGATACAAATTCTCCAGCTTGGATTAAGTGTATTTTTCTTTCTGGCGTGTCTAGATAAATCTGAGGTAAGTTGTGAGATTTGGTAGTTTGTTTTGTGTTCGGAATAGATCTTACTGCAGGTGATGTTATTATTCTTTGAAACATTAAGGTCGGGTTACATGGAGTAGCAAGTGGGCCGTCGTTCAGTTATTTTGGTTCAGTTATCTGCAGCGGAATTTGACTATCAAGGCCTTTCAGGGAGATTCATCATTTGTTCTCTGAAGAAAGATGTTGCTCATTATGGTCTCTGTTATTCGGAATCATATTAAGATGTTCAGTTAAGTAAAGAACTTGCTCTCCAATTTTCTGTCCGAAAGTTGTGTGTATATGGCAGTTTTGATTGAGATATTGTAGTAGATTTTATCAGATAGGTAATAGATGTTTATAGCCCTGTCTGAGCAGAGGTGATAGTGATAACAATGTGAAAGTAAGGGGGTAAGAAATAGTTTTATCACGAGGTGATCGTGTAAGAGAAAGGACAGTCTCTGGATAGAATAATTTATCTAATCCAGCCTATCTGGACGACGATATTTAAATCAGACGCACTTTCTCTCCTTGTACGAAATACAAGTTACACTACACTCAAATGCACACAATTATATGACAAATACGCATGAACGTGAAAACAAACTATGAATAACATATAATGGATAGGGGTTGACCGACGCGATAACTAAAGTTTATTATCAATAGAAGATCACAACAATAAGCATATACATCACTAGATCATGGTTTACAGACAAAATTGCAAAAGAAGAAATTAATCAAATAGGTTCTCCCCCTCTGGTAAAGGAAAAGAAAAGACGATCCCAACAGAGGTTAATTAACCCAAAAGATTAAAAGTTAACAATAGGTTATGAAATAGTCAGTATGGGAAAAGAATAGGTTCCTAATGTAATCTATCCCGTGACTACTCAGATTAGTGAGATAAAAAAAGAAAGAAGAAACCACATAAGTATATGATGTTAACAAAAGACATAACTTTCTTTCTCTGTTCATTCAATTCACACCCATTCAGTGGCCACTTTCAGACTTTTGCTTAGCCCAGTAGTTGTCGCAGGCATTCCAAGGAAATATACTAACAAGTAATAAGACTATTTAGTGTCAAATTTAAGTTTTGCCAAATCCAGCCCCAGATTCGCCGTAGTTGCTGACTGCAAATTTCACGGGAGTCGCTAGAGTCGGTGATTTAATTTGTCCTGGATACAATAAGTTATCTATGCCTTCAGTTGGTTGGAGTAAGGTTCATGCGTGGTGATCGCCGACATAGGATGAATAGAACATATATAGTTCCTATGTTGTTTAGCCTCAGGTGGCTGAGACGCTAGGTTAAGTTACACAAATGTTGCTGACAATATATTTTGCCACAGCTGGCTGATGAGATTGATATAAGTAAATCTGGTAATAGTTCTGGTCCAGTTAATATTATAATTTAATGGTTCTATTCTGGTTTCTCTCATGAAAATGAGGAAAATTGGACCACACAGGTTACAGCAAGAAGCTCATCAATATTAAATATCCCTGGATGCTTATAATATTATAAGTTCGTATGATCATAAGTTCATATGGCCATAAAAAAGCCGCTAGTACTCAGGTTGATCAGCCTAGATTCTGAAAATATAAAAATTTAACCAAATTATCAATGTCATATCTAACACGTGTTAAAATAGGACCTCTTCACCACTCCGTTATAAATTAGATTTAAAACACACGTGTCTAGCTTATCCTATCGTTTTTAACGCGTGATATGAACACTAGTCATTTAAAAAATTACATAAAATGGATATAAATAAATAATATATACCGTCAGTAGACAGTTATTTAATGTATGTACTAGTCAATTTAAAACATCTCTTACTGGGAAATAGCGAGTAATTAAATTCACTTTACGGCTGAAAAAGATTTAGCTATAAGTTATTTAATTAGCACAGAAAATCTCAGTGAAATATCATGAAAACTTTAAACACATTAAATCACTTAAACGCTAGTATATAAATTACCGCAATCAGAAAAATGAAACACTCCACGAAAATCTAATAATTATCACTATGTACGAGAAATCTAAGATATCGATCTAGTGATTTTCAGATAGATTTCTGAACAACTGATCATGGCTATCGGAGAGACATGGTATATATCCGTAAATTCCGTTCTATCGCTCTTTAATGTGAAAGTCACACCTACTGCCAGACCCGATCCCATTTGCTGTTCGATTCTTGAATCAAAGGTAATTTTACCACCTCTGCTGCCGACAACCTCTCTGGCTTGACTTTCATCATCTCCGCCTTGCCGAATATCAGCTACGCAATTAATTCCCCTGAAAGTTTTACAATCCAAGGTCCGTCTCAGACTTAACATCGCCCCTGATCAAAGAATCTAGTACGCCATGCTCCGCGCTCTCTCCACCGTGCTTAATTGCCAAACGGCTCACGTGTTAATTGCACTTGTGAATCCGGCGTTCCTGTACCAAAAAATAAACTAGATGGGGAGGGGCAAAAGTGGATGATCACTGCTGCACTATTTCCATCTGTGACAGACATGATACACCAGACCACATGGTCTTTTGTATTTGAACATGCGCCCTAATTGAACCGACGGACCTTGTGTCTAAGGTTGAATATGCGCGTCTCGCTAAAGCGAGGCAAAACTCCTATTGTTTTTTTTTAAATTGATGCATGCACATCATGTTAGTAAGACTTCTTCTTCTTCTTGCGATCGCATCTTTGATGATTACACCGTCAGACGAGTTCTCATGATGAATTCGACTGTTGTTTGAAGTTCCTCTTTAACTCCATATAGCTTTGAGTTTAGTGTTGAGTCATTGGGCCAGTATATCTTTCTTAACTGGTCATACAGAGGACAGTCCTGTAGAACATGCTCAGCAGTTTGTTCGTTTAATCCACATGTGCACAGTGGTGAAGCAGACAATCGTAGCTTGTGCATGTGTTTATTCAGTTTGTTATGCCCTGTCCTGAGTCGAAAAATAGTTATCTGTCCCTGCCGGTCGAGAGTGTGATAGTCGTCTTTGGGTTGGTTCTGTTCTCTTCTGATATTCTGGATAGCTCTCTTTTTCTCAAAGTATGTGACTTCATTATCTTCTTGTTCACATTCTCCTCCCTTTTTTGCAAGTTTATCTGCCTTTTCATTTCCGGGTACACCACAATGAGATGGTACCCACTGAAGTATGGTTCTCTTTTTGGCAGCTACCTTGTTTAGTTCATTTCTCAGATGCGGGAGTTTACCACCCTTGAGAGCTTGCAGGACAGACAGTGCATCTGTGAGGATGACTACCTGGTGGCAGTCAGAGTTGGTGTTATAAATCATATTTGCAGCTTGCTCTAGAGCTTGAACCTCAGCTGTATAGTTGGAACAGAATTTACCAGTGGGAATGTGCCTAGTCTCATAGTGGTTGTCAGGATATGAGATAAAGATACCGGCACCTCCATTCCTAACAGCATTAGTTGCTGATCCATCTGTATAGGCATGTATCCATGATTGATCGGGATAGCTTTCTTGGATCATACTCAATGTAGCAGTTCGTTTTTGCAGATCATTATACTCACATCCACTTGTGAGACTACTGACTGATGTATTAATTTGGAGGGCACTGCTGGCCTGCTCCCATGGTACAGGGTATAGGGTGGGCTTCAGTGGTGTTGTCTTCATGGATAGGTCTTCTTGATGCTGTCTTATAAGTCTTTTCCCCCGATGCACAAAGCTGCTACGCTTTAGACGTCCCAATGCCAGATCATCTAGTCTTGCCTTCACTGGGTGCATTGACATACTGTTGTACTTTTCCATCTGGATCATGGTTTTTGTGTCTCTTCTATGGGACAATGTCTGTAATCCAGCAACCTTCTGCATCTCTGTTATTGGTGTAGTTTTCATGGCTCCTGTAATGAGCCTGAGAGCTTGATTTTGCACCTTGTCCAAAGACTGCAGATGTGAGTTAGCAGCTGATGATCATGCTGCTGAGCTAAACTCTAAGTGTGGTCTTATTACTCCATTATAAATCTTCTTTAGATTTCGTTCATTTGCTCCCCAGTTGGTACCTGCTAATTTTCTGAGTATGCCTAGTCGTCTTCGGGCCTTTCCTTCTGCATTTTCAATATGCTTATTCCATGTAAGCCTTTGATCAAATGTCACCCCAAGATAGGTGGGGTAGCTTTCTTCCTTGATCACGGTTGTCCCTAGGTGTATGTTAGCTGCTTTGTCCTTGGGAGCGAGGGAGAACAGTGTTGTGGAGGTTTTGTCTGTGTTTATTGTGATAAGCCATTTCTCTGCCCATGACACTAGCATGTCTGCTGCCCGCTGCATTCTGTAATTTGCTGTGGTGACGTTTTCATCAGCGCACCAGAGTACTAGGTCATCTGTATATAAGGCAGCTTTCACTCCTGCGGGGAGATCTTTCACCAGGTCATTGATGTAAACAAGGAAGAGTGTTGGGAAAATTACTCCTCCTTGAGGTACCCACTGATAGAGCAACACTTTTCTGCTCTGCAGACCGTCAAGAGTGACTCTAGTTCTCCTGTTATGCAAGTATGACTGGATCCATTTCATCATGTTGCCTTGGATTCCACTTCTCCTAAGTTTTGCAATGAGGCCATCTTTCCACACCTTGTCAAAGGCCTGCTTGAAGTCGACCCAGATCGTTAGGACCTTTTTCTCCTCCTGGAAGGCATCTTCTATTGCTTGAGACAAGTAAGTAACTTGGTCTTCTATACTGTAGCATTCTCTAAATCCAGCTTGTTCCGGCACCAGGATCTGCTCAGACTCTAAATACCATTTCAATCTGTGGTTGACTATTCGCTCCATAGTCTCCCCAACACATCTTGTGAGACTGATTGGCCGGTAACTTGCAGCCTCGGTCTTACATTTCCCTTTCTTTAGTATGGGTATTGTGATGGCTTCTCTCCATACTTGGGGTACCGTTCCTTTCAACCAGCTGTGGTTGAATATCTCAAGCAGTTTTGTCTTTGCTGCTGAGCTCAGATTTACTAGCATTTCGTTGCTGATTTTGTCTGGGCCGGGTGACTTTTGAAACTTAAGCTTGGAAATAGCCTTCTGTAGTTCTCCTAGTGTGATGGGTTCCCTCATTGGGGCAGGAGTATCTGTCTGTCCCATGGTTGCCAGTATTTCTTTTCTTATCTCTCTCTGGTGATCTATGTTAATGGGTAAGTTGCTTTCTGAACTGTATCTTCTAGCAAACAAGTCTGCAGCTTGTTTTCCTCTGAAAAGTTTGCCATCTTCATCCAATGTGATAGTCTGCCTAGGTGAGGAACGCTCTTCATTTAGAGACTTGACTAATCTCCAAAGTTTCCTGCCGTCTTTCTCAAGGTTCAGCGATGCCGTTTTAGTTCTCCAGCTTTTCCGTTTTTCTTCTAGCTTTGTTCTCTGAAACTCTGCTACAGCCTTTTTCCATTTGTTGTGAGTTTCAAGTGAAGGCTGAGACTCTGCGTCCTTTCTAGCCCTGTCCATAGCTTCCTGACGTTCTTGGAGTGTGCTGGACCAGTATGGTATGTAGTTACGCCGGCATCCTTTGGGAATGGTTTCTTTTGCAGCTTGTAGTATGCATCTGTTGAAGTCTTTTACCACTTCATTAATGTCTCTGTTCTATACCTTGAGGGTAGACAGCAGCGTGTTCACCTGATGCCTGAATAAACCCCAGTTGGCTTTTTTGTAGTTCCATCTTGTAATGGCTGGGCCTGTACTGAGAGTTGCACTCTGGACAGTAAGAAAGATTGGGCGATGGTCGCTTCCCCCTAGTTGGTCTCCTACTTCTCTACTAATAGATCCAGCTATATCTGGTGTGGAGAAGGCAAGATCTGGTGTTGAAGTTGTGTGCCATCCTCTGGAGTAGAAGGTAGGAGTATCTGTGGCATTATTGACTAGGATTAGGGAGTGATCATCTTGCCAAGTTTCAACCTCTTCACCTCTGTGATCCAGATGGTTATAGCCCCAGCTCTGGGAGTGGCTATTAAAGTCTCCAACTGCTATAAAGTTGGTGGCTGGTACCTGTATAGAGCTGAGACTCAGGAGTTTGTTGTTCGGACAGTAATAGTTCAGGAGTTCTATTTCCATCTTGTCTACCTTATCTGCAACAGCTGATATTCTGCTCCATCCATGAAGGTTTTCCCTTTCGTGTGCAGGAATGTTATTCCTTACAAGAGTAAGTACTCCTCCTTTTCGTCTATCTTTTCTGTCGGATCTGAAGCATTGATATCCCCTTATTTTAAAGGTTTGATCTGCTTTCAAGTGAGTCTCTTGGATACAGCAAACACTGACTTGCTTCTCATACAAGATGTTTTCCAGCTCTGTCTTTTTGCTGTATCCAGCCTGCTTGCTGTTCACTCCCTCTGCATTCCAGTGCATCATGACAAGTGGCACTCTGGGTTTCTCTTTTTCTGTTTTGTTTTGGTCAGTAGTTCTCCTCCGCCGTCTGCTGACTCCACAAGATGGTCTAGAGGGTCCTCCAGTAGCTGAGGGTGGGCTCTGTCGAGGCTCAGAGCCCGGCACTGCACCTGCCTGGTGGAGCTCCACAGGGCGAGCACCAGTACGAGATTTATTTGCCGGTGTACTCTCCATAGAAAAAAAAAAAGCGAGTTGCGTGATACTGTGGTTTCCGGTGCGCCTTCTGGCCCAGTATCTATGACTTTAGCACCTGTTCAACGGGAGAGTGGGCTCATCCCTAATCTGTTTATGTTCCCAGTAGTAGACTATTCGCAAGCAGCCTGGGGGTGTCACTGCTCTGCGCGGACCTTGTTTACCGAGGCGGCGTCCGAGCTCGTATGGTGAAAATATGGTTGCGTTATCTTCAAAATAGCCCTGTCTTTCCCATGGCTTTTCTGCCATCCTGCAACTTTGAGTTAGGGAGTTCTGAGCTCCAGTCTCTTTCCCAGGCATTTTATCCTGGCCTGGCACGCATACAGAGGACCCCACTTCTGGTTCTAAGTTAGCAGTTGGGGATAGGTGGGGTGGCACACTGTGCATTCCCCGTCATTCAGGGGGGCTCTCCAACTATGCAGAGCTTGCACAATGCTGTGCTCTGGTTCTGGGCTCTCCCAAGGAATCCTCACGTCCTGCACAGAGCCACTTTCAGATACCCACCACCTGCCAACCCTCCATTGTAGAAATCTCCTGCATGCGGCCATCCAGTCAAGAGCCAGTATTAAGTCTGGTGCCCAAGTGATCCCCCCCAAGCTCAGTGTGCAATGCTGGGTTCTCATCATGCTGCAACACAGGGGGGATTGTGATGCTCAGCCATCTCTCTCAACTCTGCACCGATAAGTGACATCGGGGACTTAACTGTGCCTCAGTACTGGGAGGCCCCGTTTCCGGGTACACCACACACAGCCAATTGAGGCAACGGTCGCCGTGGGCGTGTCTTCAGTGGGGAAGTTGTGGAGTCTTCCTGTCCATGTTCTTGCACATCCTAACACTGCCCGCAAGACATCGGAGGTTTGGAGAGTGGCCTTCTCTGCTTTTTTGAGCCGGGGTGGGCTCCCCGGGCAAGTCTCGATGAGGATCGGGACGTGTCCACGCGCCAGTGGGCCCAGCATCGGCCGCATCTGATGGAGGACTTGCTCTGCCAGGTTTGAGTTAGTAAATTCCAACTTTGTCATCTTCTTGGCATTGTGATGCTGGGGTGCCTGTGGATTTCCTACCGCTACGGGTAGAAGCCAGAAGTGTACTGTGCCAGCTCTGGGGGAGATAAAGGGGGTGTTTCTGCGTCTCCTTGTCATACGTAGCCAAGGTAGGGCTCACAGTGCTCTTTCCCCGCCACCAAATTGCCTGCAGGTTACGCCGAGTTCTCCGAGGCTCTAGGCATGTGACCAAGAGTTGAAGGCAATAGGATCGTCACGTCCTGAGTCTCTGTGCCTGTACGATGGGTTCCGATCTTCAGGGAGCAGTCCACACTCGTTCCCACTCCCAAGACTTGTTCAGTATCCATCTGGCTCCTTCCCACCCACAGAGGGCGTGTACGGTGTATGTTAGTAAGACATTCCCCATGGTTCCATTTGGTCTTCTGCTTCTTCTTTGATCCTTAGCCGCCCACTGCCAAAGCAGTCAGTGGTCATTACGCCTGGTGGCGTCTTGTAGGGCAGCAACAAACTGCTTCCACTTTGCTCGGTCGGCGGCCATCCTTCGTGCAGTGTCCCAGCTCTGGTTCATTCTTTGCATCTCGGCCTCCACAGTTCTCTGCCAATTTGTTTTTGGTCAGCCTCTGTCTCGTTTTCCTTCAAGGGTCCATAGCATAGCTGTTCTTGTGATGGCATCAGGGTCACCAACCCAGCTCGAGCGTCTGCCAGCTATGATGGTGTAAATGCCGTTTTGGTTGCTCCAAGTAAGCAGTTCTTGGTTGGTGATGGTATTCGGCCAAAAGATTCAGATAATTTTTCTTAGGCACATTGTGTGGAAAAAGGACAATTTCGACGTTTCCTTCTCTGTTACTCTCCAGAATTCTGCACCATAGAAAATCACAAAGTACACGGCTCTCACATAATCTTAATTTGGTGTTTGTGCTGTACTGAGAAGACTTCCAGGTGTTGTTTAGACTTGCAAAGGCTGTTCTGGCTTTATTTATTCTATTGTTGATGTCTTTGCTTGTTCCACCTTCTGTTCCCTTTGGTGTTCTAATATATTTGAGCGAAAAGGTCACAGATAACGGATTTTCGGGTGCCTCTCGGAGAATGTCGTGTCCCTTTTCTCACAGTGGTATCATCTTTATCATCATTTTCCGCTGCACTTCTTACTGGGCATGTAACCACCACTACAGTTGGTACGCCTGCAGGAAGCTTGTACCACGTAGTTACGTGCTCTTGCAGCTAAAGTTACTTTCGCAATTTCTTTAACATGAGGAGGTTGCCAGTCCCATACATAGCCTCAAGCTAGTCGCTGCGTAAACATACATCGTAAACATACATCGTAAACATACATAATGGTGTAGTCGTTCTATTCTTCCTATGTTTCTTCTGACAATCCAGGAAACTTCACGGCAGGAATAGTCCTTCAATTAGTTCATGCCAAGCCTTTCTGTTGGGGCTTTTTTCGTTTATTTTTTTCCCCCATCTTTCTTACGTCTGCAGCTCTCTATTTTTTTGTTTTTGTTTTTTTGTTCTTTTAATAATTGTTTATTCCCGTCTACTTCACTTTGAAGTAATCAAAGCTATTCTTGTAAGATGACATTTGATGGTGCTTGTGGTTTAGCCAGACCATGCTAAACTCTGAGTTGCCGCTTTCGTGATTTGTTTACGTTCTACTGTAAAACCACAGCTCGTAATGTTTAAGCATGCTGTTTGATTTTAGAGCTCATTTGACATAATATGAAGATAGCGTAAATAATAAGAATGCTTTGGTTGACATTTTTCTTTCTTTTGCCTATTCCAGTCTGTCGTTATCGCGTAACTAAAGTAGGCCTACGTAATAAATAAATTCGGATGGTCTTGGGTTCGAGTCCCCGTTAATCTTATCATTTCTCTTGTTTTTTTTTTTTTCTGTTGTCTTTATTTCTTTATTTCTTACGAGTGCCTACAACATACCCTTTATGTGTACAGTATTACTTATTAACAAAAATAAACCTTCTTGAATGACTTGACCCCTTCCTCGGTTATTTCTCAGTTCCTTGCGTCCTACCCCACGTTTACTCCGAGATGTTCCTCATGACGCATGCCACTTATTTCGACGATTTTTGTGCCCCTTGGTGGTAAGAAACATCCATTCACATTCTATCAGACTTTTCTTTCATGTCTTCTTCACTCCCTGTCTCCTGTCAGATTCCCCCCGGTCAACCGTAAGATTACATCACATTCTCATACGTCAAGTTCCGGTATACAAGTTGCTGAGAACGCACTTAGCGGACACAATAGACTACCTGACCGGTTATCAGTCATCTATCTCCCGTACCCCCTTATCGTTTACTCTCAGGACGGCGCTCTTCTTACCGTCTACACACCTCGACTGATTAAAACCCCTCCAAGCGTCAGATTCACTTTAGATTGGTCACCTGTCGGTCCCCTAGTGGCCATCCCCTGACAAAAGCTAGCAACGCAATCTACCGTACAGACACGCCGACCTACCCCGAGGACTTGAAAACTGAGACGGTGATGAATTTCAACTACTAAAGAAAGACCACGAAAGCAATAAAGCGATGTGAAACACTAGTGCATTTAACTGCATAGTTTTCGTCTGGCGCAGGTCGAATCTTTGTGAAACATTTTAGCTCTAGACCGATAAACAACAGGAATTTAAATCTTGAGGAGGGGGGGGGGGGGGGGGGGGGGGGGGGGGGAGGGAATGGAATAAATAAAGTTGACGTTGGAGCTAGAAGACGGTACGGACACCTGTGAATACATTGACCTGGCTATTTGAAATAGTTTGGCCATATAAAAAGACGTAACGCTTTGCTGCAAACCGTAATGAAAACAAGAATTGAACACAAACGTTCACGAGAAAGACTTCGCTATAAGTGGGAAGATAACATCAAGAGATTGACTGGAAAGAGTCTATCAGAGTGCGCCATCACAACAAGGGACAGAAGACGTTGGGAGATCTATTGACGCCGACCTTCGTTATGATCTGATCTTCTTACTCGTGCTCTGCTTCTTCTTTCGCTCTCAGATAATCACATCTGGCTTCTCTCGTCATCATACAGTCCCTCCCTCAACTGAGTAAGAGACCTACTACGTTCCCATTCTGCTCCTTTCATGGAACCGACAGTCTTGAAGAACATGTTCTGGGTCTTGAGTTCAAGGTACTGCCACGGAGGAAATTTATACCGTTTTTCTACGTGATAATAAAACTACACATCTACTTTACTGTGAGGGAGTAGGGAGCGTGCAACAGCTATCTGAGCACAACGCATACAGGACTGCTGCAGCAAAGACTTACTGGTTTACTACAGTTTTCAGAATGGCCAGATCTAATGATCTGGTTAGGGACAGCAGGAAAATTCATCGCTGTAGAAGTAGGTACACGAGATGCATTGGCTTTCTCAGTATAAGACCTGTTGAAACAACTGAGCCCCAACGGACATTCATGAGGAAAAGCACTGAAAGGACTTGGCCAAACTGCGGAAAAGGGACCTTGCTGGTTGTGAACAACCCTAATGGGCTATTAAATTCAGAACAGTTAAGTCCGATTGGCGGAATGATTAGAGCTTTTGTCTCTTGCGGCAAATGTACAGGGTTCCGGGCTTACAATCTGGTAGCGGCTGACTCCAGAATAACCAGCTGTAAATGGGTGCCTGACTCTTGAGTTCATGGAGGCCAAAGGCAGTGACGAAGAGAACTGGACACCCCACTTCATAAAGCTGGACTCAATTTGGCGAAGTCTCTAACACTTCACCATCCTACGGCAGTATCTGATATCGGATTACTTTTACCTGTTTACGTGCACATATATTAAATAAAACCACCTCCAGTTTGCAGGATGGATAGCACCAGGAGCAAAAAGCCACTTTGGAAACTGCAATCAAGGTCAATCAATCAAGGTCAATCAATCAGTACCCTTTAGCTCCCCAGGGAGCACATGCCTTCAACAAACATATGCCAAGTCTTCCTGTCCTGTGCCATTCGCTCAAGTTCTTTCCATGTTTTCCTCATCATTTTCACTCATCTAGCTCTCTTCTCCGTGTGTTTTTTGGTCTACCTCTGCCTCTCTTTCCCTGTGGATTCCAGAACAAGGACTGCCTTGTAATGCTATCAACAAGTCTCCTCAATGTGTGTCCTATCCATCGCCAGCGTCTTCTTCTCATCTCTTGTTCCACTGGCACTTGTCTGGTTCTTGTCATCAATTCCACATTTGTGACTTTGTCATACCATTTCAGTCCTTCTATTCTACGCAAGCACCCGTTTATAAAAGTCTGTAACTTTTTGGTTGTTGTTTTTGTTGCTCTCCATGTTTCAGAGCCATACAATAGGACTGACTTGACATTTGAGTTGAAGATTCTTATTTTCATGTTGGACTTGATTTCTCTTGATCTCCATATATTTCCCAATGCAATGAAAGCTTCTCTTGCTTTTTGTATTCTTATTTTGATATTATTGTCTGTCAACCAAGGTGGAGTGGGTTTAAATCCCTGGGAAGACGGGAAACATCAACAGAAATATTGGATGATACTTACGTCTTCTGTGTACTTTTATTCAATATCTAGGGTAAGTTTGCGGCTGTAGATATATTCATATTTGCATGTAGGAAAGTCTGCTTGAATATGTGTTGCATGCATATGTGCTTAAATCCTCCCTGTCTTGTTTTTTCTTCATACCTTCGGGAGCATGGGATCGCATTTTAGGTGTTCCCACTACAGGAATATCTTATCCAAAATCTACAGGTGGCCTGTAAGTTCCCCCCCCCCCCCCTTTTTTTTTGTTGCAAGTGCCATGGCGTATGCGATCATGTGTATCCACATTTCTCCTTAGATCTTATTTGTAGTTGATTGTGTCCATACCACGATGTTAAAGTTACCAAAGTCCTTTTTCTTTATCGTTCCTAATCTCATTTTTCATCTATTTTGTCATTTTCTAGCACGATCCAACAGGTTTAATATTATGACACGTATAAACTGCATCTTTCTTATCTTTCTTTGAGCATTTTCATTCTGCAGGACAACCTCGTTAGTCTGTAAGCCGTCTCTGGTATGCTTAAAACTCTACTGAATCTTTTTTTTTTTGGGGGGTGGGGGTTCAGTTTGTTTACCTTTCTTAACTGAAGATTGTGTCCAGTGATTCTCAACCGATGCGTCGAGATGTAAAATTGGATAGCGGGAAACCTCGTGATGGATCGCGTCCCTATTGTTTCCCTTACTTGAAGGTAAAAGCGGCATGCCTTTGGCGGAATTCCTTTAATTTATTGTTACCTGTCAATTTTGGTTCATGGGTCGCCAGCTTCCATCAGCTGTGAAATTAGGGTCGTGGTAGTAAAGAGATTAAGAACCATTTATTTAGTCCAACAAGGGTTGTGTGATTTTCTTCGGTTTTCCCCCATTTTTTCTCCTATTGTCTTTCTTCTTTCTTGTTTTCCATTCAACCTCTCGTTGAGACATAATTTATGCTTTCTTCTCATTCTTTCAGTTTGTCTACATTTCTGAATTTTCATTCAGATCAACTAGGTTAATGTGACTGTCTTCCCCTCCTCTCCCCTCCCCTCTTTTTTTGTTTTGTTTTTTATTCCCGTTCTTCTTTCTTGTTTTCCGTTTAACCTCCTGTTGAGACATAATCGATGCTTGCGTCTTACGCTTTCATTTCTCTACCTTTCTGAATGTTCATTCAGACCAGCAAGGTTATCTGACCTCCATTTTGTCTCATATTTCCTTTCTTCTACCTGGTTTTCCATTCAACCTCGTGCTGAGTCAGAACCCTGACAACCTTAATTGTTCTGTCCGGTTGATGCGGATTGTGGACAGCACCGGTCACTCTCGCAACAGGTGTTTTTGTTCTCGGTGTCTCAGCTTAACCAAGTTGACGTGAAACAACATTGTGGTAGCAATGTCCCGTATCGTAATCTGATGTATTGTAACCGGGACCGCGTAATCTGATGTATTGTAACCGGGACCGTCGCCTGGTCGGTGTATTCCATTGTGAGGAAGTGGTTTCCGATCAGGCAGACGCCGACACGTTAATAAGAGTTTCACATCTTTGAATGGCCTGTGACACAGTTGGGTAACGCGGGAGGACGGAATCAGGGTTCGAAATCTATTGTTGGTCACGGTGAAGGTGTATCTGTAGGTGATGGCCACTGTTATTTGTGGTTCATTGATTTCACTTTAGATAGATGGAAGGTTATTACAGGTCTTGGTGTCGTGTTAGTAGTCCTATTCTGAAGTTTCACCATTATATCTGATAGAAACAAGTAGTCCGTCTATGTTCATACTTGTAGTTATCATAAAAACCTAAAACTATTCTGTCATCATCAACATCATCATTATCACTACCATTTTCCCTTGCTGTCCTGATGGAGGACAGAGCCACCATGTAGCTGGGTTCCTGTAGCGAGATTTGGTAAACACTTGCTTGGTTGTAGCGCGACACGCCCACGCGACACCCACACACACCAGCGCAAGGTCAGCGCTGCGGTCTTTCTTTGAAGTTGGTAGACAGCGGAAATGTGACTTACGGTTAAAAGCCATACAGTATTACTGAAGAATGAGGAAATAGCTATATAGGAATGTATGGCCGACTTTAAAAGTTTGCATTTACTGGACATTAAATTATTCACTACAGGAGAACGCATGGTTGGAATAATATTAAATAAATATAACTCAACAAAGGAGATAGGCTAGGAATTATATCCAAAAGGATATTATTCAAATATAAATAGTTTTAAAGATAATTAATATTTTTCACCTTCATCACATCGGCTAAAAGTTAGCTAATAATCTTTAAAAATTTATTACACTAACAAGCCTCAACGGAATTGTATAAAACTTATATGTAATGAAAGCCCCATATGGGGAAAAGGAAATGATATATAGGAAGGAAGGAAGGAGATAAGTGTGTGAGTGGACAGAAGAGAAAAAACGAGTACAGGAAAAGCACAGATTGTTTCAAATAGCTTCAAAACAGGAGATGAAAAACTAAAATCTTTTGGGGAATTTGGGAGCTGCTTTCTCGTACGCGCGAGAGACTGAAATATAAGGACAGAGCGGCGCATTGTAAATCACACACCAAATCCAGAAGCCAGAGTGAGAAACTGGAGGACAGCCTCTGCAAGAAAAGTTTCTATTTTCACGCTGCATGCAGGGCAGATTAAGTTAAGCCAATACAGTCTCACCGTGAGAGCTTATTAATCCTAAGAGGGTATGTAAGTTTATTAAAAATATATGTATTACTAATATCATTTTATTTCAGATTTTATTTCTGATTGATTGTAGCAGATATAATAAAAAGGGGAAGACCCCAAACAGAGATAACCTTCACCGGCATTGTCAGGAAGCATAACCCATTAATTGGTTAGCCAAATATATTATGGCTAATTCTTGCCTGGAAGCTTACGACATACCAGCAAGTACATAAGTGACTTGACATCCATAAGTGGAAGGCAAAGGTTATATCGTACCCATGTATCATAACATGTGATTTATTCATGTATATTGTTAATTCTGCACCTTATACATTATCTTATCATGCTATCTCTGTAATATACTACCATGATTCATTCATTTACATACAAACACTGAAGACATGGTCGCATCATGAACAGCAGAGGGTGGTGAGATTGTTAGAACAATGGCCACCTATTACTTCTTGTTCCAGGTTTTTATGATCAATGTTTATGATCATTCCTGATCGAGAAACTAAAGACTTGAAGAAGTTGATCCAGCTCACTGAAGCCTAGAGGTCAACCAAACTTCAACACCTTAGTCCCCCGTAGTTATAGGGCGGGCTGAAGGAAAGTCTTCCGTACTCCAGTGTGTCGGAGGAACCTCGAGCAGACGTGGATAAAGTTGAGTTTATTTATTTCCATCCAACAAATCCTGTGAGCAGTTCTAAAACGACTTTCTAATGATGAAAACTAGATGGCAAGAGATAATGTGACAAACTTGTTTTATAAATTCAGTGGAAGATAAATCCAAGACTTTTTCTATTAGTTATTTTAATTTGTAACTGTAAATAATCATACATTTTACCATCTTCCAACACCCATTTATCATTACAAGAATATATAGATGTACATAATAAATTGGATAATTGTACTCATTTGACTTGTTAAAAATTTAACTGTTAAATTTTGAGTTACTTTTTCTAATTTAATTATAATATCACATAGGGTTACGATAGCGAAGTAGCATCTTATACTTCTGAAGCCTAAATCTATTGTCCAGCTCAGAGTATTCACAGCTGTAACTCACTTGTGATACCAGTGTACTTCTCGGGCACTGGAACTTCATACTTTCTGGAGAGAGATTCTACTTCTGCTCTACCACTACTATCATACTAGGAAAACCTTTCGCTACATTGGGGGCTCTTTCGCGGGATATTATTTTGTATCCTGGGCCACTATCTATGTATTTTTCTATCTTGAGCCACAATTAGTTTGTAAAAAAAAATTTTTTTTTTGGACAACATTCTAAAAACATAGAAAATCGGATGTAAAAGTAGAACCATTCAGTACGATGTATATAGGAAACGCTCACAAGGTTTTAAGGATTTGTCTTGTTCAAAGTAATTAATTGATTTTAATTAAGTTAGTTTGTTAGTGAAGATAAAATTATATACACTCTGGTAAGTAAGCATCATGGCTGAATTGGTGAAGTTTAGAGCTGCGATTATGCAGGAAGGAAAAGACTTGGGTATGACAGGAGATGCTCTAATTCGCTATCTCACAACTGCAGTGGACCAACATTTAGACAGAGAGACCAAACGAATGGAAGTTGAGGCTGAAGCTAAGAAATTAGAGGCAGAAAGAGAGACCAAAAGAATGGAAGTTGAGGCTGAAGCTAAGAAATTAGAGGCAGAAAGAGAGACTAAAAGAATGGAAGTTGAGACTGAAGCTAAGAAATTAGAAGCAGAGAGAGAAGCCAAAAGACTGGAAGAGAAGAAAAGAGACTAAATTTTGGAAGCTGAAGAAAGAAGGTTACAAAATGAGCGCATGAGTTAAGTTTAAAAGGAACTTGAACTCCAGGGAGCAGCTAGCAATCATGGTGCTAGCTCACCTCACTCTGAGAGTAGCTCCAACCATAGCGCGGCAAATGGAGCCATGAGTTTCCACCTGGATCCATTTATTGAAAAAGAGGACGCCATTGAGTCGTACCTGGATAGATATGAGAGACTGGCCTCTACCTATGGATTGGAAAAGGAAAAATGGAGCCTTAAGCTATCTCAGGGGTTTTGGTTGAGGGGGAGTTTCATACGATGTTTATTTAAAAAACTCTCAAAAGAGAAGACCAGGAAGATTATGAAATCTTAAAACAAGCTTTACTGGTCAGGTACGAAAAGAATTCTGAATCTTATAGAAAGAGATTCCGAACTGCTAAGCTACTTCCAGGAGAAAACTATCACCAGTTTTCTGCCAGATTGGAAACTTATCTGACAAAATGGATTAGCTTAGGAAAGTGTCAAGAGATAAAAGAAATGGTCATGATGGAGCATCTGAGAGAATCCATGCCTCAAGAAATGAGAAAATTTCTTATGGAACAAGGAGCTGAGAGATTGGAAGATATTTTAACCATGGCTGACAGACATCAAGCAGCTCAGTCAGCAGTATCAGGAAATACAAGAAGAAGCAGGGTGAGAGTTACTTCAAACCTTCACAAAACTTTACCAACTATGAACACAGGGACAATTCCAACAAGAACAAACACAGAACTGATTATAAAGACAAAAACCCTCTAGGATCAGAAAAGAAAGAAAACCCTATGATCCAAGAAAGGGAAGGAAAGTGGTGTAGATCTTGCTAAATGCGTAACCATAAAACTGCGGAATGCAGACGGAAAAACCCTCCTCATCACGCTGCATGCCTTACAACAGAGAACAAGGGAAGGAAGGACCTGGCAGATAGTCAGAAGGACCTCCATCATCCCCCTGTCTGTGAGGAAGTGACCTTGAATGGAACCCAAGTACTGTGCTTATATGATACAGGCTTGGACTTTGACTCAGTAGTGTGCTCTTCTCTGGTGAGTCCGGAACAGATAACCACAGAAACAGTGGAAATCAGAGGACCAGTCAAGGGAGCAGGAACCATGACACTGCCCATAGCCCGAATCAACATAAGATCTCGCTATGTGGAAGGAGAGATCAAAGCAGCAGTGATGGACAACCCTATCTACCCATTAATACTGGGATGTAGATATGTCTTTCTAGGAGAACCTATAAGACCCATAGTGATGGCAACAGTCCAGACCAGGGCAAGCTCTAAGAAAGAGGAGGACACTATCATCAATACTCATCCAGAAGAGATGAGAAAGGCTCAAACTGCTGACAGTACATTGAAGCCTTGCTTTGGCAAATTACCTAAAAGCCATAACCCTCCAGAGAAAGGAGACTTATATATGAAAAAAAGGCCTACTATATAGAAAAGCTGGAACAGGACCAAAAGGACATGGACAGCTGGTAGTGCCAAAATCATACAGGGAGCAGGTTATGAAGCTAGGACATGCTATACCCTTCAGTGGACATATGGGAATAGGGGCCACTGGACAACGGATAGCCTGTCACTACTTTTGGCCAGGGATCACAGAGGACATAAAGAGGTATGTGAGATCCTGTCCAGAATGCCAAAGAGTAGCTCCTAAACATAGGACTGCACCAGCACCACTGGGAGAAATGCCCATCATGGGAACGCCCTTCGAACGTGTTGCCGTGGATATTGTTGGACCCCTCAGTAGGACCAAGAAGAGAAATGCATATATCTTAACCTTGGTCGATACTTGCTCTATGTGGGGAGAGGCAGTAGCAATGTCATCGATAGATTCGAAACATGTGGCAGAGGCACTGTTAACAATATTCACCCGATTAGGTTTCCCACATCAAATATTGACTGACAATGGTTCTCAGTTTAGGGGAAAGCTAACACAAGAAGTATTCAGGTTATTTCAAGCTAGACATTATCACTGTAGCCCGTACCACGCCCAAGGGAATGGTCAAGTAGAGCGGTTCAATGGCACGCTCATTTCAATCCTTAGAAAGTTGGCTAGTGAGAAACCTGAAACTTGGGACACATACTTACCCTCAGCACTATTTGCCTATAGGGAAGTCCCACATAACTCCACAGGATTGGCTCCAGCTACATTGTTGTTTGGACGACCAATCAAAGGTCCACTGGAAGCATTGTTGCGGACATGGACTGATGAAAAAGCAGAAGAAACCGTGACTTCTTCATACCAATACGTCAACGAGTTGACATCTCGATTGAAAACAAGTTGGAAACAGGCAAATGATAACTTGAGACAGGCCAGGAGGAAGCAGGCTGCTTACTACAATAAAACAGCAAAAGATAGGGAACTTGAGGTGGGAGAAAAGGTTCTGTTACTGTTGCCCAGCAGCAATAATAAATTGCAAATTGGATGGCAGGGACCCTACGTCATATTGGAAAAAACTTTCCCGGACCAACTATAAGATTGACAAGAAAGGAAAGGAGAAGGTGTATCATGTCAACCTTCTTAAAAAGTAAGTTATGACAGGGAAGCATCAGAAGTTGCCCATATCATGACCCTGGCCATTGCAACAGAAATGCAGGATGAACCAATTTCCTCCATGGAATACCCCCTATCAACTACGGAAAGCTATGCTCAGGTTAATGTGAGTGAACATTTCAACCCTGAGAAGAGGAAAAAGGTTCAGGAGGTGTTAGAAATCCATGCTGATGTACTCACAGATAAGCCGGGGTGTACTAATCTGTTAGAGTATGACATGACGATTACTGACCCTACACCAGTTTGTATGCGGACATACCCTATACCTTATGCTAAAGGACAGGCACTAAAGGATGAGATTTATTATCTCTTAAAAGATAAAATTATTTCAAAGTCTGAATCTCCCTACAGCTCAAGTGTGGTGCTATTAAGGAAGCCTAGTGGTGAACACAGGTTATGCATTGATTATAGGAAACTAAATGCTATCACTGAATCTCAGGTAGACCCATTACCTGACACCAATCAGTTGTTTGCTACATTGAGTAAGGCTCGGTATTTTTCAAAAGTAGATCTAAGCAGGGGATACTACCAAATACCAGTGAAACCAGAAGTTAGGAAACTGTTAGCCTTTAGTACACCGGATGGACATTACGAGTTCAATGTACTCCCATTTGGTTTAAAGAATGCTCCAAGTATCTTCACCAGAATGATGAGGAAATTGTTGGAACCATTACAAAATCCTCATATCACCAACTTCATGGATGATATTCTGATTGCTACCACTACATTTGAGGAACACGTAGTAGCACTCTCCATGTTGTTAGGTAGATTAAGAGAAACGGGATTGACAGCACGCCCAACTAAGTGTCATATTGGATGTGAGACATTGGAATTTTTAGGTCACACTATCTCTACAGGGCAAATGTCTCCGGACCCAAAGAATGTAGAGAAAATGAGAAAAGCACCAAGACCACAAACTAAGAAGGATGTAAGATCCTTTGTGTCACTGTGCGGGTTTTATCAGAAATATATACCCCATTTTAAACTCATTGTGCGCGCCATTAACCGACTTAAACCAAAAAAAGGTCAGCCGGATAAAAATACAATGGACTGTGGAGTGTGAACAGGCTTATACAGAGTTGAAAAATAAGCTGACAAATAAACCTATCCTTGCCCTTCCCGATCTCACACAAGAATTCGTACTAAGAACGGATGCTAGCAATGTAGGCATCGGAGCAACATTACTACAGCGGGCAGACACACCGCCACATATGCTATTACCAGTAGCTTTTGCCAGTAGAAAGTTAAATACAGCTGAGAGAAATTATTCTACCGTTGAACGTGAATGCCTCGCTTTGGTCTGGTCGATCAACAAATTCGCCCCTTTTCTTTACGGGAAACACTTCATTGTGGAAAGTGATCACCAGCCTTTGATGTTTTTAGCAGTGTCTAAAAAATTAAATTCACGACTTTTAAGGTGGAGTTTACTGTTATCTCCATATTCGTTCAATGTGAGATACATACCAGGACGGGACAATCTTGGACCCGATTTTTTAAGTAGGCATCCTATCAAAGGAGATATAGAGAAACAGAAAATTAAGGAGGAACTGCAGCATGTGTTACCAAAAAGTTAACCGTGCAGGCACTGTTTTAAAGAAGAGGGCTCTGTAGCGAGATTTGGTAAACACTTGCTTGGTTGTAGCGCGACACGCCCACGCGACACCCACACACACCAGCGCAAGGTCAGCGCTGCGGTCTTTCTTTGAAGTTGGTAGACAGCGGAAATGTGACTTACGGTTAAAAGCCATACAGTATTACTGAAGAATGAGGAAATAGCTATATAGGAATGTATGGCCGACTTTAAAAGTTTGCATTTACTGGACATTAAATTATTCACTACAGGAGAACGCATGGTTGGAATAATATTAAATAAATATAACTCAACAAAGGAGATAGGCTAGGAATTATATCCAAAAGGATATTATTCAAATATAAATAGTTTTAAAGATAATTAATATTTTTCACCTTCATCACATCGGCTAAAAGTTAGCTAATAATCTTTAAAAATTTATTACACTAACAAGCCTCAACGGAATTGTATAAAACTTATATGTAATGAAAGCCCCATATGGGGAAAAGGAAATGATATATATAGGAAGGAAGGAAGGAGATAAGTGTGTGAGTGACAGAAGAGAAAAACGAGTACAGGAAAAGCACAGATTGTTTCAAATAGCTTCAAAACAGGAGATGAAACTAAAATCTTTTGGGGAATTTGGGAGCTGCTTTCTCGTACGCGCGAGAGACTGAAATATAAGGACAGAGCGGCGCATTGTAAATCACACACCAAATCCAGAAGCCAGAGTGAGAAACTGGAGGACAGCCTCTGCAAGAAAAGTTCTATTTTCACGCTGCATGCAGGGCAGATTAAGTTAAGCCAATACAGTCTCACCGTGAGCTTATTAATCCTAAGAGGGTATGTAAGTTTATTAAAAATATATGTATTACTAATATCATTTTATTTCAGATTTTATGTCTGATTGATTGTAGCAGATATAATAAAAAAGGGAATGACGCTAACCAGAGATAACCTTCACCGGCATTGTCAGGAAGCATAACCATTAATTGGTTAGCCAAATATATTATGGCTAATTCTTGCCTGGAAGCTTACGACATACCAGCAAGTACATAAGTGACTTGACATCCATAAGTGGAAGGCAAAGGTTATATCGTACCCATGTATCATAACATGTGATTTATTCATGTATATTGTTAATTCTGCACCTTATACATTATCTTATCATGCTATCTCTGTAATATACTACCATGATTCATTCATGTACATACAAACACTGAAGACATGGTCGCATCATGAACAGCAGAGGGTGGTGAGATTGTTAGAACAATGGCCACCTATTACTTCTTGTTACAGGTTTTTATGATCAATGTTTATGATCATTCCTGATCGAGAAACTAAAGACTTGAAGAAGTTGATCCAGCTCACTGAAGCCTAGAGGTCAACCAAACTTCAACACCTTAGTCCCCCGTAGTTATAGGGCGGGCTGAAGGAAAGTCTTCCGTACTCCAGTGTGTCGGAGGAACCTCGAGCAGACGTGGATAAAGTTGAGTTTATATATTTCCATCCAACAAATCCTGTGAGCAATTCTAAAACGACTTTCTAATGATGAAAACTAGATGGCAAGAGATAATGTGACAAACTTGTTTTATAAATTCAGTGGAAGATAAATCCAAGACTTTTTCTATTAGTTATATTAATTTGTAACTGTAAATAATCATACATTTTACCATCTTCCAACACCCATTTATCATTACAAGAATATATAGATGTACATAATAAATTGGATAATTGTACTCATTTGACTTGTTAAATTTTTAACTGTTAAATTTTGAGTTACTTTTTCTAATTTAATTATAATATCACATAGGGTTACGATAGCGAAGTAGCATCTTATACTTCTGAAGCCTAAATCTATTGTCCAGCTCAGAGTATTCACAGCTGTAACTCACTTGTGATACCAGTGTACTTCTCGGGCACTGGAACTTCATACTTTCTGGAGAGAGATTCTACTTCTGCTCTACCACTACTATCATACTAGGAAAACCTTTCGCTACAGTTCCTTGACGGTTTTTGTGGTTATTTGTTTTACATCATAAAGTAGGCCTACCCAGCACCATGTAGGGCCTACCCAGCACCATGTAGGGCCTACCCAGCACCATGCAGCTTCTATATAATTAGCCTGCAAAGATATGCATTCGATATACAGACAGTAAGCTATGGGTCCTTCTCAGGACCACCCATTTTCACGGCTAACAGCGACCTAGCTTGAAAAGGAAACAAAGTACTCAATATACCCCAATTATAACAAAATGGCCCATTTTTGGGTCTGGTTAAACGGGGTATAGAAAGCGCTGTACCAAAGCAGAAGGGAAAAAGAATGCGTTCGATTCTCTTCCAGCGGCGGTTTCTGGGGCAATTTGTTTGACAAGATGACATTGCCAGCCCCATTGACAACCTTCTATTAGTCGCCTTGTAGTCCTACTCTTTTTGTTTGTTTGTTCTGAGATCCCCCGGAAACTCGCTGGGGCATGTAGAGCGAAAGACAACGAATAAATCATTCTTTATTTTTCTACTAAATTTACAAATAATTCAAAGGAAACAAGCAAAAATTAAAGTTTGTAGATAAATTATATTTTACTACTGGAAATTTATTTTACTACTGGAAATTAAGTCCGTAGCTCCAAGCAATTAATATTCATTATCATAACAGCGCAGTAACTCTAGAGTAAATTATAACACACCGGAAATGGCAATTATCGGGTGTTGACACTAGACGGCTATGTCAACCAGGGCGTGGTTTGTGCTGCATATAGTGTATCGCACAACGCGATAAGCGTTCGATTAATGGCGAGACAGTATCGATTACGGAATTTCTTCTTGCTGACATCGATACACGGAATCATCTTCTTCTTCCGTCCTTAGCCAACGACCGGCAAAGCAGTCAGTGGCCATTACGCCTAGTGGCGTCTTAAGGGCAACAGCGAATAGATTTTCTTTGCCGTTGTTCCCATCACGCCTAATGGCGTCTTTAGGGCAACGACAAATCAATCCGTTTGTCGTTGTTTCCGTAATCAAAGTGACTGGCAAACGGGTGATCAGCCCGTTGGGACACGGAATCATAGTGGGTTAATATTTCAGGATTCATGAGTTGTTTGCAAGTTCGAGTTAAGAAACAATGGGCGAAGACGATAAACTTATTTCGAATAGGTCGAGGTATTTAGGTTTGCATGTTATTGCTTGTAACATTTTTAGGGAATAAAACTTATTTTGGATCACGTCTGTTACTTTTATGTTCTATCTATCTATCTATCTATCTATCTATCTATCTATTTATCTATCTATCTATCTATCTATCTATCTATCTATCTATCTATCTATCTATCTATCTATCTATCTATCTATCTGTCTGTCTGTCTGTCTGTCTGTCTGTCTGTCTGTCTGTCTGTCTGTCTGTCTGTCTGTCCGTCCGTCCGTCGTCCGTCCGTCCGTCCGTCCGTCCGTCCGTCCGTCCCGTCCGTCCGTCCGTCCACGGCCCTGCTGTGCCTGTCTGTCTGTCTGTCTGTCCTGCTTTGCCTGCCTGTCTGCTTGCCTGTCTGCCTTCCTGCTTGCCTGTCTGCCTTCCTGCTTGCCTGTCTGTCTGCCTGCCTGCCTGTCGATGCCTGCCAACCTGTCTGCCTGCCTGTATAACTTGCAGTGGTAGTTTCTGTAGTTAATTGACCTACACGCGCCTGTACAATATCCAACTAGTCGGCTGCTGTGCATGAGGAAGCAGTTGGCCTTATTCGTGTCTTCTCGGAGACCCGCAGGAACTACGCAGAGCAGACGTACATACTCGGTGAGAACCGGCCATTGCAGACTCGATACCATCTGTTCAACAAACTGAAAAGTGCATTGACATATGAATGTCCATGCGGGGAGGACAAACGGACAGTAGAAGTTGTAGTTCAAAACGAATGTCCATGCGGGAAGGACAAACGGACAGTAGAAGTTGTAGTTCAAAACGAATGTCCATGCGGGAAGAACAAACGGACAGTAGAACTTGTAGGTCAAAACGAATGTCCATGCGGGGAGGACAAACCGGACAGTAGAACTTGTAGTCAAAAACGAATGTCCATGCGGGAAGAACAAACGGACAGTAGAACTTGTAGGTCAAAACGAATGTCCATGCGGGGAGGACAAACGGACAGTAGAACTTGTAGGTCAAAACGAATGTCCATGCGGGGAGGACAAACGGACAGTAGAACTTGTAGGTCAAAACGAATGTCCATGCGGGAAGGACAAACGGACAGTAGAACTTGTAGGTCACAACGAATGTCCATGCGGGAAGAACAAACGGACAGTAGAACTACTGTAGGTCAAAACGAATGTCCCATGCGGGGAGGACAAACGGACACATTGTGACTTGTAGGTCAAAACAAATGTCCATGTGGGGGGAGGACAAACGGACAGTAGAACATGTAGGTCAAAACGAATGTTCATGCGGGGAGTACAAACGGACAGTAGAACTTGTAATTCAAAACGAATGTCCACGTGGGGAGGACAAACGGACAGTAGAACTTGTAGGTCAAAACGAATGTCCATGCGGGGAGGACAAACGGACAGTAGAACTTGTAGGTCAAAACGAATGTCCATGCGGGGAGGACAAACGGACAGTAGAACTTGTAGTTCAAAACTGTCAGCTCCACGAGAGGAGCCGAGTGGCAGTGTGACCTTCTCCAGCCCAGTTGAGGGAGAAATTGTTTGATGATGAGAGAGACCTGAGACGGACTGCCAGCTTTATAAGAGAGATAGATGTGGTTATTTGAGAGAGATGGCACAGGACATGAGGGCTCGGAAAGATTTATTGAAGGCTGTCAAGGGATTTGCCTCCCCTTTGCTCTGCAACAGTCGTTTATGAACATACTATTTTCATATCTTGAGGTTGCCAGCCTCCTATGCCTTGTATAACCACTTAACAAGTACAGACATGTCACAATTAACATGGTTAAATAAATGTTTACAACTTACCCCAAATTACTTGGGAACACAATCGCCTGGCACAGTAGAATGGACACAGCAACTTTGTTTAGATGCTTACTCTCCACATGTAAGCCTACCTTGCCGTGGTTGGAGAGCTTGAGCGCCTCAATGATCCCGGGAGCTATGCCGGCGGGAGTTTTACTCCTGGCAGGGTCACCCAAGCCGGACAGGTCCTGGGTGAGGGGCCAGACTAAATGGGCTGAGGAGTGGGTGGAACCCTATAGGTGTAGATGCAGAACCCACCGGCGAGTGGTACATGCTCTGGTCTGCACCAATCCACCCCCACTTCATGGGTTAAATGCTTTCTTGCCTCATTCTTCACTGTTTGTCGTCTATCACGCCCATGGCGACCGTTGCCTCAATTGGCTGTGTGTGGTGTACCCGGAAACGGGGCCTCCCAGTACTGAGGCAAAGTTAAGTCCCCGATGTCACTTATCGGTGCAGAATTGAGAGAGATGGCTGAGCATCACAATCCCTCCTGTGTTGCAGCATGATGAGAACCCAGCATTGCACACTGAGCTTGGGGGGATCACTTGGGCACCAGACTTAATACTGGCTCTTGACTGGATGGCCGCATGCAGGAGATTTCTACAATGGAGGGTTGGCAGGTGGTGGGTATCGGGAAGTGGCTCTGTGCAGGACGTGAGGATTCCTTGGGAGAGCCCAGAACCAGAGCACAGCATTGTGCAAGCTCTGCATAGTTGGAGAGCCCCCTGGATGACGGGGAATGCACAGTGTGCTACCCCACCTATCCCCAACTGCTAACTTAGAACCAGAAGTGGGGTCCTCTGTATGCGTGCCAGGCCAGGATAAAATGCCTGGGAAAGAGACTGGAGCTCAGAACTCCCTAACTCAACGTTGCAGGATGGCAGAAAAGCCACGGGAAAGACAGGGCTATTTTGAAGATAACGCAACCATATTTTCACCATACGAGCTCGGACGCCGCCTCGGTAAACAAGGTCCGCGCAGAGCAGTGACACCCCCAGGCTGCTTGCGAATAGTCTACTACTGGGAACATAAACAGATTAGGGATGAGCCCACTCTCCCGTTGAACAGGTGCTAAAGTCGTAGATACTGGGCCAGAAGGCGCACCGGAAACCACAGTATCATGCAACTCGCTTTTTTTTTTCTATGGAGAGTACACCGTCAAATAAATCTCGTTCTGGTGCTCGCCCTGTGGAGCTCCACCAGGCAGGTGCAGTGCCGGGCTCTGAGCCTCGACAGAGCCCACCCTCAGCTACTGGAGGACCCTCTAGACCGTCTTGTGGAGACAACAGACGGCGGAGGAGAACTACTGACCAAAACAAAACAGAAAAAGAGAAACCCAGAGTGCCACTTGTCATGATGCACTGGAATGCAGAGGGAGTGAACAGCAAGCAGGCTGGATACAGCAAAAAGACAGAGCTGGAAAACATCTTGTAAGAGAAGCAAGTCAGTGTTTGCTGTATCCAAGAGACTCACTTGAAAGCAGATCAAACCTTTAAAATAAGGGGATATCAATGCTTCAGATCCGACAGACAAGGATAGACGAAAAGGAGGAGTACTTACTCTTGTAAGGAATAACATTCCTGCACACGAAAGGAAAACCTTCATGGATGGAGCAGAATATCAGCTGCTGCAGATAAAGGTAGACAAGATGGAAATAGAACTCCTGAACTATTACTGTCCGAACAACAAACCCCTGAGTCTCAGCTCTATACAGGTACCAGCCCCCAACTTTATAGCAGTTGGAGACTTTAATAGCCACTCCCAGAGCTGGGGCTATAACCATCTGGATCACAGAGGTGAAGAGGTTGAAACTTGGCAAGATGATCACTCCCTAATCCTAGGTCCCAATAATGCCACAGATTACTCCTACCTTCTACTCCAGAGGATGGCACACAACCTCAACACCAGATCTTGCCTTCTCCACACCAGATATAGCTGGATCTATTAGTAGAGAAGTAGGAGACCAACTAGGGGGAATCGACCATCGCCCAATCTTTCTTACTGTCCAGAGTGCAACTCTCAGTACAGGCCCAGCCATTACAAGATGGAACTACAAAAAAGCCAACTGGGGTTTATTCAGGCATCAGGTGAACACGCTGCTGTCTACCCTCAAGGTACAGAACAGAGACATTAATGAAGTGGTAAAAAGAACTTCAACAGATGCATACTACAAGCTGCAAAAGAAACCATTCCCAAAGGATGCCGGCGTAACTACATACCATACTGGTCCAGCACACTCCAAGAACGTCAGGAAGCTATGGACAAGGCTAGAAAGGACGCAGAGTCTCAGCCTTCACTTGAAACTCACAACAAATGGAAAAAGGCTGTAGCAGAGTTTCAGAGAACAAAGCTAGAAGAAAAGCGGAAAAGCTGGAGAACTAAAACGGCATCGCTGAACCTTGAGAAAGACCGCAGGAAACTTTGGAGATTAGTCAAGTCTCTAAATGAAGAGCATTCCTCACCCAGGCAGACTATCACATTGGATGAAGGTGGCAAACTTTTCAGAGGAAAACAAGCTGCAGACTTGTTTGCTAGAAGATACAGTTCAGAAAGCAACTTACCCATTAACATAGACCATCAGAGAGAGATAAGAAAAGAAATACTGGCAACCCTGGGACAGACAGATACTCCTGCCCCAATGAGGGAACCCATCACACTAGGAGAACTACAGAAGGCTATTTCCAAGCTTAAGTTTCAAAAGTCACCCGGCCCAGACAAAATCAGCAACGAAATGCTAGTAAATCTGAGCTCAGCAGCAAAGACAAAACTGCTTGAGATATTCAACCACAGCTGGTTGAAAGGAACGGTACCCCAAGTATGGAGAGAAGCCATCACAATACCCATACTAAAGAAAGGGAAATGTAAGACCGAGGCTGCAAGTTACCGGCCAATCAGTCTCACAAGCTGTGTTGGGAAGACTATGGAGCGAATAGTCAACCACAGATTGAACTGGTATTTAGAGTCTGAGCAGATCCTGGTGCCGGAACAAGCTGGATTTAGAGAATGCTACAGTATAGAAGACCAAGTTACTTACTTGTCTCAAGCAATAGAAGATGCCTTCCAGGAGAAGAAAAAGGTCCTAACGATCTGGGTCGACTTCAAGCAGGCCTTTGACAAGGTGTGGAAAGATGGCCTCATTGCAAAACTTAGGAGAAGTGGAATCCAGGCAACATGATGAAATGGATCCAGTCATACTTGCAAAACAGGAGAACTAGAGTCACTCTTGACGGTCTGCAGAGCAGAAAAGTGTTGCTCCATCAGGGGGTACCTCAAGGAGGAGTAATTTCCCCAACACTCTTCCTTGTTTACATCAATGACCTGGTGAAAGATCTCCCTGCAGGATTTAAAGCTGCCTTATATGCAGATGACCTAGTACTCTGGTGCGCTGATGAAAATGTCACCACAGCAAATTATAGAATGCAGCGGGCAGCAGACATGCTAGTGTCATGGGCAGAGAAATGGCTTATCACAATAAACACAGACAAAACCTCCACAACACTGTTCTCCCTCGCCCCCAAGGACAAATCAGCTAACATACACCTAGGGACAACCGTGATCATGGAAGAAAGCTACCCCACCTATCTTGGGGTGACATTTGACCAAAGGCTTACATGGAATAAGCATATTGAAAATGCAGAAGGAAAGGCCCGAAGACGACTAGGCATACTCAGAAAATTAGCAGGTACCAACTGGGGAGCAAATGAACGAAATCTAAAGAAGATTTAGAATGGAGGAATAAGACCACACTTAGAGTTTAGCTCAGCAGCATGGTCATGCAGCTGCGAGCAGTGCCCTCCAAATTAATACAACAGTCAGTGGTCTCACAAGTGGATGTGAGTATAATGATCTGCAAAAACGAACTGCTACATTGAGTATGATCCAAGAAAGCTATCCCGATCAATCATGGATACATGCCTATACAGATGGATCAGCAACTAATGCTGTTAGGAATGGAGGTGCCGGTATCTTTATCTCATATCCTGACAACCACTATGAGACTAGGCACATTCCCACTGGTAAATTCTGTTCCAACTATACAGCTGAGGTTCAAGCTCTAGAGCAAGCTGCAAATATGATTTATAACACCAACTCTGACTGCCACCAGGTAGTCATCCTCACAGATGCACTGTCTGTCCTGCAAGCTCTCAAGGGTGGTAAACTCCCGCATCTGAGAAATGAACTAAACAAGGTAGCTGCCAAAAAGAGAACCATACTTCAGTGGGTACCATCTCATTGTGGTGTACCCGGAAATGAAAAGGCAGATAAACTTGCAAAAAAGGGAGGAGAATGTGAACAAGAAGATAATGAAGTCACATACTTTGAGAAAAAGAGAGCTATCCAGACTATCAGAAGAGAACAGAACCAACCCAAAGACGACTATCACACTCTCGACCGGCAGGGACAGACAACTATTTTTCGACTCAGGACAGGGCATAACAAACTGAATAAACACATGCACAAACTACGATTGTCTGCTTCACCACTGTGCACATGTGGATTAAACGAACAAACTGCTGAGCATGTTCTACAGGACTGTCCTCTGTATGACCAGTTAAGAAAGATATACTGGCCCAATGACTCAACACTAAACTCAAAGCTATATGGAGTTAAAGAGGAACTTCAAACAACAGTCGAATTCATCATGAGAACTCGTCTGACGGTGTAATCATCAAAGATGCGATCGCAAGAAGAAGAAGATGCTTCAAACACTTAGTCTGGGAAATTTTAGTATTCCTCTTATGACGGGTGCTCTGATTCCTTAAGTTTCCAGTCTTGGTATTTAAAAATGTGGGTTTTCTTTTAAATTATAAAGACGCCGAAATACTTTGATCTGTCACTATTAATTCTGGAATACTTTGTCCGATTCTTCTCTCTGGCTACTGGGAGTTGCTAATTTGACGTTGCGATGCAGTCTGATCTGTATCTCCGATTTCGCTCGATTATATTTCCATTTCTCAGTTCAAGTCCCAGATGGTACATCCTTCCAATGAAAGCCAAAGTCTATTCCGGCTCTCAAACTAAACCAATGGTAAGCTCTTTTGAACTATGTGGGTCAGGGTGTTAAATCATTACTATCCCCCGCGTGTTTTAAAATATCGATTTTAAAATTTAAACTCGTGACCTCTTTCATATATGGCAGTAATACTTCCGATTGTATTTGTGCAAACTCACAAACAAATCGGTGAACTTATTTCCTGGCTAATACTTTCCGCCCGTATTGTCTCCTCTGACAGGTTATTCGTACTATTGCTACAGAGATGGTCCAGCGGAAGCGATTACGTAATATCGCCTGTGTTCGCGTACACCTCCCAGACGGATTTCTTAGACAGCCAATCTAGCTTGCTTTCCATCGATCGTGCGCAACCACCTTGTGTCAACAAAGATCGTTTTTATCAAAGGTGGCTAGATGACTTAAGCGATAAAAGTACTATCCGCTGACCTGTCTAATTAACCTTGTAATACTACAATTCATCTGGTGAAACGTAAACAAGTCTAGGGAGTGGTCAGAGCAACAAAATTTAAGTGCATAAAATATACCAAATAATAGGACGATGAGTGATGAAAATGAAGAAATAAGTTAATAATGCAGGAAAGAACGAAATTGATGAAAAGGCACAGCTGATGTCGTCACAAAGGCCTATGCTCCACAGGGATTGGGAGAGTCATGAATAAATTAGCTTGAAGTGAAATTTTGATGGCGGGCCTCGGGTGTTATTTTTGGTGATCAGGTTGGAGTGTGAGAAACGCCACCCGGAAGTGGTTAATATTCCAGGAAGTGGTCTGATACAATCTGAAAGTTCCATAGCTGTGGGGTGTCAGATATAAACGTTTCAAGGTGTGAGTCCCTTGTGAGGAAAACTGCGTGGCTTAAGTGGCTGTCTTTAAAACTTTTTTTTTTTTGGGAGGGGGAGTAGTGAGGTTTCCATACACGCATTTGTAGCAGAATGACATACACCCTTCTGAGGACATTATCAACTAAGAAAGTGACTTACCAGGCGCTTCAACAAATTAAAGCCCTCGTGAACTATACCCATCCACGCGAGATATTTCAACAACTACTGATCACATGCCTAGGGTCCAGAAAGAATAAATCTATTGCCAGGCTTCCCAACAATTACAATTACTGTATACTTTCACCACTCAACAGCTACAGAACATGTTCAGAGTGATAAACTTGGCGTTGGCTGCGAAATACCGACAAGCTCAGCAGCTCTTATTTAAACACCAACAACAAAAAATGAACATATGTCGTCATTTGAAGGCTCTTCATTTTTATAGACCTGACCATTCAGGTAATTCTGGTATTAATATTACTGCGTCGGGGATGACAGAACTCGCTTTTCCTTGGAGAATCGTCTGGTTTTTCACATGGGTTGTCTGTCTCCCAATGGCCTAAATGCCCAGCACCAATTTGCATGAATTCTAGTGGCGCTTCTTTATTTCTTCCATCGTTGATTTTGCGATCTATCTTTTTATAGTTTTTATAGTATTGTTTCGTTTCGTATCCTTTTGTGTCTTTGTACTTGCCGCTATCGTATACGTCACTTCCATAGACGTTACCAGAATAGCGCTCTTCTGTTTTATTCCACGGACATTACTACTTAGATCAGGATTGGTTTTAACAATTTTGTTAATTCCTTTTCCGTTTCGTTGATTATTTACTTTCTTGCTTCGATATTTCTTTCTGGTTTTGCGATGTTCTTGCGTTATTATTGTTCTTTTTTCGCTCATCACCTTGTTGTTTACTGTTGCATCTGCTTGTATTGCTCTTTTTTGCATAAGTTTCTCATAATCGTATGTGTTTGTAGTATATTTCTTTGACCTGTATGTAATTCTTGTCCTTGTCACCTGTTTGTAACCGTGGCTGACGAAGGGTGAAACCCGAAACGTC